>VTPC01090621.1:111846-162142 GCA_011009095.1 Ignelater luminosus
AAAAAAAGTTTTCAGTTAGAATCTGAGTTGAATCTTCACGGCCATTATTTGATTGGACCTCATATCTTTCCATCACGTTTGAGATCCTGCGTACTTGGAGTTCTTGAACACACAGATGGATTAGAATATGGGTTATGATTTCTTAGTCAGCACGCTAATGCGACTTGACTTGCCTCGACTTTTTCCTTTGGGGACGCATTAAGAATTTAGAAATCTTTGAAGGAGTAAGGTAGTCCTGCAGATGTAATGAATGTCAACAGATCGCAGGTTGTCATTCCGAACACCTACTTTTATAAAAACACAAAGATTTATTAACAACAATTGTTTTTTGTAATTATTATAAACGTTCATCAGTGTAAAGAATTATTCATTGGTAATAAGCTTGAAACTCACCAATGACTGAGCAGGAATTAAACATAGGAAAACGGACGTGATAAGGACACATACGAAATGTTGAACTTTAAACATCAACGTTTACAACAATTTACATGGCAGCCAATGGAAAAACAAGCCACCGTTAATATAAATAACAAAAGACTCAACACATGTGATATTTTTATACAGAGTAATGCGGCACAAGAACTTCAATGGTGAATTCGCAACTGATGTATACACAGGCTGTTCCTGAGGTTCATATAACAGTCTTCTGAGTTACAATAGAATCTAAACAGCTTTTGAAACACATAATTTTCTACATGCTCTGCCTATTTCACAAATTGTTTTATAGTGGACTTCCCTGTCATCAGGAGCAGAGATTTAAGGTGAGGTAAAAAGGCTTCTTCAAAAAAGAAAGCTACAAGTGTACAATCTCGTAATTCCAAGAATCTCCACTCCCTTCAATAAGAAGAGTTTTTGTTTGATTTCTTTCGTAAGACGCATCATTTCCGAGTAAGACGTATTTATTCTAAATTTCCGTAATAAGTATTCGAACTTAATTTCACATACTGTATCAATACTTCCATTTATTTCATTAATAATAAAATATTATTTCTTATCTTGCGAGTAGGTACGTTTTTTATTTATTAATTAATTAACACTGTGTTTGCTTTTATCATCTGTGCGACGCACTATAATGAATATTGTAAAGTTGAGATTGTTTATTATTTTTCATGAAAACATTTATTCAACCAGTACCGTGAGAACATCGTAAATCTTAAAATCTCAATTCTAAATCACTTCAAACTTCACAAATGAATCCTCCTATAGAATCTCAAGCTTTTAAATATTTATTTAAAATACAATCGAATTTTTAAAAATAAACTTTAGAATAACAGTAAACCTTTCATTAAATTATGATTTAAAAAAAACTTTCATGTGTAACACGAACAACTCCACCCATTCTTCAATTTTAACAGTTAAATCTAGTTAGGTCATTATTGTTTTTTTCTTCTTGGCTCATACAAATGTAACATTGAACGATTCTAGAACTCATTACTAGAAAAGGTGAGAATAAGTTAGTTGACCGAGATGGTAACCCGTGACCGGAACGTTGTGGTTACATTCAATTGTCTGAACGTCCAGTTCGGTCCAGTAGGCCGTGTCGACTCTCTTCTTCACAGTGGCCGCCTTGATTACACACGACCTTTTTTGTTATTTTTTGATATTAACGCATGATGGAATATTACTTTTTTTTCTGTTTTTGAAAGAATTTTTAATTCAAATGTGAAGGCTTCGAGATTTATATTGAAAATAAAGGAAGAAATTAAATTAAAAAACTTACCCTCGCATATTCCGCACAAATATCAATTCCAGACACAAAATTACAAACATCATCAACAGTCCAACTGGAAACGTCTTCGTGTAATCTAGGACTTTCCGATTCGGCCCTTTTCAGTATCACATTTCCTCCACTGAATGTGCCTAGGGGTGTTTTCGTTCTCGGCCTTTTCATTGGCGGAGCTGCTGCTGAGAGATCTAACGGTGATGAAGGTTCTTGCCTTTTCGCGTTCTTCAATAATGCTTGTAGTTCAGCTTCCTTAGCTGTTCTTACCATTGCGAGGAGGGTTTGTGTAGTGGACATATCTATAAGGGGTGGAAACATTGGAGTTGAAGCAAAAGGGTTTAAAATTGAAGAAAAGTCTGGTTTTTTTGTTAATTCCTCTTTATTACTAGACGGCGTTGGAAGACTCGATACGATACTAGGAAAAGGCGTGGATTTAAAACGTGGATCTAAAGGAGGTGGGAATCCATTTCTTGCTGCACTAAAATAGCTGTTTGGAGGAAAGAAAGTAATTAGTTTTGATTTTATTATCTTTGTTTACAAATATAAACTTACTCGTTAGGATTAGTATTATTGTACTTAGCAGCTAAACTTCTCATAAAATCACTATAATTTCTTCCTGTGGGTGGAAGAAGTGACTGTTCTGAAGCAGGAGGCGTATCTGGATGGGACGCTGATGATGGTGTGACGGATCTAGATCGAGACGAGGTATCTGGAGTACCCGGACTCAGTCTTTCGTTTTTAACATGATTATTATTGTTATTGTGATGGAGGTAGTCTGCGGGTAGGGACGGTGCTGATGTTACGATACCATTACTACTACTCGTTGTTATGCGATCTAGACGTCGTCTTCTAGACGATTTTATTGATGTTTGGGGACTTCCTTCTAAGGATTCTGTTGATGGAGTATCGCCTGTAAATAGAAAAGAAAATATTTTAAAAATGTAACCTCGAATAGAATTGCAGTTAGAAAGAATTATTATAGAAATTAGTATGATAAGCATAATTACTTTTAATAACAATGATCAGCGCAAATAAGCACGATTTAAGAGTTTGTAAATAGCCTTCATATAATTTTTAAGAATAAATTAGTCAGTTCCTAGACTTCCATATATATTTTTTCAATGATTTGATTTCCCCTTTATAGAAAAAGGTACATACATAAATTGTTCCTAAGCAATTCCGACTTCTTAAAGTTGTGCAACCAATGTACAATGCAATAAAATCTATAACTAACAAACGGAGCGTTTAACAAACGACCATAAATATAACAATTTGACAAATCACGTGTTAAACTGACAAATGGTTATCTATGTTTAATATTTTCGTAAATATTTGCATAATAAACTATAAAAAGCTAACTACAACTTTATTCAAATTAAGGTAGATGACACCAATGACAGCAGATGTTCCATAATGTGCGTGTTTTTGGTAGGTGTGCGTTGGTAGAAACATAAATGCTGTTAAATTTATTCATAATATCTAAATTTCCAGAGATTTTTAAATAAGATTTGAATGCATTGTTAAACAAAATAGGTAATAACCATTTTAAAAACGAAAGTTGCATTTTATTTGAAAGAAAAAATACAGACGACCTTGATCCTTTTTTGGAAATTTAAATTGTCGCGACTGCTTACAAAAGGAGAAACAACCCAAAAGTATTTTTAGATGAACATGTAGAACTTTGAAATGTTTGTAAACAAGAAAATATGGGACAGCAAAATTACTGTTCTTTAAAATGTAGTGAAATGAAGAGAAAACTTGAAATGTAACTCAAATAGTTCAAATTATTCTAGTCTCATATATACTGGAAGTTTTACCTGCGTCATTTGGTAAATGAGAATAAGTAATAAAACATTAAATTATGTTCCATAATACAGCAATAAAATTGTTAATAAAATCAATAAAATATTACACAGTAGTACACAACCTGTAAATGGCTTTAAAACGTAAATTTCTGCTTTTGTCATAATATGCAAGTAATATCTATACCAGTTGTTTGGAATTTTAGAAATCATACACTAATCTAGAAATGTGAAGTATAATTATTTATAATATTTAATTAGTTTGGTGTAGAATGAAAAAGAGAACCCACATTTCTCCCCAAGCTTCTAGTTTTCTCTTCTTCTCGGTACAAACCTTTAATTATTCTTTGCAGTTATAGAATGGCCAATGAATTCTAAAAGTCTTCCTTTATTTACTTTTTCTGTTTTTTCGTTCTAGAACTTACAGTCCATCCATCCTGTTTATTGGCATAATTCAGAAACGCCAAAAAAGTTTTTCCATTATGGCGTGCAAATCAAATCCAATTTCATTGATCACTACATAACTATTGCTAATATAACAAGCAGAACCCCATAATTCAAAGAGTTATTTCATAAACTTTAAAATCACAGATGATTACTGATTTTCGGATTCTTGTGATTATCTAAAGAAATCAAAAGACAAAAGTCAAGAAATGACCTGAAAATTCATTAGAAGAATTCAGACTGCTTGTGTAGGTGAAAAAGAGAAAATAATCCCTAGCTTAAATTACCAGACCAACTCACTGTCCCTACTGAAGGTCTGTCGTTTTTCCTAATGGCTGGTTAGGTAGTTTCGAAGCCTACAAAGTCAAAAGCCAAAATGTGCAGAAATAACACCAACTCCCAAATAAATTAAAAGCGGCTGATAAAATTGATATTTAAAATATTCTAAGCTTTAAGGTGACGTAACAGAACTTTGGATGGAGACGTTCTTGATTTGTTCCTTCTAGTCTCGTTATTACGGCATGTCGAATTGTGGAAGACCCACAGGCAAGGACTTTACACAATAGGCTACGCTTATGACATAACCATCATAGTACATAGTCATACTCAAATAAAACATGCAATTGGCCCTGAATATATAATCAGACTGGGTGACAAGCAAAGGTCTAAAAAGATCGTCACCTTTCACTAGAAGAAAGAATTTAGAAGGATTAGATAGCATTGTCAAGGGAGGTTAAGCACCTTCTCGTTAGTTTAGACACCTAACTTTCCTGAGACACATTGCCAAAATAACAAAAATTGCTTCAACTACTTTCATGATGAATCAATGGCTATACACTACGGACAATCCAGCCGTAATAGCCCAAAACCCTACAAACACACCTTATGTATAGTCGAATCGCACTAGGCAAGATATAGACACCGCTTTGTCTAGCAATAATAAGAATCATGAGAACTACTTTTACGTGGAAATGGAGATACTGCTTAAAATCTGCCTTTGCTGAACTTTGTAATAAAGGGGGGACAAGAAGATCCTTGCACAAACTGCAAAAACACTAGCAACACAAAACGACAGATACAAATCATTGTTCAATTTGGAAAAAAAATGGATACAGCAAAAACTTCCAGGCAGTTATTGAAAGACAGATCTAGAACACAACTTTACCAATTTCGCCATCTGATCATGCTTAGACAAGAACAAGCAGAGTTAAGAATGGTGTCAAGGGTTCTACTGGAATACCTCAATGCACTGTGTTTCTGGTGAGATACAGTTAAATTTTTATAGATACGAGTTACCAGGACATAAGGAACAGACAGATCAATTTTTTTTGTTTAGCCCAAAGCGGGCTCTAGATAGTATTTTCTAAGAGAAGTCATAAACACATATATCAAAGAACAACCAAGTCAGATGTGTAATGAGCAAACTACAGTAGGACTTCTCACATTCAATTTACCTTTGAAAAACCACAAATTATAATATGAAACTGATTCAATGGCGATCTAAAGTGCTGTTTGGAAGAAATACTGAAGTAGTGAAATAAACGTAATCAAAGATTTAGCTTTTCTGAATTGATACAATCAAACTCAATGACTTTTTTTTAGCTTCCACTCTATAAAGAACTGGTGCAGTATGCTTCAAGATACGTAGGTGTTTGAATTGAACTGGAAATAATTGGTGAAGCACAATAAGCCTTTGTAACGAACAGTATGAGCGATTAATAATAGTAATAATACAGTATGACGTAACATTTAGCTTGAAATTCTTTAATCAATACTTCTATCGAAAGTTATATGGAGAACAACCAAAAAAACTAAATAGTAGAAAAAATGGTAAGGTAGAGCAATTGCACTAGGCATTCTCATTCGAATGTAGATAATTCGGTCTGGTAAACACAACATGCATTATAAATTTTGCCTAGATTGCCTGAAGTATTTGCCATAGATCCTATTCTAAATTCAAGAAAAGTAGAAGTTTATCTTACTTTAGTTAATTTTCATTAAATCCTTTCCGTGCATTAATAATTCAATCCGAGCTTCAGTAAGCGACTGTGAGACTAGTAAGCAATATCAGTGAAGGTTCGTTTCGTATAAAAGATTTTCTTTCTTATACAAGAGGCATTTTGGGTAGCAGTTGTGTGAATAGACCTCCAGAATCCGAAAAGCACTCTTACCAATGAGAGATCTTGATTAGAAATGAGATATTACCGCATCCAAAATGCGACATTTCCCTTAGTTTTCCCTTCACTTTCCCCTTTCACGTTGGCATAAATGAAATACGTTTTCTGAAAGTGCTGAGGTTGCACGAGTAGATGCAGACCATTGTGGACATTAAATAACACAGTGACTGTCACTTTCTATCCGTTGGTGCAGCGAAGTAGCAACTAAGGTTTCTCATTTAGTACAACCTTAATACTACACCTTGTTTCAAAGCCAAGCCACAGATTTTAGAGTTTCTTTCGTCGCAAAGTCCTCAATAATATTGCAAGTCAAGACAAAGCCCCTCAAAGAATATCAGAGGCACTACTAAAAATCAAGAAATGTGGTGAAGATATGGTGCATGAATTCATGCACTAACACGCTCCTATCTCTAACAACATTAAAGCTTTAAAGGATCTTCACAAAGAAAAGAATGACAAGAAAATGAAGACAGCTTGCAGAGACTTCTGTCTTAGTTTAGTTAGTGCATAAAATGTAGGGAAAAAGATGCATCTAGCAAGCATATTTAAACGTTAGCTGTGTCAGCTTTTATTAGCCAGAGAAATACCGAAAGAAATAGAACGACCCAATAATCAAAAACAAATCTCAGTCCCTTCTGATCGTGTATGGCATAAAATTTGTCATCACTTTAAGTCTGGCCAGAAACTGCAAGAATTTTTGGTGATTTTGGAGAGTGATTCCTCAGGAAACTAGAACGTTGCCTCCGGTTATCGCGAGGTTTACATAATTCTTAATCAAGATCGGCGTATCTATGTAATAGCAAATAATTGGAAAATCAGAGCAAAGGAATACACAACTTCGAAGAAGTTGGAGTAACATTTTATCTATATCAAGGAACAAGATAAATCTCGAAGGAAATGCTGCATCAAGACTCTACCAACACTGAAATGGTCCTATCAGGTGATTTTCAGAATAAACGCTGTGTATGTAACAGATTCACTTGTTTAGTGAAAGAGATAAATATGAAAACTATCACAAACTCTTTACACCTCTGAATAGAACCTGTACATTCTGCGGTGTATTGCAATTATATTCCGCAATGGGATGTGCAAAATATAGAATTATCGATAATATAAAAACTTCAAAATGCCTAAATTGATTATTCGATTCGTTCTAAATTCGACCCTTCATTAACTTACGCTAAACAACATTAAAATCTTTTAGACTGAATCTCAGAAATGTACAGAATATAAAAATAATTAAATAAATGTACTAATCCTCTAGATATAGCAAAGACTTTGTTCTTTGAGGGTCGCTGTAATTTATTGATCGTTGCACGTAATCATAGCAGTAGAGTAACAACAAATTATAATTCTTATTTATGTCCACCACTTCCCTGACGGACAAAGGATAATAAATAAGAGCCGACAATTTCTATTTAACTATTATTTACGTATGTTGTTATACTGATTTATATTTTTGCTAGCATCATCAGTGTGTTTCCAACAATCGCGTCAGATTATAAATTAGAGTTATGTACCATAAAGAAGACCGCACATTGAATTAAATAAAAATAAATAAATACAGAGCAACTACTTGAAAATCCCTCGTATAATATATTAGAAGAAATTTTTATAACATATGCTACAAGTAGTTTTTATTGTACATAACTTTTTTCTTTTCTCTTTTTTTATTGTACATATATGATGCAGCAAATCTTGTGCTTCTGAAGTTGTTTGTAAAGTTACTGCCTAGTCACGATTTCTTAATATTGTTATAACAAAACAGATTTGATTACCAAGATGAGATGCATAGTAAGACTCCCTCGAGATTCTATAGATGAACTTTAAATTGGTTAAACTTCAATACACTTTTTTTCCTTAATAAGAAAGTAAAGCAAATTAAAAAACAGTTAGGTACTACCATTTCTCTTTTTTTTCTATTAGGACAATAGGATCAGCTGATTTATTTAATCGAATTTCTACCAATTGTTTCGCTCATTGTCAGTTTTTGTTTCGTTGTATGACATAGCTGTACCTCAAGGTTAGTTAGGTGTTCCAGGTCAAAGTTGTGCCCCAAAACATTATTTAAAAAATTCTGAATCACCAACACAAATAAAAAACTGTGCTGTGCTGTAAAATTATCGCATAGCGTAACCACGCATTGTATCTAATAAAGTATGAACCTTTAACAATTGCTGAAATTGAAGCACTCAAAGCTGAGTTTGATTTTCATTAAATAAACCTAATCAATTGTTATTTTTCCAAGCACTGGTGATTTTACAAAACATCGTAAATACCCTTCTGCTGAGTTGTTAATTTAATAAGATGAGAAAAAAAAGGAAATAGAAATCTTATTTCCAAAGTTATCTGAAGACCTTGTGTTACCTCATATTGAAACTAATTTTTAGACAATTAAGACCTACATTTTTTGCTGTGATAAAAGTAGATTTGTATTTTATGTTTCTGTGACTTATTGTAATTTTTTTGAGATTGTTTTAATTGTCTGATAATTTTGTAAGGCAGTGACAACTTTTGGCAGAAAAGTCTTAATTAATAAAATTTCATAACAATTACAATAGATCTTCTTAGAAGAAGCAAGTATGTATGAATTAATAAATATGAAGTAACATTAAGTTTGCAATGAAAAAAAAATCAAATGTTGGGATTTTCAACAGAAGAAAACCGTTTCAGGCCAAATATGTACCTAATAGTGCAGGTGTGGAAAATCTTGCTCTCCAGAGCCAAATTAGCACATATAACGACAAAACACGTTGGCATATTTTACAGTTGAAACTTCAAAAATAAATTTTTGGTTAAATTCGTACGAAATATTGGTCGCAAAGATTTACTAGTTACTCGTCCCTGTATAGTGCAAACTGATGCATAACAAGAATTCATATTATGGACGAAATCAAAGATCTAGTTTAACCCTTTAAAGGGCATGACTATCTATTGAAATATCTGTTAATTTCTTTTGCCTTGTAGGTTGTTTCTGATATTTTTGGTATCTAGTTTTTCAAAAAAGGCTAAAAACCTTTTTACCATGGAACATCTAGAACAAGAAATCTTGTCAATGTTCTATCAATACTAGCAATGTTATAAATGCTAATTATTCATTTAATATCTTATGATGATGAATAATGAGATATAAAGATAGCAACGATAAAAATACAAAATTTAATAAAATTACTAAAAAAACGTAAAACTAGCCTTGTATGGTATGGAATAAAATATTCTATGCTTACAGTCACTTGGCAGTCGTTGCATTACTGTACTCCCTTTTGTACTCCCCGTTTGCTGTAGTCTTTGCAAAATTGCGCTATTGTTTTCTGGGAAAGATAAGTCACATTCGAAAACTCCCTCCTAGGGCTGATGGTCTAGGTGGTCTTGGTCTTGCTGTAACATTCCCTATTAGCAATTGGCAAGCTTACTTCTGAACTGCAAAAGGTGCATCGGTCCAGAAAATAATGGGAAAGTTTCATCCACCATCTTCTGCCCTTCCAAGCAATGCAGTATGTAGCTCCGATATGTTTATTGTAGTCCACAAGCAATTGTTTCGCGTTCTCCAGCCTTGCTGACCGAAAAACTTGGCCGTGATCGGCTGTATTATGCATATTACTGTACACTGTTACAGCTTTTGTGCCTCGATCTTTCCATTTTGTAACAGACACCTCATTGCATACTGTATAATCAGTCAGAATGGCTTACAGCCTACTTTCTGTCTTCCAACAGCGTTCGTTCTAGAAAATGATTTTTTATTTGGCAAATCCTCCCACAACCAAACAGGCCCTTGTCTGATAACTTTTGCGTAAGTGGTATTGTTGTGAAGAAGTTGTCAAAGTATACACAGAATCCTCTATTTGCCAACGTTTTAGATACTAATTGTATCCTACTGTACTGGTGGACTTCTTTTCCAGGTAAATGTCAAAACAGTACAAATATCCTGTAACAGAAGAAGCCAAAGTTCATACCTTGAAGATTTATAGGCACATATTGTTTTAGGCTTGTCCAACCTTTGAAGACAATCATGCTCTATTCTACAGCAACTTTGTAAAGTTTGTCATATTCAACAGCACCACGTGCAGGCGTTTTTGGATTATTTATGTGAAGACATCGAAGCACCTTCAAAATACGTTTCACGGGAAATATGCTGGCAATTCAGCTATTATGGAAGTCGAGATCCTGTAATCAATATTTTCTTAACTGCGGCGAACTATTACATCCCACGATTATCAGTATTCCAACAAAGGCGTTTAGCTTCTCTTTTGTGAGAGCAAAGGTTTGGCGTGTCTCTAAGGCATATAAATTGGATTGCCGAGCAAATAAATCAATAAAACTCTCAGCGAGGAAGCTCTAAAAGAAATCAACTGACTTTTTGGTTTGAACTTATTAAAAACAACGATAATTCCAAAAATAAAAGAGATAGCAAAGATAAAAATAGCCGAACGTTTGGCCCCATTTCATTCACAAAGTCATAATTGATAACTGCCATTTTTGTCCAGTATAATCCAGAACAATCTCCTCCAATTCTTCTGGTTGTTCGTGATCGAAGTCTCTTTTTTCAAGAAATGCAGCTTCTAGAGGTCTTAGGTCATTCAGATCGTAAGTTTCATCTTTTACTGAGTCATCGGGATCATAATCGTCATCGACATTTAATTTAGATCAAATCGTTTCATTTTTCTTGGCAGCTCCGGCATTCTACACCCGACGAACAATGTGAAACCAATCTTGAAGACTCTGTAGAGGATCTTATGCTTGAAACTTCAACTTCTCGGACAATCTGATCATCTGCGTCGGAATTTTCTGCTTGATACTCGGTGATTTCCAACTCCTTAGCTAATTCCTCATCGATGAGAGGTCCCTTCCAATAATAACTGTCTGCTGGTATACCTGCCTTACCAGAGAGCGTTAAAGGGATAACGTACTAATTAACTATCTACATCAAGTAGTCGTGCAAAAGCACAAAAGCATTGTGACAACAGTATAAACACAAGGATTTTCCTCTAAATTACCTCCAGATAATGCCAAAGATTGAAAACCATTTCGTTAGTTTTGCGATAATGAAAGTTCATGTTAGAACCTTGAGAAATTTAAAAATTCACCATACGAACAACTATTGTATCAAGCAAAAAGCTGCATAATTGATCAGAAGAAATCCACAAAACACTGAATGATCGATATTGATGATTGTTACAAATCGGCGGAAGCATTCGTGCTATACCGGTAGCGTTCCTTCGAGTCAAGAGCCTGGGTCTTCAAACCTTCAAAGAATGTGCCAAAGCGTTTACCCTTTTTTACCAGTGTTGGGTACGAAAATGAATAAGAAGTATGCACGATTCCATGATATTAAGAGTTAATTGTCATGATGAAAATTTTATGGGAAGAAGAAAGGTTGAAAAGAACTTTAGTTTGGAAAGTCAGCTGTCATCGTAAAACAAAATTTTCCATTTAGACATCATTCAGAATGGTGAAGAGAACCTATAGCGATTCTGGTTTGGGCCAAAATCCATGAGTTTCTCTAAAAATATAGATTGCTTCTTGTGGTGTCATAGTTATTGTTAGACTGTTAGTGCATCGCACATTTTGAACAGTCGATTGGTGGGCCCCTGGTTTCAAACACAATTATGGTTTAAAAGTATAAATCTTTACAGGTAGTTGGACGGCAATATTTGGCAAACGCTGTATTTCTCTTCTTGAAAGTCACTGATATGGAAGCCTCATGATTAAAATTGAAAACTTTAAAAAGGTAAAATCTCCACTTAATCATGAAGCTTAAATCACTATATTATCTATCAAAAGCTGAAGCGTGTCATCACATTCTAAATAACTTGCATATTTGCAAGACAATTTTATCATAATATTAATTAATCAAAGCAATTGAGAATCAACCAAAGCATGTAAAGTAATTCTATCTAATTATCCCATAAAATTATCAAATAACATTTCTCATGTGATTAATTTCACGATTACCTTTATTGCTAATGGAAGAAAATTACTCTGAAATATCGGTCTTACAGCAACAAATTCATCATTTCAGTAAATTACTTAATTTCAATTCAGTTGCAACTAAGTTCGAACCATACATGTCTCTAATTTAGTCATTACGATTGACATTCTAACAAGCAAAGAATCGGTAAAGTACCAAAGAAGAAGTTTTCACGCAATAAAATTTCATAAAAACTAAGGTTGAATGTCCGAGATGGACATTCATTCAGTTAATGACTTTTCATGACGTATCGGTACTAGCAAAATATGAATGAGTAAATTTTTTGCTTGTTTTGTTATTTTCAAGTGTGTAGAGCGCTTCTACTTAACTGTCTTGAAGCATTTATACATTCCTTACGGTTGACTTCAAGAAAAGATAATTAAGATCGTAATTATGTTAAAGTGTTGAGAGGTGTAAACGTGTGAACCTTACAAGGAAATATTATGTATGTTCTTAAATGCTCTTAATGGTTACTTTGTTTTAAATACTGTAACTATTGTGTATTTTTAAATATTTAATCATCTATTCTATTTTATAACATTCCACGATACAACAGATGAGTACTTTATTGAAAGAGAAATTCAAGGAGTGCTTAGTAACTCAGATTTACGATATCAAAAAACAGCTATAAATTTCTAGAATTCTAAAGAATTATAATTTTAATACACAATACAAACAAGTTTATGATATTATACAAACAACTTCCTCATTTCCATACGAATTTCCACGCAACAAAAATTAATTTTGCACGCCTGGCTAGATTCTCTGGTACAAAATGCATGTAAAATTAAATTCCTTTAGCGGCAACCACTTTTACTTTTTTTATTTCTTTCTTCGATTCCTGCAGCTAGTTTATTATGTCACCTACTGTTACCTTTATGGTGTGAAGTTTCTTTAGAAAGAAAATTATAATATTTCATTATTTGAATACTCAACAAGTTTTTTGATTTATATACACGAGATACGCGTTGTTATAGGAAGTTTAATGTTGAAAACATAAATTTAACTTAAGCAAGTATTTGGGTCTTTTCTGTGTCTTGCTATGTGATATCTACCATTAGGTTATTAAACCACGCAGTTTTGTTGCTACTGAAGGTAACCACACTACAGTATTTATTACATACAATAAAACTAGTGGAGAAAGGTCCCCAGAATTAACTTACCGCAACAAACAAATAAATCACGAAATAAACCTATAACTACAAAGTAATCAAAAGCACTGCAGGTGATGTAAAATGTAATGTATTATGCAGGGAATTCGTTTTATTATTCTCTGAAAGAGAAAACAAATGGAAACAAATTCAGAACTGTTCACAACTTATTTACTGTATTGTACTGACTATTAATATCTAGCCATATAAGTAAGTGAATTATTAAAAGGCATAGAAACAAGTTAAAAACTTGAAAATTCAATGTGCTACAATCTTTTCTACATTTACAATAACAGTTACAATAGTAAAAATGTTAAACATTTCTGGTAGAAATTCTTCCAGATAAGTATTAACCTTGAAACTGTCCTTTCAAAATTGTTAAATACATCTAGACATAGTCAAAGATATTTTGGGGGGATTGACCATAGACTAATATTTGGTATTTAATTTTTATTTTTGCAATGGATTGTTTTGCCCCCCACGGCCATGTTTGACGACGTAGAACTAGTCATATTGGGTTGTTTTATTAATGCATACGAAAAACTGCCAACTTTGTAACAAAAGAGGTCAATATTTACGGCATGGCCTGTCATCTTAGAATGCCTTTGACTATTCATTACAAGTAAACTATTTTTCTTTGACCAATTATAGAATTCTAGATGTTTTAACCAGCTTATGATTGAACATGTCTTATGTCTAATTTATATCAGGCGTACTAATAACTACGTCTCTGTCCCACTGCTGCTGTTATGCATGAACAGTGACCTTGCAATAGGCCTAGCTACACTTTGACGCGCTACAGTTAGGACAGCAGCTATAAAAGATCTCATTTCGGAGAATCTTCACCAAGCTTCTCTCTGAATATCTCTATAAATCTGTAATATAATATCCAATAAGGCTCTGCACCTTTCTGCTTCATACTGAAAAACTATAGAGAATATTAGATTTTGAACGGATCTGACTTTCACTGATTAGCCATAGATTTCCGTTATATTCCGACTCTGCCTTCGACCTTTGTTTCTTAATCTGATTCAAAACAACTAAGCTTGTCTAGTATTTTGAAATCATCACCAGCATCAACTATTATGACCGTAGTCCCTAAAATTCTATCATTGTTTTTTTGCAAGATCTGAATTACTCACTGTAGAGATTCGAAATTCTTTGACCTTCACAGAAATCCTTTAGTCCCAGCCAAATAATCACTGCAGAAAATCAGTACATGCCTTTTTTGTAGTTTGGAGCTTCTTGACTTGATACGTCTACTTCTGCCAATTTCTAACACAAGGTTCTTGATGGAAAGTAGGTATAAGTCATAACTAAGCTTTTTATAATTTTTTCTTGCCTTTTTTGAAACCTCTTATGCCAAATCATCTCTCATAACTTTTTTTAATGAATCACAAATCCTGTTGGAGTTTCCTCCAGTTTGGTCAGAGATCGAATACTAAGCACATTCTGATATTCATTCTGTTTATTTTTCTAACAGAATATCCGTGGATAAGTCTATAGATAAACTAATCTATCGAAAATACGAAAATAAACTCAAAAATTTGGCGAGTTCTAAAAGAACATATTTTGAGTTATAAAAGACGGAAGGAAAAGTCAACAGCAATATTTCTACAGCAATTAGCAACAATTTACGAGTTTCACAGGAGACAATCCTTTGCCCAATTCTTACCACTAGTTCCTAGTTACCATGTTATTGGTAATACCACTAAGTACATTTTTATAAAATCACATTGGCACTTTGTGCTAATCTAGCTAATAGATCGATAGACTTTGATTGCCTAATCGTAAAATTATCTGTTTCTAAGAAAATATTTCCTCTTGATATTAGTAGAGTTTAGGATTCTCAATCTAAGACCCTTCATTTATTTTAATGTTGTCAAATCGTTGAATGAAACCAGATACAATGGGGTACTACGAAGGACAAGTTTAACAGCTCAAACCTGAATTCAACTGAATTAATTAAATTGTAGTCTGAAGCTACCACTGTTAAATATTTCTACTTCTACCATAAGAAAAAAAGCTTCTAAGTTTTGACTTCGTTGATACTGAGCCCTGTCAGAGAAACAATGATTTTAAACTCTTTACGTTGCGCAAGAGAACATCGCGATTGAGCAACAGAGAAAAATGTTTTATTTAGCGACGAATCAACTTTTAATATAAATAACCGTTGTGGAAATTCATATGTAAAATGATTTTCTAAAGAAAAGTTTTCATCAAGGTGCATGCTACCAGTAAACATCCCACTTCGGGCATGGTATGGAGTTGCAAGCGTTGATAGTCTATACGTTGTTTTTGGTATGATGAACACCATCAAATATATTGAAATTTAAACTGACAAGATGTTGCCAAGTGGCAAACATTTATTTGGTGAAGAAAACTTATTTTTCAAGATGATAACGCTTCTTGTCATAAGGCTAGAATAGTGCAATCTTGCTTTGCCGACAATAATTAATATTAAAAAATCAGATTAGTTGCACAATCCCTCGACCTCAATCTAATTGAGAATCTTTGGCAATACAATAATACAAAAACAGAATGAATGATCTATCTTGAATTCGCACAATTTCCATATGCCAATTGCACTTCATAGAAATGGCAAATAGGAGGCAACAGTGATCTCTGACTCGACTGTCCAAATTATAACTGTTATCTCTGTAGTTCTTTATATTAGACAGGCAATTACAGCATATAACAAGTGTGACTTGTAGAACAGTATTATGATTTCTCAGGTATCAGCAAAAGCTAATGGGAGAATTGAAAATCAAAAGCGTTCAAGTGCCAGAAATGTGCCGTGACCAATACATTTAAAATGGAATAATTATCTTCTGCTTTGAGTACTATCCTTACGCTTAATTCTCACAGTTTGCATCAAACTTAAGAGGTATAATGTGCTTATTACAAGTAAATTCCATTTTAAATGTATTCGTAACGGCACATTTCTGGCACTTGAACGCTTTTGATTTTCAATTCTCCCATTAGCTTTTGCTGATACCTGAGAAATCATAATTCTGTTCTACAAGCCACACTTGTTATATGCTGTGGTTGCATGCCTAATATAAAGTCAGTCAGTCAGTTATGTAAGATCTTTTCGGATGTTTTTGGTTTATCCCACGAGCAAAGAAAGGGCAAGGCTGTAATAAAACTAATTTGGGCATCCCGACAAACGTCAAGCAGGTATAAAATTTAATGGTCAGGATAAACAACAAGTAATTGACCATATTAATAGTTTTCATCGCCAAGTATAAAATTGTGAACATATAACAACTATGAATCTTCAGCCAATCATGTTTTTATTCCTAGATTAGCACAAGGTTGTTATAATTTTGGTGTTAAGTTTGTATGTATATATATATATGGCATGGTAGAAAAGATATTGGGATTCTGGGTTTACTGGCCGGTACTTTGCCCGTCCTTGTTAAATAACAAAATGAACAACAGCATTTTTATTACTTTTGTCTATAAAACGTCACAAAATGCACTTTTATGTCCTATTGTGCAGATGTTGCAAGCGGAATAGAAATTCCATAACTAAAAGCAAGAAACAATGGCAAAACCAAATAAGTCCTTGTTGTAGCAAGGCTTATAATGTTTCTCAAATATGATAAAAAAAACTACACTATATCAAAAATAAATCTTAGCAATTAAAAGGAGAAAAATGAAAATATACTTGGGTAAAGATTTATATCAATCGCTAATACAAATGTTATCAAATTTACAATCTTTGCGGAAAAAAGCAAAGCTAATTAGCCACAATGCAACGCCCTGTTTGTCTGGCGCTTCTTCAAAATGCAAATTATATTGTAATCTAAATTTTAAATCTCACCATTATTTATTCAAATCATTTTTTAGCTATTAATTAATTATACGTAGACGCAGCATTTTTATAAATATAAGAATTATACAGATAACTCTCGCTAATATCACTTTAAACGTACCATAAATTTTGAATATTAAAATTCCGAAAAGAATAAAATTAATTTATTAGAATCTTTATTGCTAATGTCAATTAAAATTTTTGAATCAAATCAATTTTTAAATTAACGAAAACCTTAAATATCATAAATTTTATAAGACTAAATCTCCTGTCGCCTCGTCAAAGTCTTGAAACAAATTATGTATACTTTCATTGACTTATCGATTACTCCACACTCTTCGAGTTCACACATTAGTGATTAATAACTAAAGTCAGGCGCAACGATCAAAAGACTTTAGCGGTTTCTTATACGATGGGTCGCTTTCAAAAAAACACCTCTTTTCCCAGTTTTTTAAATTTTATTAGCATATTCACATACCGCAGTGAATGTCAGCAACCTTTCAGTGTAGATAAAACGTAGCCGCGAAAAAAATTGCCCCAAACGTTAAAAAATGAGTTTCATTAAATATAACCGTAAAACTGGAAGTATAGGTTTGTGTAAACCTAACAAATATGCAGTCTTCTCTTTTCAAATGCGGTAAAATTTCAGAAAAACAAGAAGAATTTAGTGTTAATGTCGAAGGATATCAAAAAAATTTCCCGTAAACCGCATAGCGAAACGTTGAAAAGTTGTTAAACTTCCAAGAGGTCGTTCGTATCAATCTGAATTCTTTAATAATGGATTTTTAATAAGAATATTGATGACTTTTTAACAAGAAACTATATTTTATACTGCCTAAGTAAGTGCTAAATACGTAGTAGCAACATGTGTTTGATCTCTTGATTTATAAAAGGAATAAATGCCTTTAAGTTAAAATTAGAAAAGAGAAAAGAAAAATCGTTCCACGTTCTATACTTAGTGTTGTTTATGGAGGAACGATTTACCAAACGTTTAATAATGTTCAGTCTATTATAGAGTGTGAGGAAGAAAATGATTTCTTTTCCAGTACAAATTTAAACTACAGATCTATTATTATTGTTTATCCAGTACAAAATTACGCTTTTATTCCAGCTTACCACAGGTCTATCATTATGTGATTGTTTAATGATATACTGAAGGATGTTGATAGAAGCCTTTTATCACTCTCGTTCGCGTAAATCTTTAATGAAATATTAAATCGAAATTAGCTTCAGTTTTTGTTTTTTCAATAATCAGTGTTGTACTATACTAATGGACATTATTAGGAAATTCTTGTAAATCCTATTTGTAGGTTTCAAAATACCAAATCTATCTCACTAAAACCACTGAAATTTAGTGCTATTTTGAAAACTACTCAGAGCTGTGATTATAAACGTCTTAATTTGCCAAGTTTATTGAAGATTTTTACAGATTTCACAGCATTACTTTCAGCATATTGCATGAAAGGATGTCTTAAATGCCTTTTAATTACTTGTTGAATAAGCTGTCAAATTTTTAAATTATAGCTGTACTTAATTAACGTGTCGATAATTTTGCTAATACAAACGACGTTAATTAAGTAAAGTGATTGACGACAGTCCTTTTTAGCAATTTTGTTGCAAGTACCTTTCATTCGTGTTCAATATATCAAGTAATGTACAATATTTGTCCACTCTTACCACATATGTGGGTTTCCGTTCCAGTTTTAATTTTTAAGGTGTAATTATGATTACTAAACTGCTAATATGAATGACTTCATAGACATTTGTATCTTTTGCTTCTTCAGATTGAACTATTGCATAACTGCTTGTCAGTCTCAGGACACGCATTGATTGGTTATAAAAAGAATATTTATTCTAAGCCAATATTATAAGACAATTCAATTTAAAAGAAATTAATTAATTAAAGCTCAGAATTAGTAAACTTTATTACTAGTTAATCGGCTGTAAATCCTATCTTGAACCCTATTATCCAAGATTGTTTCTGGCTGCAAAGTTTCATTATTGTAGACACAAACTTTGAACTACGTAGAAATGGGGAAGAAAAATTGAAGATTCTAATCCTGAAGCAAGATGATACCAATCGAAACGATATGACATTGCCTCATTGATCTTACAATTTATTCAATATATAGTTGGTTTACTTTCCCAGTTGGCTCAATCTGCGAAACTATTTGATATTAGAGTGCGATTTTCGAGTCCTAACAGAATTTACAATAAAATATTATTTGCATATAAGATACATGCATTGACCAGTACAAGATTTAAGCAATGAGCAACAAGATGCAGTGCAAATACATTGCAAATCGTAACATCAAATAAATTTTTCCAATGAATTCCTCATGAATCTTGTTAGAGCGGAATACAATCTCATCAAGGTTAGTCTTTTCAGACCAACAAATATTTCAATGGCAGTACCGTATTGTATGATTTAAATAGCGAACGACTATAGAAATCTGCTCATAGTAACCACTCTCAGACGTTTCGTCAGCTGTTACAATTAAAGATACAAACTGTTCGTTTGAGGTTTTATTAATAATAACATCTTGAAAAATGACATTGCAGAAATAATATCATTAAATGTTGCTGCAAGAGAGGATCATGCCTTGACAACAAATCACTTAAGCACAAAGACCGCGTTGCTTGTTTACTGTACGAATAATAGTGTCGATAACTTTGATAGTTTTTTTTTTTGAGAAAAAAAGCACATTTGGTACTAGATAACAAGATAACATCTTCAGAAATTGTGTGTTATGAAATACAGAACGACGAATGACTGTAGGCAAGATTCCTGTCCTTGTATTTTAAAGATCAAATAGAAAACTATCTCTACTCTATGGTCAATCAGCTCAGATTAAGTCTTGACATAAAGTCGAGTCTTTCAAATGTTCTCATGCATAGGATCTTCTAGATCAATAGTTTAGAACATGGATGTTTTTCACAGTCACTGATGAATAACGATAAGTTTCTTACGTATCAAAACAGAGGAAGAGTACTAACCCATCTTTGAAACCCCTTTTGTTTTCAAGATATAAAAGTCGCTCCTATTTAATATTGTAGCATTTCGTTTATTTTCTAGCCTTCGGACTCTAAGACAAATGGGCTTTTGAGAAAATTCTAATTTCCTGATGCCCCAGTTTTTTCTTCTATAGATCTCATCCCAATTTTTTCATCCTGCCCTTGACAATTCCAAACTAACTTGTCAAATTTTCTAACAGATTTAAACACAGAAGCTGAATAAATGTTAAAAATTCTCGAATGTTAGAGAACTGTAAAAGGGGCCTATTTAGATCAACAAGTCGTTGATCATAAATACTTCCTCATGTTTGAATCATCACAACGTTTCGGATTTGGCGGAATTTTTGTCTTGAAAATAGCTCTATAACAGTTTAGTCAATTTATTTTTAAATAGCTACAGGAAATGGCAACACAGAATTTAAAGTTGCATTCATGATTAGGGTTCTTAAACTTTAGATTATTTTTATCATATTCCTCAGACGATCTTGGAAAAAAAGAAACTTGTCCAAGTCAGATGAAGAATTTCGTTATCGAAATATGAAACTTCTCCAGTCGTCGATGAATGAACAAAGATTCTTTCATGTAAGCAAACGTTAGTTTTGAAAAACAAAGTCAGAAAAAAGACTGATTTTTGAAACAAGCTTGCGCAAGCAAGAAAGTATTGTCTATTTTTTTGCAGGCGTGTAATAGAAAGAAGGATATGTGATCAGGTCTTATACTATTACTTTAGTTTAGAAACTATCATCTAGGAAAAAATAAAAAGATGGACATTCATTCATAGCATTGCTGTTGCCCAAAATGAACAAAATACAAAAAAGACTTTTCCCGTGAAACATCAATCATGAACGGACAAGCAAACCTAGAAGAATTAAACAGAAGAGACTTCATAGCAAAACTGAAAATATTTTATTTGACATGTACAAGGCAAACTTTATTACATGCAAGACTCGCAGAAAACGCATCATACAATATAATCCTGCTGGAACTGCTGCATGTCTACATTGCCGTTGAGCAAAAACAAGAAAGATTTTACGTTTTTGCCTATAACAAGATTAATCCTGCAAATTTCCTTTTCCGTAACCTTTACTAGAATTTTGGAGATTTGGAAGAAATTTCATCTGATAGCTTTGAGGATGAGAAAATCAAAAATCGGTAAACGCCAATTTTCTTACTGTGTCGTGGCATTCGTGGTAATGGCCAAACACAGCATTTATACTTATACCTCAAAAGTGATGTACTTCAAAATCTCCATTATAATGGTACCATGAGAAAAAGGTCAACGTATGCATGAACTGATGTGGTATCCAAATGGAAAATAGTTTTCTAGTCTAATGGGAGGATACAGATAAAAGTATCACAAGACACGCTAATCATTTACTAAGGTTTGATTTCAAAGGTGACAGGATTTCAAATAGCATGATTACGATATGAACAACTAAGATTTCTCCACAGACTTCCCTGTTTCATTTTGTATTGTCACCAAAAAATTTAGAACCCAGCAGTAGCCGGTACAAGCCATACTTCTTTTCAGCAATCCAGAATTTGAATTTGAAAATTCAGTACGGATTGGACTAATCGATCCAGGAGGAAATGTCGAAGAAGTGGCGAACCATTATCCAGTTCCCCGCCGGTTTCATCACTATCGCCGGGCGAAAAAGCAACTAAAAATGCACCGAAACCCACTCGGTCAAGCTTAAGGTCAGGATTATTATTAAATACAACGTCCATCAATAGTTTTCTGATTAGAACGAAAATACTAACGCAAGCACAATAACTAGCAACAACAGAATGACAATCTTTTTTATCATTACTGTAATTAATGCATGCATATGTGTCATTTACAACCTGTAACTAACTCTTTATACCTAATTATGCCAACCTACCGCTTATGTCACAACTAACAATTGCCAGATAATTACACTCCCCAATATACCTACCTATTTTAATGATATTATTATAACCTTAACTCTAGTTAATATTTTTGTTAATAAAATTGTTATTATTTCTTCTCAATTTACAATTTCAATAGGTATTTAGCAAATTCGCCCACTGCCAAAATACCAATGTTCAACAATTGCAAACTGAAAAACCACCGATAATTAAAAGTAGGTATTAATAATAAATTAAAATAATGACAATACGTAAAATAACCTTGTCCCACTAATTTTATTTTATCTTTATAAAGTCGTTAATTTATAAATTCGCTATTGTTTCGTTCACTACCACTTAATTTATAAATAATTTCGTAAGTCTCTGATTGAGTATGGGATTTTATGTTTTTAATTTTTTTTAATTTTGTTCTTTGGCAAGTAATTGCCTTTAAAAGTAACAACCTGTTTTGCATTGCCTTTGAGACTTGTGAAAATGTCTGGATTTATAAATGTCTTAAATAATTACTACTACAACCATTTGAATTGTCCTAAATGTTATAAGATTGTCCTCCGGCTATTTTATTGAACAAGATTTAATTTACTTACTAATGAATGTATTCTCTTTGGGTTAGTAAGGACGATTTAATAATAATCTTTTGCATTGACAAACACAAAGTAAATGATGAAACAAATAGATAACCAAGAAAATAATGATGAGTTTGCCAAAAGCGGTTTTCGACTATTCTGTGATCTTAACAATACCACCATATTAATATTGCAAAAGCTTTTAACTAAAAGATCTTTTCAGTTGTTGCCATTTAGGTATATGCAATGTAGAAAGAACAGTAATAATGCTGCAAAGCATTTACTATCTCAAATTTAGATTTTAAACATTTGTCGTTTTGCAGTTGTATCAGTCACTATTGAGATAGATGTAAATGATAGCTTTTGTTAGTTGATGATTGTATTTTCATTAAAACTAACTAAAACTGTATAAGAAAACCTAAAAGTAAAGCATGAAGCAAGACAGTCCATTTTTTAGATGCAGAAACTTTAATGCAGATTTTATGATGTGTGGAGGTGGAACTGATTTTCAGCCAAAAAGTTGACGAAATTTTGTTGCCTCTTCCCATGACAACATATACTTGCAAAACTGAATTTTTGACAAAATTTAACAAGAAGACTTAAAACATTAAGCAATAGTAGAAAAAAGATCGAGAGTCAGATTCTAAATTTAAATGTGAAAGAAGAATTCAAAACCAAATATTATTAATGACAAAATTCAAAACGTTCGCGAGTGTATTCAATAGGTAAGCGGAATATACAGCTCTATTTACATCAACGTGCTATTATTAGATTTTGAACAGTTTCACATCTCAGCGAAAGATCTTGCAGATTTTGAGCTGCTTTTGGTGTTGCGTCAGCTACCAAGAACATTCACTCTTTGTTGTGAGAAATTAACAGTAAAGTGTCTATTAGCAGAGAAATAAACACAGTGAATTAAGTAATCGATTATTTAATTATTTAATGTTAAAAATTAAGAACAACTAGTGTAATGACGCATACACATAATATATTGTTTTTATAAGGTAACTAGAAGTAACCAGTTCTACATCTACAACAGCGATGGGTACAATCTTTTAGAGATGGGCATTACACCAACACCCCTACTTGACCATCAGCTATATCAGTCCCATACCTAAGGCACACTTCAAATTGCTTTCACCTGAAACACCTTTTGTCAAGAAGTCTGCAATCATGTCATTCGTGGATGTCGATTCGACCATGATCTTTCCATCAAGTATGCATACCCTTATAAAATGATGTCTTATGTCTATGTGTTTGGTTCGTGCCTTGTAACCATTGATGCGACTTAAATCTATGGCACCTTTGTTATCACACAGTATAGTGACTTCAGGGTTGTGGTTCAGAATAAGCTCGCTTAACAATCCTTGTAACCATAGAGCTTCTTGAGCTGCTGAACTCAATGCCATATACTCTGCTTCTGTCGATGAAAGAGCTACTATTGGCTGTTTCCTGGAATTCCAATTAACTGTGGCAGAACTAAGCTTAAAAACGTACCCAGTTGTTGAACGACGATCATCAACATGTGACGCCCAATCTGAGTCGCTATATCCCAGTAAGCTAGAGTTACTTTTACAAAATGTCAGCTTCCAATCAGCAGTCTTGTTGAAATATCGCAGCAACCGTTTGACTGCTAACCAGTGAGGTTTTCCAGGGTTGCTACTGAATCTGCAAAAAAAACCCCACTGCATACGCTGTCGAGTCTACTTCCTTGTGCAGCATATAGAATACTCCCAACTATTGAGCATGTCTTCCCTTTCTTTGGTTGATTGGGGACACATCTCCTTGTTTGACTCAGGTCCAAAGGAGTTGCAACCTAATAACTCTCATCCATATTAAACCTTTTAATTATTTCATTAATATAATGAGTTTGGTCAAATGTTACTCTTCCCTTGGCACTATCACGTTTAATTTTCATTCCTAAACAGTAATGTGCACTACCTAAATCTTTCATGTAAAACTTGTTCATCAGCTTGGTTTTTAACCACTGCTTTTCCTTTTTATTGTTTGAGAATATTAGCAAATCATCTACATAAACAGCAATGTACATTGTAGTTTTATTACCTTGCTTGATGAAAATGCAGGGATCAAAATTGGGTTGTTTAAAACCCAAGTTCAATAATGTTTTGCTTATTTCATCATTCCATGCACGCTTGTTTAAGTCCATAAATGGATTTTCGGAGTCGAACGACTTGACCATCCAGTGCTGGATTGAGAAAAGCAATTACAACATCCATTTGGTCTATTTCCAGATCATTTTCTGCTGCCAATACTAAGAGTACCCTATGTGAATTGAAACGTACTACCGGAGAGAATGTTTCATCATAGTCGATTCCTCCTTTTTGTGAGCACACTTTAGCAACTAAACGTGCTTTGTAGCGTTCAATAGAACCATCGGAAGAATGTTTTGTTTTAAACACCAATTTGCTGTTGATGGCTTTATGACCAGCTGGTAGTGTGCAAATTTCCCATGTTTTGTTTTTTTTGATGAGACTCAATTTCTTCATCCATTGCTTGATTCCAAAATTGGCTATCCTCACGCACAAGTGCTTCACTTGCTGACATAGGATCTCCTTTGGGGTCGATTGCCATGGATGTAATAAAGTCATCATTAAAGATACGTGCATTTGGCTTCCGCACCTTTGCATTGTTTTCTTCAAGGTGTATTGTTGCTGGCTGTTCATGAATATTTAGCTCAGGTTGACTGTTTTCTTTTCTTCTCTCATACACATAATATATTGTTTTTATAAGGTCACTAGAAGTAATCTAGAATAGCGATGGGTACAATCTTTTAGAGATGGGCATTACACCAACAGTGTCTATACAGACTTTTCTGTTTTCTGCAAGTATTAGTCACAGATCTTTACAACGCATTGGTAGAATTTTGAAAAGGGATCGAAATAAGTTTTTATATTTCATATTCTATGGGAAATGATATTAACATTTACTTCACAATAAATAATTAATTTTGAGTTGCTTATTTAAATCATGTTTTCTCCACATTCTCTTCTAGCTCCTATCATTCAAATGTAAAAGAAGAGAGATTTATTCTGGACGTTTTTAGTATCAAAAAGCTGTCTTTCAGATCCTTGCGCTATAAGAGTATTTCAGAAGGAAATGAAACGATTAGAGCAAATTTTGGGCAACCATAACTGTCTGTCATGAAGCTTACGTAAGACAAAAATCTTACCTTTCTGTATACCTAAGATTATACTGAACGTAACGCATCTAAACGAGAACAAGTTCTCATATTTCATCACCAGTCAGTAATTCAGGAGTAACTCAGAAACAGGAGTTCATAGAGCCTTTGTTTAACCAACAACATAAATTTTCAAAGAAGGCAAGATCAAAACATTTACAGTCCTGGTATTCACTATGGAAAAATCAGGTTAGGATGGAACTTTCTAAATACAAACACAACACTATCAACTACAAGGTAAAGCCACAACATCATTGATCTAGAAAAGTAAAAGTATATAATACTAAACCAAGGGCGTGAGTCAATTTTCGATTATTATCATATAATACAAATTCATCAAGACAAGAATATTAGTGAGATTGCAGGAGTTCTTTTACTGCATGTACTCGAATTCTATGAAGATTTTTATCCTTTTGGCCTTGTGCCCATTGGTTACGTAACCAGCAGAAGTCTGTTATTCATTCTTCAATGGAAGAAAATTGCTGGATACCTGCTAAAGTTATCACAACCAAAGACGCCACAACGACCTATAACTGCCTATACAAACGCATTTGTAAATTCATGCAAATTCATAATAGTAGATCTACTTACTATCTGACAGATATATTTTATACAAGAACTATTGTGACGCTTTTTAATGCTCAAATCAGGCCAAGAAGTAACCTCAGATCAAGAGTGCCTATTTAAATTAAATAAATTTCTATACAGGACCGGTTCAAAACATGTCAAAACGAGGATGGCTGTGCCTAAGACCCCTAATGTACATTTTTGGCGACAGTTCTGTCTATTTGTCTTTATGTAGATAACGGTCATCCTCATACATTGCGCTTTTCAAGACCAGGTCGTTGAGCAATTGGGTTCAGAGAAATACCTTCGTTTTAGTAATTTTTGTGAAATTCCTGGATTTCGTTGAATCATGCTGCTTTGATGCCTTTTCATAAAGTGCAAGCAAATAGTAGTCAGAGAAATGAAAATGGATACAAGAAGAAATATGTAAGGATATCGACTTGTCAGACATCAAATTAGGAGACGAAAAAGAAAATTACCATATCAAAAAGATGAGGAAGAATTTGAGAATTTATAGGATTAAAATCAGAAAATCTTTACGTAACTCACTTTATTTTTAAAAGAGTTCATGAAATGCTTAACGATATACATCAACACACAAATTGAAGAAAAATAGCATGAATGCCTAACCTTGAAAACAAGGTGGAAACTTGCAGCTTTCTTTTGTTTATATCACATTTCTTTTATTCACATTTTTGCTTGCTGATAATTTGTTCAGGGTTACTTTCAATATAAAAGTCAAGTTTAAAAATGATATTCCGACGAAAAGAAAAATCGACTCTTCAAATGGATACAAAGATCAATTTAATATGTAAGATATTTCATGGGAAAAGGTTCCAAAACGTGCTGGAATGCATTTATAATATCTGCAATTCTATATTTGCTTTCTTGACGCATTTTATAACGGCGGTACTGTTATACAAAGAAAAGTCTCCATTGTAGCTGAATACAGGAGAAAGTTTTTACAAGCAATACCCAAAAATTCAGTAATAAAAGTTACCTTAAATAACGGCAAGTATTGCCTTAAAAATGCAGATAGCAATACCATTTGAATATTCGACACAGAAAAAATGAATAAATAATGACAAACAGGTACAATAGATAAGTCTCTATCTGATTAACAATACTATTGATGCAATCAGTTACAATTACAATGTAAAATGATAATTTAAAAAAAATAATAACATTAATGGAAAACAACATTTAAACAAGAAATTTATAAGACGGCTACCTATAATACCTTGACCTTAAATCGATAAAAGAATTTCTGCATGAATGTTTATATTACGTAACGTTTTAAATAATTTGTCGGATCTAAATAAATAATAGTAAATATAAAATAATAGTACTATGGAAATCCATCTATTCGATTATTATTAACACATAAGTATGACTCACAGTCGTTATAAAAAGTCTATAACGGACTAAATACTAGTTTTCTTCCTGTACACATGTAAATATCTCCTCTAAATTATGGTTATTTCTAATTCCAACTGTAAGTGTTTATATAAAATCAACAGTTGACTGCCTACAGAAAAGGAAGTGAAACTATTTAAAAAAAGGTTATATAAAGGTCAATTATTTTCTTAATAAAGAACCATTTAGAAAATGTCAGTTCTTAAGAAAAATAGTGACATCAAACAAAATTATTAGTTATGGACTAATAAAATCGGTTTCCCTGGTTCTGAAATATTTAAAGTATTGACGGTCATAAATAGTATACACAGAAAAAGTTAAGTCATGTCCTTCCCTAGGGCGAAGGTCACCTACCTGCAAGTCTATTTGACCTGACATTTTTAAGACCCTTCATCATAATAATCCTCTTTGGGTTTGTAGTTCTTCTAAAATCCAAAGTCTACTTACGGTAATAAAGCCGACAGGGAAGCTTGGATTTCTTTTTGTTAAAACTTTTATGACCCTACCTCAACCAACATCTTTCTCCGAACAAATTTCTCGTTAAAACCAGAAAAAATGTAAGAACCCCACAATTAACCAATTCGAAAGTTTCAAGGTTACATACGTACGAAAATACCTCGTGATAATTTTGGAAGTTTATTGGAATATTTCTCTCTTTTTTAAATGGTCCTATAATTAGTTAACAAAATTGCAGTTCGCGCGATCGTAAACACAGTATTAACCTGTTTATGGTACATAAATGTACATACCGTGAAAGGAGCGTTAACCCGTAGAAAGAGATATTGATATTATGTCATAGTTTATTGAAAAGGGATTGCTATCGGCGCTCAGCCACTGAAGAACTCTTCTTGCACGCTGTCCATCTGCCATCCTTCAAGCCAATTGTTGGTATTTATTTAACTGTAAGAAGTTTTTTCAGTGTTCTGTTCGTTCAAACCTTCTAGAGGTTATTTTTTGAAGTTGAATTTATTTTAAACGCTGCTTGTGCTCTTTTTTATTTCCTTTTGCCTGCCTAGAAAGTATGAAATTATATTTTGTATAACAGAAGATTTTTTTTATTGAACATATTTCGTAATGAAATACAGCTCACCAATTAAATAAACATTTCTAACAATATACATTATAATTGGCCATAAACAAGATGAAATTTTAATTATGTATAAGCTAGATCTTTTGGGAGTTGATTGATCTTTTTGAAAATTATAATTTTAATACCGGCAAGGGTTGATTCTTCTTTAGAATCTGTGCATTAGTTGGTGATTCATTCAGATCTGATATTATTAATACCTGTTTGTAGAATGTTGTGTATGCATTAATAACAATTACGTTATTAGTTAATTAATTACAATAAGTGGTTATGCTTGATGAGTGGATAAAACTTATATTACATCGGTGGATAGCATTTGCATTAATTGTTTTGATTTGCACCGCTGTTTCCAGTTTTCACTTAAGCACACCATTGGGTAGATAATGAGACCTTTATTTGGGTAAAAAGATCTAGAAACATAGGGAATGCTGCCTTATCAAAAAAAAACCTTGAAATAGCTGGTATCCTTTATTATATTCTGTACACGTGAAGATAAAGACATTTTGATATGCTTTGGACAGTAGCCCACAGGCTCGCTAGAGCCCAAAAGCAAGTGACAAGAACTTGAAGCTGTAGAAAGCCCTCTAAAACGTAAAATCTCACCAGAGCTCTACAAAAACTGAATTACCCATAGAAACCTGGAAACCTGCACCAATCTAGAGGCCTGCAGAAACCCATAAAAACCTGAGTGTCCACAAAAGTCGGAAAGTTTTTACTTTTCAGAATGAACAATCAGAAAACAAGAAATGAATCCCAATTTGAACATAGCTATCAATCGTGGAGTGTACAGTGAAACAGATTGATTTCGACTGCTCCAACACATCTTTTTGACGTAAGTCTGATTTTTTGAACATCATAGACTGATTAGCTATTTACTCATGGACTTGCAAAATTTACATACTACCTAAAATGTTTTTCGTATTTGCCTGCTTGTACGTGATGACGAAGAAGTCTCTTCCAAAGGAGAATACAAGGGAGGTTAATGGAGGTAACTACCCTTCAAGATTCTTTGAACTATTTTTAAGAATATAAGAATTGGACTTGTTTTATTCAATTTGCCTTAAATCACATTAGCGTAGTACAACTCAAGATGAAAAACACTACTTGCCAAAAATATTGCATCCATAAAAACGAGGACTTTTTATGATCGTAGCAACAAACCCTAACCTTATTGCATTTATAAAATAATTTCAGGCGGTAAAAATTTTAGAGATTCCTTTATATTTCTGAAATCTAACCTCTCACTACTAATCTCTTATTAAAGATTTTGCCTTTCCAGATGTCCCGTCCATTTGATTGCGGATGAAGATTTTGAGATTTATTATGCTTATGTAAAAGTAAAAATCTTTTAAGCAAAGGAAGTTTTTTAGGAAATTTGTCAAGGCTGTAACTAGGATAAATTTGGGTGGGGTGACTCACAAAACAGACAAGGTAACAAGAAACACAATTATTAAAACAACAATCCACAGAGTTTCGGAGAAAACCCCCAAACGCAACTTTGATTGTTATGAATATTAATATATAATATATGAAAAAGCTACCTCGCCCAAACAAGAGGCCTAGATACGCCTCCACCCTTTCTCTTCTATCTTCAATACATTACTTTCTATGGTGGGTCGAAAGCCCAGGACTATAGTTTGCGATATTTCTGGATCACAATTACTCCTCAGCAAGGATTTCTTAAGGTGCGGACACATTTAACAAACGAGCACGAGAAAACGCAAACACAAACGAATTAAATGTGGACGCAGCCACAAACACGAACAAGCAGGCAAAAACGTCTCCAAGCACTGACAAGCAACGATCCAACCGTTGTCGGTACTTCAAAGAGAAGTGCTCGATCGTGTGAGTAGGGACGAACAACGTTCAACTGTCAAGTTTTGGGACATCATGGAAAAAGTCAGAAAGTCCTAGAGAAGAACAATAAACAAAGCAACATCTTTTTTGTTTTGTCTATTACTATATATTTTTATTGCAAAAGCATATCAGCATGTTCTTAAGTAGAACGCATAGGATAGGTTCTCCAAAAGACCTGCACTCAGGCTCCATATTTTGAAACTGTGGCACTGACACTTAGTTATCTGCTTACATCCATATAAGCTCTAAAATACCCATTTAGACCTTTAACGTCTTAGAAGATCTGCAATGAGGCTTTACTAGATCTTGCTCAGTCGCTGATCTTCATTTTTCTAAAGATTTGAATTGTTTTCTTACTTGTTTTAGTGTTTGAATTTGAATGTAACCCTTGAGAGTTTGTGAGCAACCGACTATCGAACTCTACTAAAAAGTTAGACTACACCATACCGATGCTTTGTCCACTTGAATATGGCTCATTTCAATTTAATTCTCACGGTTTGCTTCCAAAATGTATCACGAATTTTGTCACACTGAACTTTAGGATTTCTCTAAACCAAACCATCGAGACTGATTTGATTGAACTTAAAAGTTCAAATACCCAACAAATACATTTTTTGGAATTCTTATTCATCAAAGACGGCATCCTCAACTCCTTGCTTTCTATGCTAAGAATCACTAACGGTTAAAGTTTGATGCTTTCTGTCAGCAAAACGTCTTTTTGAACCTATTTAACTGATATTCAGATTAGGTTTCTTGAAATGATCAACCTGCGTTTGCTTTACTTGTAAATAGAACGGCACCCAAAATTCCTTCTGTTTCCACTTGATAAGTTAGCTTTCTTTAATGCCAATTTTGTTCTGCTAATACTGACTGTAATTATTCCCTTTTTATGTAGTTGTTGATTCACAATGTAGGTACAATGCACACAGTTTTATCTATTTTTATCGCCGCGCATTATGTTGAACGCCAATATTTAATTGAGCCTAGTAAACTTAGCAAACTAACATTGTTACTATAAAAGTCTAAATCAAATAAGAATAAAGCGAAGGAAATGATAGGGACAGCTTGACCTTCATCCTCATTGGTTAATAAACGAGTCCGTTTTACACAACTTTAACGTGCTGATTTTATTGAATACCGTGTTACCAGATGTACGAAAGTAAATTACTTATAGTTACATAAAAAAATGTTTTATGATATATATCTGATAAAACAATTTTTTAGTAATGTTTATAACTGAAAAATATATAACGTACTTTTCATAAATGCCTTAAAAATAGATGATAAGACAAACCTAAAAGAAACGGAGACGTGACAACGTTGGCTTTTGTGAAGTTGTAATATAACCACACTTTTTCCTTCTTGCTTGGTTAGGGTCAGTTAGCCTGTTATTCTAATTTTGTCATTTTACGTCTTTTTTTGGTATTGCTGTTATTCTTTTATTTATATTAAAATAGTTCTTTTAAGAGCTCATTAAACTCAGCGTATCGTTATACAGGTAATTATAATTTGAATTATAACAACCTAATGATCAAAATATCAATGCAATATTTCAGGTTATATTGCGATTATGGCTGAAGTTTTCAAAAATGCTAAAGAAAAGCGTAAAAAGTGGTCAGAGACTTGTGGCTTATAATGTCTATTTAAAACATTTACAAAACAACAGTAAGACTTGGTCAGTCAAGCAAACGTCGGCTGAAGTTGGGATGGGACAGAATACGATGTGGAATATAATTAAACAAATGGAACCTTCTGGATTGGTACGATCTCCTAAGAAAACTAGGGAATCAAAAACATGTTTTCAGAAACTTGAAGACTTCGAGAAATCTGCCATACGAAGACATGTACATTGTTTTTTATTTTCGAAATGAAGTTCCAACTGTAGGAAAAATACTACAAGCTGTTAACGAAGACGATTCATTACCAGATTTTAGTTATTCAACATTACATAGAACGTTATTAAAATTAGGATTCAAATATGATAAACGAACAAGAAAAACGATTTTGATTGAAAAGCCAACTATTGTTTAGTGGAGAAGAAAATATTTAACTGCTATTAAACAATACCGAGAAGAAGGAAGAACGATTTATTACACAGATGAAACATGGGTTAATGCACGACATGTGGGAAGCAAAGTTTGGCATGATACTACCATTAAAACTGCCAGACAAGCATTATCTGAAGGCCTTTCAACTGGAATCAAAGATCCATCAGGCAAAGGAAAGAGGTTAATAGTTGTTCACATCGGTAGTGAATCTGGCTTTGTTGATGGAGGACTTCTAACTTTTGAATCCAAAAAGACAGGTGAGAACTGTATTGTTTTTGTATGTTTTTTATTACAATAAATTATTTGAATGTTTGTAGGTGATTATCATCAAGACATGGATGGAGATGTTTTTAAAATGTGGTTGGAAGGGATCCTACCTAAATTAGAACCTCATTCGGTCATTGTAATGGACAACGCCCCTTATCATAGTGCTAAAGCTGATAAAGTACCCACTCGGAATTGGAGAAAAGATCAGATTATTGGTTGGCTTCATGGCAAGGAAACTACACCAGGAAATAATTTATTGAAATTGCAATTATTAGAATTGGTAAAACAGTATGTGTTATCACATCCAACACCATATGTCATCGATGAACTTATTAAAAAGAGTGGAAGATTAATTTTAAGATTACCACCGTATCACTGTAATCTGAATCCTATTGAGCTAGTATGGGCTCAAGTTAAGCAACATGTTGCTGTTAATAATCGAACGTACTCTATCGAAGAGGTAAAGCAACTCTTATGTGATGGAATTGCTGGTGTAACTGCAGAAAAGTGGAATGATTGTGTCAATCATGTAATACGTGAAGAAAATCATATGTGGGATTTAGACGGAATAACAGAACAAGTGGTTGAGAAAATTGTGATTAATTTACAGTCGGAGAGTTCTAGCGAGGAGGATTCTGCTGACGATGATATGGAGGTAGAGTGATTACCAGAAGTATAAATACACAAACAGCAAAATTGATGCACTATTGTTATATACAGTACCTACAACTCCTGCTCCTTAATTAAAATATGTTTTACCTTTTTGTTTATGTAAAAACTAAATAATTAAACATTTACATGTTAACTCGTAACTTCCTTTGCTTCGTAAGAGGTATATACTTATGAGGTTATTCATTATACTTTGTCATTATAAAAATCTACTATTTCATTTATTCATAGTTCGTCAGCTACTAGTTTTTAATTTTTATACATATTCTTGAACAAACTATTAGAAAGCAATTTCAAATTTGGCGCCCTTTTCGAACAATTCAGCTATTTAAATCTGCCTTGCACCGCAGTGCCACCTACTTTATTCTTATTTGATTTAGACTATAGTAGTATGGTGATTTTGGCAAAATTCGTCAAAATTACTTGAAAGGTTTCCACAAAACTGTAAATACATTAGATAATATTTCACTGATTACACAATTATTTTATTAGGACACATTTTTACAAAATGTACAAAAAGTAGTAGATCTTCCGCAGGATTTGTCTTTATCAGATACATAGAGATTTATTACGAGCTTTTCTATTTACTCGTAAGTTCAAGCTAATGGTATCTCCATTCTATATGCGAGTGCTCGCAATATGAGTAAATTATTATACTTGTGCATGTTACCACGGTTTGGTTTGTGATTCTTACGAGGAATGACTTTTAACTCAAGCATTTCTCTATTTTTCTATTTAGTTGTGTAAAATGTTAATACTGCAATTAAATACTGTACCGTTGCTTTGCTAAAATGTAAATAATACGCTGGAATTGTGATTAAATTTTAACGTTTTTTTAAACCAGACATGTGCACGGTTTAGGCTGCATCAGCAACAGATTTGGAAGAAGCTCAAGTTAGAGCGTAGGCCACTCGAGGTAGCTTAGTAGAGAATACCGCCAGATTCCAGATTCAAGTGAAAAGAAAAGAAAAAGATGTGCCAAGTGCAACGTGAAGTTTCTGAGGTCGTTTCTGTGAACAGGGAATGAAAACAACTAATTGTAAGAAGATGAACGAGTTAATGGTTACAATACGTTAAGTAATAAGCTTCAAGGTACAGATTTTTTATAGCTAATTACTGATGTTTATATTAGTTGCATTGGTATAGTCTGTGACAGTATACGGAACAAACACTTTAATTTAGAATTAGTTGGTTATTAACGTAGCTTACAGCATTAATGTTTTTCCATTTCCTTAATTACGTTCAGACTGCCACTTTGCAAACTATTCTAATTTAAAGATCTATTGATTATAATGTATAAGTAGTAATAGTACTACAAGCAGAAGAAGTAGCATAATCTGCGACAAAAATGCAAAACAAGCAGTGTGGGGCAGTTCGCGCCTTGTAAGCACAATGGGCAGTTACAGATACATTACAACGGTTTGTACACTATTAAACATGAGTTAAATGCCATTTAGAAAGGTGATACGGCTTCTCAGAAGGTATAAAGCACATGTTTACTTATGTTGAATTGAATACCCGATCCTTTAAATATTTTTTATAGATAACACAATGGGTAATGTTTTTGATGTTTGATACAGGAAAAAGCAAAACAAAAAGCTAAATTATAAAATATTTCTTTTGAAATGATCGATTTTAATGTGACTTTTTTAAAACCCGTAATAATTGATTCAATTAAGAAATATTGAATAGAAATCAACCTTTTATGGTGGTTTTTAAAATCACGAATTGTATTAATTTACGCACTAACAATGAGTAACAAAATAATAAACCGGAAATTAAAAAATTTCCGTTACCAAAACTTTTAAGTAAAAAAATCTCTTATACACAGATCTTTAAATATACTTGTTACCGGTAATACCGAGACGTGCTTACATATACAAAATAACAAACCAATGAGTAAACAAAGCAAATACAAGGTCGACTCAGGTGGGTCTGACCTGTGATCGACATAATTGTTTGTTTCCTAGAAAATCTATAGGTATAAACCAGCAGGAAGGATCATTCATTTTTAAATTTTAATTTTGTCAAAAAAATGTACCACCTGAACTGGAACAAAAACTAGTTTAGAATTTTGTGATAAATAAAAACATCTTCTATTTAGCTAAACAAGATCAGAGTTCGAGGTCTATTTGTTGAACTAGCATTAGTACCGCCTAATTGAAATTTAGAGGTCAAACAGGTGGGCTAAAATACACATTGCATAACAGAATATTATTTTAGTCTCTTCCGAAATGAAAAATTCCCACAACTTACTTATAAAAGGTTAATTCCTAAATTTACGATTTCGCTAACACAATTCTTTATTAATATCCCTCTTATGTGACTAATTTTTTATTAATTACGTATAAATTATAAAAATTTCCTTTAAAGTTCACATTCGTGTAAGGAATAACCGAAACCAATTTTTTTTCATTTTCAATAAATCCGTGTCCAATAAAATAAAATTAATGAGCTATGTCGAATATGCCATCAGATATGCAGAATTTTTATCTCGATTGACGTGATTTACAAATAAATTATGCAATTCTGTTGGTTTTATCGATTTTCGTGAAAAAATGGCTTATTCGTTTTAAATTTAAGTGGTGCAATATGATACAGCTAAAAATTTTGATGTCGTAATTAAGCAGATCGATAATTGCTATATAAATTTTCGAAATCTAATAAAATTAGAAAACCTGTCGGCAGTAACTTCAAAGAAATTTAGTTTTTAAAGAAGTCTCTGAAATCGTAAAAAGCTTTGAAAAAGGTGCTTTGAGATATAATATTTCTAGAAAATTTATGCTTTCCAGAAAAAAAGCACTAAATTCAATCTGTCGCAAAAAAGTATTATACAGAGATTTTCTGAAATTATTTAGAAAAAATATTAGGAATACTCAATAAACTTAGCTCTCAGTCTATGATTTTGTAGGTTCTGAATCTTCAGAAATAGATAAATTTAGCAAAGAATTATGACACTCTTTCACAATGCATTAAACTGGGGGTTATTTCTTACGAGATTAACACATCATTTAAAAGGTTCAGTGTTGCTTTAAATCCTTTATATTGCAGGCTTGCAGCTGACAACATTTTCCAATTCCCTGAAAACTTTATAGTGCAATACATTTGTGAAGACTATCACATTTATATTATCTGGCGCCCAACGTGGGGCATCAGATTAATGGAAATGTAATGATATATTACTTTTTTAAGTCTCAGGGTTGTTACCAGGGCGTTGAAAATCCGTGATACTGAATGAATTACATAAACTGTACTTTAGTGTTGCGATGGATCCATAATCTTGCTATATCATATCCGATCCAACGAAAGTCTACCAAAAGCTTCCAGTGCCATTCCTTATTTACAAAGTTTCATCACCAAAACCTAGTTAAAGTATACGTCACCAAATATTTAGGTCTAACGAATCTACTGAAATTCTTACTCCAAAACTGTCGTTTCTACGTCACCCCTCAATCAAAGAACAGTCGCTGGAGGAACCAGAAGAACGGCCTTTCACAAGCAAGTGTACTTGCCCACTTTTTTATAATATATACACCAACGATATACCATGTAACCCTGAAACGAGGCGTTTCATATATACTGATGACACGGTCATAGCGACTCTAGCGAGAAGCTTCGAAGAGGTAGAATGTAGATTATCGACCGCTTTGGAAGAGCTAGCAGACTACTATGACAGGAACTCGTTGAAACTGAACCCTAAGAAAATCCAGGTATGCACCTACCATTGCACCGAACCAAAATACTTAAGAGTGAAGATGGACCGTACACTGACACTCAGGACACCAAAGCAAAAATATCGTCTAGGAATAATATAATTCGCAAATATACTGGTACCACTTGCAAAGTGTGCTCCGAGTCTCATCTTTGGTCCGGTATGGGGTCGCTCTGCACACACTCATATTTTGTGCAATAAATAACACTGACCGAATATTATCTGAATGTTTAAAACCCACTTCAACAGATAAAATTTATCTTATCATAGGTATTGCTCTCCATTCATTAAAAGGGAGGTGGCTTCGGAAGTTGAGAGAAAGAAACAAGGAACTGACCCAAGGCATTCTTGTTTGGACAACAGAGGTATCAAACAAGATTAAAATCTAAGAAAAGCTTTATAAATTCCACTGATGTACTTGAAACCACTGCCGGACGACGCCGCTGTCAACTGCAGGCAGCCAGTTAGCATATCCTACTTGGAAAGCCCTCAACAGGCTCAGAACCAACACTTCGCGATGCAAGAAGAATCTAAGTAGATGAGGATATGCAGAGGACAATAGATGTGGATGTGGAGAAATACAAAACGCTGAGCACTTACTGGTCTGCCCAGACTTAGGGGAAGGATGCACCCATCGAGACTTCATCAAAGTAAATGACAGAGCCATTCTTGTGGCGCAATACTGGGGAAACACCATTTGATTCTACCTGTGATTCGGACACGGAAAGTAAGCAAGTAATCAGCAGCAGTTGTTCATATTCAGAAAGTTACAATTGATTGCTGTCACATTGCGTTACAACAGATATCACTACCATTTTACTGTAAGCGAGATCTTTTCAAAAGTGTGTTTACATTAGAGAATAGAATCCTTTTTATGAAATTAGCTTTTCAGCATATAGTTTTTGTTTTGCATTATTGCATTATATTGAATTCATATATAACAAACATGTAGTGTAGAATCCACAACCACAACATATATCCACTATCAGATTATATTAAGAATTGGTTTTAATTCATTTAATTTGACACCTTCGCTCCTAGGTAAACTCCTCCAGTTAGAATATTTCTTTCATTACTTTCATGCATTTGTTTCTCTAACTCCCTTGCCATTTAATTCAACACTTGGGAAAAGAAAGTTGTCTATAGGAGAACTCTGTGCCTAAATTGCTTCCCTTGCAACTGAGGTTGGTGACAGTAAAGGAATCTCCAAGAAGCTTAAAAAGAGCGGTAAAAAAGTCTAAAGTTAAGAGCATAGGAACAGTGTGCCAGGTCTGTGAAAACCGTTCTGATATAGTATTGCTAACAATACACTTATCACTTTCTACTAAAGTTGTTATAAATTCATTACTAATTAATCTACCCGACACCCGTGTTATCTTAATTATTTGAGTCCCCCAAATGTCTTCTTACAGTTTTCCTAATTTACTTTATTATGTTACATGAATACCATACGATCAAATAAGAAAAAGGCTAGTAGGCCATGCAATTAACTTCCACGGGCCCCATTGGGAGAATGCCTCTCGGACTCCAGAACAGACATCAGGGATTCCCCTTGGACTTTCAACCAGAAGTTTGGATTCTGAAAAATTAATATTGCCTGCCCGGAACGCTCGTTCACTTCAGCTGTTACAAGTACGCCATTAAGGTTTCTTTAAAACTGAATGCAGGATCGATAACTACCATCCATAAAAATTCCATCACAGTATCGATTAGTATCCGTTTATATTTTTCTTTTTCTTTTACTCAATTGCCCAAATTGAAGAAATATAGTTTAATATTCAGGCAAATATCGCCACTAACACCAATCGTTACTATCGCCCTTTGCCATTTAAGAATCCCTATCAACCCATACCGACCATCTAAAGAGATTTTTCAACATTAACAGTGAATTGAGTTCGCTGGAATTATTTTTGGTTTGTATTGATTAATGAACACTCTTGTACAACTTTTTATACATTTTTAGTTGTATCCTAGGCTATATGAAAATTAAAAGCTACACGGTTTCTTGAGTGGTCAAAGAAGCGAGCATCTTGTGACTGTACATAGATCAGCCATGGGTGGGCAAAACTGCCCACCGGTGTCCAAATTAAACTGACTTTCGAGTAAGAATTTAGGCAAACAATTTAGTTTTTATTTGATGTTCAAGCTGTAAAATATGCGAGTACGTGTTTTGCAGTTATATTACGAGCAAATTTGGCCTAGCGACCAAGTTTATCCACTTCTGATATAAACATTTATTAAGGTATTCCTAGCTTGCAGCATTTTCAAAATTACGATTGGCAGGTCAACAAAAATAAAAAAAGGTAGAAGTCCGCCTTAAAGATACAGTAAGAAACATTTCTAATAAATAATGATCTTAAGAGTCAAGGCCCAATTTAGAGCGTTTACAAAAAAATTAAGTAAAGTAAATTATCTTTGATCAAAGTTACCCTAGTTTGGATAATAATCTACAATGTTATTTAGGTCCGTCAAAATGTATTCTACGGTTATAATAGACATAAAATCAGTGTTCACACGCCTTCAAACAAAAGAAATCCTTAAAATGAATTTTCTGGTATTAATCCACAAGATAGGTATAATCAATATTTTCAATTTAAATGGACAAATAAGTGACTTCTCGATAAAGTCTAACTAACTAACATCCGAAGGTAAAAATATTATCAACATTTTTAATAACTTAAATTTTTTTATAAAACTCGAAAATTGCAAATTCACATATCCACAAAATCTATTTATAGCATAAGCCTCTAAAGAGGAGTGAAGCTTTTATCAAATAGCCAATAACTTTAAATTAATACCAACCGTAAAGTAGTTTCTCGATTCCTCATTTTGGACATCTTCCAATAAAATTATGTTCAAATTAGAAAATCCAATTTAATAAATACCATTTTGTCCACTTTTTAAAGTGTTAACATCGTTAGCTTTAAACTAACACAAATTTACAAAACTGTTCGCAGCAGGTGAATGTAAAAAAACGAACATATAAAAATACTTTTCCACCGAAAAAGGATAAAACAAGCTACGACTTAAAAACCAGACCGACCATATGATACAGAGTTTTATTTGAGTGCTGAAGTTAAATTACTACTGTGACCCGCTTTTAAAGGAGCAAGTGCACCTTAAACGAAGGCATTAAAATCGACTTAACGTTTATAAATTATAGCTGGATATAAAAATCGGAATTAAATGAGTTGTCAGCTCTGATTATACGTAGGTAAAGACGTTTATATTAAAATTTATCTGTTTACATTTAAAATTCGTTTTATAAGAGAGGAAAATAGAAACACAGAAAGCTATTATTGCTATTACAGGATTCTTCAATAGTGCCTGCGAAGAACTACCTTTGGACAAATTCCTATGTCTGCTTCTTGTGCTCGAAGAATACATAGTAGGAAAGTTTTATTATTTCGATTACGAGCACGTCGCTTTTAAAAATTTTCCAATGCCAAGTAAAGAGAACCGATTAAAACGACAAGGATAGGTACCTTATCGCACAGGAGGAAAAAAGTTGATATGGGAATTCTTCGGAGGAAGTGGTTGAGTTACTATAGGAAAGTCTGTAGAGGCTACTGTGTTATGTCTGGAATAGAATGTGGTTGTGACGCTGGTGAACTCGTCAGCCCGTCTGTCAATGTATACGACTACTGAATGATAATTGCACTTCACAACTTGGTTCTTTATCGAAATGTTATATTGCATGACTTTTAAGTTGATTTCTGATAAAGTCACGTATTAATTCTAATAGGTACTGCAACTAGTTAAAATTGTTTTTGCATTAAGTAATAGTAGAATCGTTTTATTCTAAGTTAACAAGACTGTACGATGTAATTCAGAGTATTTGTAAAAATACTGTTCGATATATTCTTGGAAAAGTCTGCATTTTTCAGAAAGTCCAAACCTGGAATCTGTAGAAGTCCTTGGTTTATAAAACTGTCAGGTAGCTTTTGTTTTGTTTAGTTTTGGTGTATTTTCCAGCAAATTTCTTTTTCTTCGTTCCAAGAAAACATTTATCAAGGTGTGGTAATTTTAATGATAAATAAAATTTGCCTTGTCATAAAAGGTTAAAATGATATTGTAAAGATTACCTAGAATTACAATCTTATCTATGACCTCTTTAGATATGAAAGGTTGATAAACATGAACTGCCATTTCCTTAAACGAAGCTATTTTAGAATTAAACTATTTTTTTATCATTTATTTACTTGTTAGTAGCATTCTTTTCTAACTAATAATACAAAACAGATTCTGATTTAAAAAGTATGACAATACTAGAAACATTTTGTTTTCCGTAGTAGTAAACATGGTAAAATGTTTTTAGACCTTAAAACAAAACAATCAAGTTCATAATTGTTTTTTGTCTAGATTTTCTAGTAATTGAATTGAACGTAGTACAAACTCGTTTGCAGGATTATTCAGTATCCATGGCAAACGCATAAATAGCTGTTACTTGAAGCAAAAACAATATCCGCCAAAGCTTTGCAGCCCCTGAAAAAACACTAGAATTAAATCATATGACTACACCAATCAAGAGTTCTAAAGGCAATTTGAGACCGAGCTTGTTTTCTGAATAACTTGTCTTCAGGAAGGGAAATTTCTCGTTTGTTATTAGAAATCAACTTCTCGCCATCTTTATATAGAAATTCATAGTAAAGAAGGAGCTTTTAACTTCTGCAATCAACACTGCAATTTCAATTATACAGGATTGTTTTGATCTACAATTGGTATAATTAGGTATTGTAAATTAGTTCTAGTGCTTTTGGGATTTCCCGTGGACACCCATGGGGGGGTTCCCCTCAAGCCAAAAAAGACAATTCCCAATGAACAATACAATTATTAAAACAACAATCAATTAGAATTAAGGGGGATGTGAACTCTACCCCCCCACTCCCTAAATACGGTCTTGGATACGATCAATTTCTCTGTAGATGTTGATCTGGAAGATACAATACAATGTTCTGTAAAATATTGCACAGATTGACAGTGGCAAGGTGCACCATCTCTTCCGGTTAAATGGAAGATATAGCGCATCTTAAATGGGAAAAAGTTTTTATGTTTCAGAGATGTCGATGTGCTATAAAATAAAATTGGATAGGATTAGAGGAGCGTGTACAGAAGAAGCTTGAAATATGCTCTAAGAATAATTCGTGAAGTGACTTAAGCATTAGCTAAGCTTCTAGAAGATTTCGAGTGCCAGCCCTCACAGTTAGCAATCGAGAGTAAATGTTTCATGAAAAAAGACTGTGGATCTTTCGTTCTGCCACTACAGTTAGGCCCTAAACATAATTCTAGCAAGGAATCGTAAATGCTAGGCAATAAGTGATTGCAACTATTCCTTCTCTAAGCATTAAATAGGCAGAATTAGACCAGTCAAATCTATAACGTAAACCAGGCAATATAATAGCAGCCAAAGGATTCATACTGGTAATGAATATCGTTTCGGTAATAGATTGCTCCATATAAAATTCGCCGATGCTATAGTCCTTATATCAGATCATGTGGGAGACACTCAAGAAATGTTACGGACGTTAAATGAGGCCTCACAACAAATGGGATTGAAGATCTTCTTCTTCTTTTTCTTCTTTACTTTAAACTTACAACTTGTTTTATTCCAGCGTATCTTTCCATCTCTTATTGGGCCGCCCTGGGCTTCTTCTTCCTTGTGGTCTCTGATCTCTTGCGATTCTTACTTGCTTAGACTCGTTCATTCTCGAAACATGTTGGTTCAACCTATCTCTACCCTGTTTCATCCATTCTTCTATTTTCAATGTATGTCACATTGTGCTCTTATATCAAGGCTTCTAATGTAATCTTGTTTACTGACTCCTAGTCTCCTTAAGGTTTTCATTTCTACTGTTTCTAGTATTTGTTGTGTTTCAGATGCGTAAGTCAGTATTGGCCGTACCGTGCTCTTATATATTCGTACTTTTGTCTTTCTTCTTAGGTATTTATTGTTCCATATGGTGTCGTTTAGGCAGCCAGATATTTTTAATGCTCTATTTACTTGTTTCTTTACTTCTTCGTTGATCACTTTTCTACTTGTTATACCACTCCTAAATAATTAAAGCTGTTAACTTGTTCTATAATTTGACCCTGTATTTCCAATTTACACCGTATGGGTATCTTACTAATTGTTAGGCACTTTGTTTTCGTTGTTGAAATTTCTAGATTGAATTCCTTACAACTTTGTGAGAATTGAAATACTCGTAATAGGCGTTGCAAATTGTCTTCACTGTCTGCGACTAATGCGGCATCATAGGCATAGCATATTATACCTAATTCTTCATTTCCCATCGCGTAGCCTTGTCTATTTTCAATATCCTTAATTATTTCGTTCATCGCTAGGTTGATTAATAGAGGGCTGAGCGAGTCTCCCTGTCGAATCCCTTTTTGCATTGCTATTTTTTCTGTTAGCATTCTATTTACCTTTATTTTGCTGCAATTATCTGTGTATATGTCTTTTAGTAACTTTATTATTCCACTGGGTATGTTGTTCTTTAGTATATTAATTATGAATCCTAACTCTATGTTATCCAATGCTTTTACAATATCCACGAAGCAAATGAATGCAGGTCGATTAAATTCTAACATCTTCTGAGCTACTTGTCTAATAATAAATATGGCGTCGGTACAAGATCGGCCTGTGCTAAATCCACACTCTTAATCGCGTAATTCCACTATATCTGATGTCTTCTCTGTTAAAATTTTAGTCGTTAGCTTAAAGGTTGTATTAAGTAGATGTATACCTCTGTAGTTTTCAGGTAATTGCTATGGTCCCTTCTTGAAGATGGGTATTACAATTTCTGTTTTTCACTTTTCGAGTGTTTTTGATGTTTGAAGTATTTGTTGCATTATTTTCCTTATTTCTTGTGTAAGAGTTTCTGCTCGGTGCTTCCACGTTTCATTTGTTATTTCGTCCGGCCCAGGTAACTTTCTGTTTTTTATTTTTTAATGCCTTTTCAATTTCTTCCCTCTCGACCTGAACCACCACTCGAACGTCGCTTTCTAGCATTATCTCCTCTGACATTTCTTCTTGATCAGTGGCATACAAATTTCTAAAATAATTGAAGATCAATACATCGAAAACCCAGACAATGACAAACTTAAATCTGAGTGAACGTGTCCACGAACGTTGCCGAAGAGACAGTATCGTACAAATACTTAGGAAACGAAATTCGTATAGGGAGATACAAATGCCCCAAAGTATAGGACTGACATGAGCTACCTTTGGCAACATAAACTACATATTCAAGGCAAACATTCCTATTTTCTTGAAGCGAAAAGTATTTGATCAGTGCATACTGCCTATCCTAACCTATGGCGCAGAAACTCTAATACTAACAGAAAGATCAGTCCACAAAATAAGAGTGGCACAGTTTTAGAAATGGAGCGATCAATGTTAGAATTATCGCTGAGAGACGGGATACCAAATATGGAAATACGCAGAAGGACAGGAACACGAGATTCAGTGGAAACATTAGGTAGGACACGTGGCAAGGACCACCGACAATAAATGGACTAAAAGACTCGTCGAATGAAATCGAGACGGAAGCTTATAGAAATCGGGAACGACCACCGACCAGATAGACTGATGACCTAAGGCGTATACATACAAATTGGATTCAGGCTGCTCAAGATAGAAATCTATGGAAGCAAACAAGGGAGGATTATGTCTTGCAGTGGATTACTATGAGTTGAAAGAAGAAGAAGAATAGATTGCTACAATGACCTCGTACATTCATCATAAAGGAAAAAGATAAAAAGCAAGAATAGCCTTAGCTCCACCATAATAATGTTTCAGAAATCAGCTTATGTTACTAACGTCATGTTTTTTGTATTATAGCCTACAACCTAGGAACCCGTAAATAATTTCGGATATTTCTTCGGCAATAAAAACTGCAACTGCAAGTGAAAGACAGAATCGGAAAAATAATGATAGGACAGCATGTCCGGAAAGTTACTCGATCAGATTTTTCCATGCTTATTATTACGCCACGTCTCGTGCAAGCTATACAAAATAAACACCGAAACTTAATTACAATTCTAGATTTAGAAAACAATCAGTTTACTTAAAGAGGGGAGTCACGGATAAAAAAAACAAGCACAGATGTGAAGAAAACTGTGACAATCAAGAAAAAAATCTAAGAAGGTGAAGAAAGCTTAGAGCTGAATGACGAAGACTACAATGCCACTAAAAAAGCAATCGGGTGGATCAAATGCGATCAAAATCTTTCTCGGATTTACCTATAAGTTCTCAGATGAGATTCATAGTTTGCTGTTCAATGAGAACTCCTATGTTATTATAGAAAACAGTAAACTAGCACATTCATCATGTATGAACTAAAACGACAAGTGCTGATACATACTAACTAACCCAATTGCATAGTTATTTCTGTTTGTTCAGCCTAATTTTAAAATCTTTTGAAATCATATTTGTAGTTTCTTGATTTAACAGTAATTTTTTAAGCTTTACTAGTTGTGCAGTTCATATAATGAAGTGTGCATGTTCGTAGTTTTTATAGAATTTATGAACTGTATTGTATTTATAATAAACTAATAAATTAGTAGAAGTAGACTTACATGCGAAAATATTTTCTAAAATTGCAGTACCAGGTGATTTAATTGTCTTACCTGAAAAAGAAAACAACTTTTAGGAAAAAGTAGCATAAAATAAATTAGTTACACAAATTCGCAAATTTTTTGAAAGAGACTTACATAATTTTAATAATTCAAAAATTATATATCATTAAAAGATAAATATCTGTTAGATAAAATAAATTTATATCTTCTAAATTCAGGTTATTAAAATTATAACGGCAACACCTGTATTAATAAATAAATTTTAGAGAATTTAAAGATTTCTAAAACCAATTAAAACAATATTCTTGATTGATAAAATTTAAGTCCCCTATAAAATAAAAAAAAGGAATAAGAAGTAGAAGATACGAATTTTTCTATTAATAAGTATAAGGTTAAAACGTAATGCAATAATTTTTAAGATCAAAACATTCCGCAATGACAGCAGGACATCATCAAGAGCAGTTTTAATTATTTTTTGAAATAGCAACATCATCGAAAACTCCTTAAATCTTCAGCTTAACAAGCAAATCTAATAATCCTAAACGATAAAATGCGGCATCTCCGACGAAAATGTTGGCGGAAAAAAACTGCCGCGGTTATTATAGACATTATGTGTAACAGGTCGACAATCTACATATAACCTCAACAGATTAGATTTACAACTCGACGAGATATCGTAAAGCCGAACATGCCAATATTTTACGGGTTTATGTTGCGAATTCGTTTTAGCTGCACCGAACATAGTTGGTTACGACTCAATCCATATCGTAAATTAATGACAAATCGGTTATCGAGAACGAATACGAACTTTAGATCCATTTCTTTTTCGCCTTATTATATGCAATACATTTTGATTAGGGGAATAAATAAAGGTGACACTAGTTCTTTCGATTTTGATGTCAGATAAAAAAAAATTACCGTAGGATGTGATAATTTATTATTAAGTAATCTTAAATGAAAGGTTTTATTTATTATTAAGTAGAGGAGTTAATAAATATAAATATTCTTTGGGAAAATATAGAGGCGGCAATTCTCTTTTGGTAATTTTGATACATTTAATACAAGCAATATATTATGTACTAAATCGAAGGAGAAAATAAAAAATCAAAAGACAACGAAAGGAAACTATGGATCTTGAAGATCAAAAGGGATTATTAACAGAATACGTAAAACATTTTACAAGAACCCTAAACGTTCCGTCAAATGTCAAATTTGATTTCGAAACTTAGAACTACTTACATATTATATACTGTTCCACTTCAATTTTATTCTTATTTACTTGAATTTTTAATTTTCAAATTATATAGGTGGATAAAGACAAAAACAATACACGACTTTAATTTTGTATCAATCGTCTCCTCACATTTATATTCTGTGAGAAAAATGCAAAAGGAAACACATTAAACATGTCAGATCGAAAACTTAGCAACTTAAATTTTGATGTCGAAAACTGAAATCTTTAATTCAAACTTGGCTTTAGCAGAAATCGTGAATGAAATCTTTTAATTTTGAATTAAGCACTGAATTTTAAATTCTGATTTCCATTTTGATGTTTGGGTGTAAAAATAAAGATATAGGCAAGAAAAGAAGAATAGCGTAAATGTCCTCGGGGTGAGAATTAATTAGTCCACTGATACCCAGCAAGATTTAATTATTAGTATATTATATATTTATGAGTGTCAAATTCGTTCGTTTTAAGTACAAGCTAACAGAAAAGGTTTTATTTTAGAAGATCGAAACTCATGAACGACAAAAATAAATTACAAGAAAATCAGTTTAGCTCTTTTTGGCTTTATCCTAAACAAACCATCAAAGAAGAAAATATGAGGTTAATATCTAAAGTTACAAGTCACACATGCTCTGCTTAAATCTAAATATTGTTCTACGTAGGTACTCATCTCACTTCTATACTTACTATTACATCTTTGTTTCGTGGATGTTGTTGGGCCAAACTAACAAACTGTTGAAGATTTAACTGCTGATAGTTTTTTTAATTATCTTTCTAGAAGTTTTGAAGCGGCCTAGCTAATTCTGTTTTCATTTTTCCATCAAAATCTTAAGAGGCTACCACAGTAGGCAGCTTTATATTTATATAGTTTGATTTCTATATTATCCTTTACATTTTAGATGAAAAACACCACAAGAACACGTAAATCAATCAAAATACGTAATCTTCACAACTGTGATAAAAGAAACAACTAACTACTGCATGAACGCGTTGACTTTTAACAAACTTAAACGGTAGATACAAAAAGTCATTAATATTAACAGATCTACCCGTTGGTTTTGAAATCGTTTCACTTTTATAATTTACGTAATCATTCATGAGTTGCAAAATGGAGTTTTTAAGTGCAAGGTACAAGTCATACGGTTGTTGTTATTGAATCAGCTTCATTACTTTATTAAATTTTAAAGTCGCTGTGATTTTATAAATAATTTCAGTAGTGAAAGAAATTCTAAATTATAACTTAACAGTATAAGAATCAAGCTAATTTGAAGCTCTTTTACTTTATTTCTTGTTTCTTGAAATCTCTCGTAAGTATTTTAACGCATATCGAGTTCCATAATCTCTTGATAGGTATAATGATACTGTGAAGTTTCAAAGAAAAATATTTAAAATTATTGTGTTTATCATTGATTTTAATTTTAGAATTAAAATCCGAATCAACGTAGTGTTACATCCGGTTACGTCAAATTTGTGAAATACTTTGTTTAGTGTAGTAAACACAAATCCGTGGAATTGTTACTCATTCTTACTTTTAAAATATGGATAGTACCTAATTGATGCTTCATGTGGTTTTGTGTTTTTCGATAAACTTCTAAAACAGGAAAAAAAGACAATCTAATATACCTTCTCATATAAGTTTGTAGCACATTATTTCAAATGGGGATTTTGGTGCTTCTACTTCGTTGTTGATCTCAACGTCCAATTTAAATATTATAAGTTCGCTGCCCTAAATATTTCTTCTACGTTTTTGTGGTTTTTCCATTTAATTCTAATTCACACGTTTGCGGAATTTTTGAAGCGTAAGTGATTCCCAACTATTAAATCTTATATAATGGAAGTCAACTTTATACTAGAGTGAGCTTTCGTATTTCAGGATATATTTCAGAAGTAAGTAATCCTTTTATTAATAGTTTAGACAATGTAACAATTTTCCACTTCCTATAATGCGAAAATATTGACTTTGAGTAAAACATGACAAAATTAGACTGCAGATACAAAGTAACAATCAGGCATAAGTATGCGTTTCAAAGTTAAAGAGTCACCTTCAATTACAGTTCTTCGCCAAATGAAACAATTCTAAAATTTTTCCTTGGGAAATCCAAAGATGTGATGAACGTATGGTTCAATCAATTTTGTCAGAATTCCAAATTGAATTAATACAAAAATCGAATGTTCAGTTGATTTTGTCCACCCATTTCTTTTTCTGATTACTGAAATAAATCTTTGTAAATACGTCAACTGATGAATCTAAAATACCTATGCTTTGGGTGACGATACTGGTAGTAAAGCTAATACTCAAGTTGATTTGCAATAACTTAAGAAGGTTCTCACGGAATATAAATATGTAAATAGCTGTACCGATCAAAACAAAACCAAAATTGTGAATTTTGTTGGCAATTCTCTCAGCGATGTAAATTGATCCGAACAGGAACGATCCAAGATTTATGACGCAAAGCATAACAGGGGCTTTTAAGTTGATAAGGTTGTTGTGTCAGAGATTATAAATTTGTTGTTGCGGGTCGTTCTGCATTTATTGATAAACACGAACTGCAATTGCCAGTTGATGACACAGACGATTTTTAGGGAAGAAACTAGTCATTGTATATCATTTTAGTTCTTTTTCTCAACTCAGTACAGTATTATAAGACAACAACAGAGTTTAGCGGCGCGGACAAACACGAGACAAGACAAACAGGGATGCAAAAGTAATAGTGCATGACAGCTTGCGAAAGAAACAATAACAAAAAGGTTAACAGGAAAAAGCTAATATCAAGAAATCTTATTTAGAAAAATATATCAAAACTACTTCCTCCTTCTAGGTTTATCATTTAATTTTAATTGTTAAACCGTAATGAGGTACTTTTGATATATTTTTCAACATACACACGTCGTATGCAGAAAAATAAATTTACAGTACGAAGAAGTCTTAGTTTACAAGTAGTATGTATGCAGAATCTCAACCTTAAACTGCAGTTTCGGATTTATTATGTTCTCATTAGCGAGATATAGCAATTCCGCATATTAAAATCTAGATTGGGTTCAGTCTTTTAATTATTAAGACTAGAATCAAAAACCTTCAGTGGTAATAACTTCAGTAGCGATTCTTGCCAGCG
>VTPC01090621.1:190133-211190 GCA_011009095.1 Ignelater luminosus
TAAATTCTTGCCCCAGAAATTCATTGATATCCACAGTCCGACAGAAGTGACCTAATGTGTAAATTAATCTGTTACTAATTTTCTAATTTTGAAAAAGGAATCAAATCTGTGTTGTTGCTACTCATCACTATTTAAATTTCTATCGTTCTGTAGTGTCCTGAGTCCTTGCAGACCTATACGTTTTGTAGGTATCCAAACCTTCGCAGAGTCCTGAAATTCTATGAATCTTCGGGTCCTTGCAGGGACTTAAGTTCTTGGGACTTCCAGGTTGACCTGTGAAATCCTCTCTCAGTAATACATAATGCGTTGTGGACTCCCAGATTTCACGTGAAGAAAATCACAAAACAAAGCTCAAAACATATATCTTTCAGTCCTGTGTATAAAAATATCATATTTATAAGTTTATAAATATAGTGCAGTGCCTGGAGCGTTCAAAACGTGAAAACCTTGGAATGCAGTTACAGAAAATAAAATTTAATGAATATATACGGAATCTGTAGTAAATAGTACATACGAAAATGTTTACCTATTAAAAATTTGTGTTTTTTATTTTAAAATAAAAAAATTGATAATTTCGATAATAAATATACGTATATACTATAATACAAATTAGGCTTTATAATATTTTTGCATGTCAAAATTGGGTAAACAAACATATTTATACAGGGATAGTAATTGGGAAAGAAGTAAAATATGGAAATTTGAAAAAAAAATATTTATAAAATATTTATTTATTTAAACAAATTTTACATTTTCTTACAAATTAAACATTTTCTTTGACTTCACCTATTTTTATAATAGGTGAAGTATTAAAGCAGCTATACTACAGCATAAGCTACTCTTCCAGCATTCGCATGCAGCTCCGCATCCCTTCTAACAATTACAAAATAGTATTTTCAGTAAATCAACCGGAGTTTGTAATTGATTCATAGTTATTGGGATGAACATGTTACAGGAATACTTCCATCCCCAATTTTCAGTAATTGTATCATTCTCTAGCCATATCTGGTTTTGCAGGTAAATCCTTTTTAGGTGTTCAAATGCTGCATCAGATGTAGGAGCTAAAGATGACAAAAGAACACTTGTATTTTTGGCTGTTGTTTTTATGAACGAATTGAACCTTGGGGTATCTAAATCTTTAATTTCGACCGAAGCACCATATAAACCCAAAATTCATGCTATACCCGCTTGAAATATGTTATTAGCATCTTCATTGAAAGATTCGTCAAACGTTTAATAGGTCGTCGAGGTTGTATATCATCAGCTGGAGTTGCTATTTCAATGGTTCCCATATAATGAAACGTTCCTTTACCATTAATTGTGTTAATACTCGTATTAAAGTCAGCATTATCATGCACAAATTAAACAAAAGTGCCAGGTTTTATTTCCGGTGGACTTGCAAAAGTTAATGAAGCTTTGTATAACGTAGTCTCTTTGTATGAAGCACAAAAACCTAAGAAATTACATATATTTGTAACTGTTTTGGAGCCAAATTTCCTATGAAATATCACAGCCAAAGTAATATGCAGAAGTGAAAGAAATGATCGAGGTCGTACGGTTGATATTATAGCATGCGCTATAGATTTACATTTCTTCTCATAATTAAGAATAATTTCTGCTGCATCTTTCTTATCTTTTAAGATTGTTTCCGACAGTAAAAGCTTCAACAATTTTGAGATTGATTCATCAACATCTCTAAGCATTTTGTCACTTGGTGAATAATTTTCATTATCGTAGACTTGAGTTCTTATATGTGCCTTCTAATAATTTTGCTAGCTGCTTTTAATATCCGAAATTCCTCTTCTTCTTTATTATTACATCTTTGATTGTACCAATTTTCTGTTAATACATCATGGTTTATTTTTTTAAAACATATAATGGTATTGGCTCCAAATTTACCTGAAATAACAATATCATCAAGAAAGCGATCTATTAGTAGTCTTTTAATAGATTTTTTCATCCGGGATATGCTCAGTAGTTATCACATTTTTCAATTCTTGCATGGTAAATTGGCAGTCGTCATTCTCTTCTATGTACTTATATATTTGTTCCATTGCTGTATCTATCAGCAAAATTCTAGGATTAGTTTTCTTTTCAACATTACTCAGGTGAATAGAATTTTTAAGCAAATTATAGCAATCTGCATGATACGAGTGCTTTGCTTCGAGTATCTGTAGATCTATTATACTAGAAATTCTTTTATGAATTTCTCAACAATAATCATTTTTCTGAACGACTACAAAATTCAGGATGGAGTCGTTCAAAGTTGGAGTACTAACATACGGCGTTTGTCTTTGCTAATCTTTATTCAATTTTGCTTCTTTTGCCTTACCAGCTTCTTGCCCACAAATGAAACAATTATTTTTCCAATCGAAGTCAGAGAAATTATTGCTACTTCGTAGCTTTTCTTTCGGAGGAGAAAGTGAAATTTGATTTTGTTTTTTTTATACATTTCAATGTATTTCTTATTAATATATTTCTGACGGCAATTCGAATGAGCTTAAACGAATTCAGTTTGTATGTGAGGTAATAATTCATCCTGTCGTTCACTTGAAGCACCTGTTCTAGATCTCTACGACCCATACCATTAACTGGTTTCTCTAAAAGATGTTCCTCAATGTTTATTTAAATGAAACTCCATGTATATAAAAAAATTACTATTTAAAACAAAATTATATGCCCAAATATTAATTTTTTATGGTTATTTGGTTAAACAATGAAATAATCGAAAGCACAAAAAACTTTTTGGTAAACATTTCAATTTTTAGAATAAACAACACAATCCCATTGGCCCCATATACATTCATTCACTGTAACTGTATTCCAAGGCTGAAACCCCCAGGCGCTGTACTAATACAATTCTTGTTAGAAACTCTACTACTTTGTGTACGAATGCCCCCCCCCCACACCCAAGGAATATACAGGATGTCTCTAAATTCGATTGCCAAACTGAAAAGGTGTATTTGGAAAGGAAAAGTAACAGAATTGTATTTTTCAGTTTTTCGATTTTTCTAATATTAAGGGAGCTAGAGCCCTAAAAGGAGAACGAACCCACCTTTTCACTATATCTTAATTACTGTTTGTACAATTTTGTTCAGATTTTGTATACTCATGTATATCATCTTCCTGTATAATATCGTTTTACATTCGTTAGTCTTATTATGGATTTGGATTTCTCTTTGTAACATCTTTTAAATTTTGGTACCATACTGAAGATTTGCTATCTATTTTTTTTTCAAGAAAGGTATACTTTACATGTGTCGAAGAAATGCGCCGTTTGCCAAAAAAAGAAAAACATAAAGAACCGTCAGAGAATCCCTAACATTTTTGAATTAAATAACATACCAGTGGATGCACCATCGACGCGTGGCCTCGAAAGTATATGTAAAAATCACATCAAGCGTCCAAGCTAACCGCTCATTAATGAACCCACTTTATTGCAATCAAATAGAATAGACTCAGAGGAGCGAAACGTTTACGTAACGTTACCATGTTATTTAGTTTTTGTGAAAATAATCAGAAATCTAGTTTTCCATTATGCATGCACAATTTAATGGGTAAAAATCAAGAATATACAGTGTTAGCGCCAACAACGCCTCGTCTACAGGTCAATTTAATCTCTTCCAAAAGTGCATTAATTCGAACTTAGACATTTTGTTTTCTCATTTTATACCTGTGAAAGAAAATATGAACAAAACGTAGCCTTGGGATCTACTCCGTTGAATGTTGTGTATTTTGCCAATTGGCGTTAATGCCAAAGAACACGCATAGATACATTTACTGTAATGAAACCTCTGGTTTACTTTTTTGACGGTGGTACTTTAGAACCACGGCCCTCGGTGGTGTTGTGTAAAGCGGATTTTTTGTAACTAGACTTGGAGAAAGGCAACAAAGCTCTCTGCGGGCCAGATCTACACTTCACAAGCTGAAAACGAAAATCTTAAAAAATGTGTAAAGAGGTATTAGTAAATGGATTTTCCAGGTTGAACTAGTTAGAAAGAAAATAGTTCAAATTCCAGAAACCTTTGTAATTAGCTAACTATAACTATAAATAAAGGACAGTTGCGTAACTACTAAGTACCGTTGCGCCGCTCACGAAAAATGTATCATAAACTACTGCTATACAATCATGGAGTCGGTGTGACTGTGCAATGCTGAAACAAATCTCAATCCGTTTTACGATAGATTGTAATAAAAACTTCGGTGCCCTCAGAATTTACCCCTCCCGACGTCAAGGATTTCAATCCTTCTAGTTTATCGCTAGCCAAAATTAACATTATAAGTACATTATTATCAATTAATAGATTCTGCCATCAATTCAAACGCGCCCAGCAATTTGCCCACATCCATCAAAACCAACGTTTCAGCCATTTCCAACAACGGAAGTAAATCCACCATTCCAGGTTCTAAATTTGCATGATAACTTTGATTCTGTTCATGCTCGTGGAATTGTCGTGACGCCCCGATGGAACTTCAACCTCCATGGATGTCTCTGTTTGGATCCATCCAAAAAGTTTTCGGTGTTTCCTCCTTGTCTTGCTATTTCCCATCCTCTGCCATCTGTTGACAAGAAGTTGAGTTTCAAAGTCCGTCGTCCCAACCAGAGAACCACTTAAGACGCATCCCAAGACTGAAGGTTCCATTTGCGGGGAGATCTTGTGGTGGTGTCTGCTCAGCCGATTTGCTTTGCTCTTCTTTACCTAACTCAGCACGATGGTCATTCTTTAATTACACGAAAGCTGTAGACCTTCAACCAACAACTTCAAGCTTTTCTTCAAGAAGCAGAAATCAACAATAATGAAGATGATTGTGACAGCTGCATTGCTTTTAATTGATTGGTGTCGGCATGACATGACTTTTATGCAAACAATAGAAAACAAAACAATTAGATTTTGCAAATTGAAGCTAGATAAACTTGGTTGTTTGCGCCATTATCTCCCGGATCAGTACACCTCCAAGCATTTGCAGGGGTTAGTTACGCTAGTGATAAACGCAAAGGAAGCCGTAAATCTGTCATCACGAAATATTGCGTTTTTTGTTGCATATTTCAAATATTATAAAATAACTTTCTAACAGATGGAGACTGTTATTACTAAAATCAAATAAGCATGTTCGTATTTGTTTTCAACGTTGTCATATTTAGATCACAGATCTATGATGTGTTCAAGACTTTCGACCTTTTACTGAGACATTGATCATCCTGCTTAGCTTGTATCTCACATGAAAGAGGTCTCTTCCGTGACCTATGGTACATTGTATTTTCGATCTACGTTCTGTTCAGTACCAGGTATGGAACACGAGAAAAGTCTTTTTTTGCCATCGCACCGTATAGAAGTGGGTAAGAATTATGCTAATGAAATTAGCACGTTGAATGACATGGTATTATCAGACACACGGTCCCAATGTCACCATTTTAACTTGGTCACATTATTTTGGTATGTTTCATTTTACAAATAAATGATTCATTCTTTGACGAAATGATGATTTCATCATTTTATTCCAGACATCCATTATTCATTATTTGTAGGTATTTTCTACGAGTATGCTCATATTAGGCGTTGCAGGCCAGGTAACGTTTAACGAGATAACTCGTAGTTGGCGTCTGTAGCAAACTGTCAACTACGATTTCACTCGTAGTTGGTAGTCAACGTGTTAATCGCTCAAACGAGCATTCTCATTTTCAAATGTGTATCAAGATCGTTCTTAGTTAAAAACTGATTTTCAAAGGTTTTTTATTTCAATCTTGGTTTCCTCTTGTGCCTTGAGTCTTTTCAGTCCTTCATTTGCTTGTAACTTCTTGCGCTTTTGTGAGACCTTTGCAGCCTTTAGGCTCTTACGAATCTGCAATATCAAAAAATTTCTAATCTACTAGTAAACCACTAGTAACTAGTCGTAGATTTGCAAAAAGAAGAAGAACCTTAAAGGACCTCCTGATTCCTATGGATCTTTGAACTGTTGCGGGATCTCTTGTCTTTGTGATCCGTCAGTACAACATAGATAATAAATTGAGAAAGCTAGTCTAACAAATAAAGCAACGCAAAGTCTTGTGAGACATATCAAACAAATATTGCGAATTTTGAAGAGATGGACCTATGATATCATTGTCAGTTGCCGTTTAGCAGATTTTCATCAAGCTTCTATAAATCATGACAAAGTTTTCTTAGCCAACTTAAGGCCCGCTGTTATTTTAAGTATGGCTAGGTTGAAATATAACTGCTGCTAAGGAATTTCCAAACAGTTTTAAAGTAGACATTTCGAAGTGGTAAAACACGAAAGAATTGCCATTATATAAGGTTAGAGAAGAAGAATTTTGACTAGTTTAATCCCAAATAGAACATATTTTAATTTGAAGTCTTTTACTCAGTAGAAAATGTGCTTCCGTTTTGTATTTTGTGGATTTTCTTTAGTCACCACTTAGTCAACAAGATATCTCCAAAAGCAGAAAAACTTAAATTAGGCGAAAAAAGCAACTGAAGAAGAAATTCAAATGGGTAAATATACCTTTCATCAAGCTAAATTAAAGTTAGAAATTTTTGTGTACTGTCACTTGAGCTATTTTTCAGTAACAATCACTTCTACCAGTTTTTTTTTGGACTTTGAAGAATTATGGTAGTGTGACGCATGAATCTGCTTATCATAGATTTATATTTTATCTGAATTATCCAAAAGCTACTTTGAGATGTTTCCGTCTATAATGTTATTGAATTGGGAAAATGCAGTAAATGAATAGTAAGAAAGTTTTATAGGTTACTTTTGTATTGTAGTAATTAAACATACGGTAGCAATGATTAATGACGAAATGTTGAAGATAATCATTCATTTATCACTAATATCAGACTCCTCAGGCATGATAACACAGATAAACATTTGGTTCAAATGGGTAATTAATGTTTAAAATTAATTTTGTTATTATTTTTATTTGCGAAGCAAACACTGCACGATATCTCTTATCTTCTTCATTGTTTAATGCTCCAATTTCTTCACTATTTATTGTTTTACTACCATGCTGCTGCTTTTTATTAATTGCGTAGTTATAAAAGGAGAGGGTTTTCGAAAGTTGTTTGTCAAAAGAGCAACCATGACCAATCTATTATATATTTAAGAAATATTAATTTTATTAAAAACGTTGCTTCTAAGCACGTAGGTAACAAAGAATAATGAGTAAGTTTGTGCTATAACTCCTTGTTGCAGATTATTTGTACACTCCATCTCATCTAATTCGATTTCATAGTTAATACATTTAGCAACACAAATAAATTTTAAAAGAATTATCTAGATCTTCACGGTAAGTCTTAATAGAAATGTAGGTGCCGGAAATTATTATTTACATCAAAGGAATAACTGACTTAATAACTTCTTAACCATTTTAGAACGATCATAAACAATAAAGAAAAATGTTAATTTCCAATCACATCATTACTATAATTTACAATGTAGTTGCCGATATGCTCTACTTTCATAATTTCTGAAATGAAAGTGCTGTTGGATTCAACAAGTGACCCGTTCCACCTGCTCGCATTTACGTCAACTCGGGCCGAGAAACTTTAAAAGGTTGGGGACTGGATGATCTCCACTTCATGAAAGTTTAAAAGTCACGCTTTTAATGGAACAACCGCATGAAAGAAAAAAAAAGTATAATACGATCTAGATACATATTTTGGTAACACCTTTTTAAAAAAGAAGTTTAAAATGTTATTCCCATTAAAGGTCCTTGCTAAATCGGAGCACAACTATTTTAAATATGAATTCCTGTTTTCATACCAGTTCTTCTACAATTTGTCAATAAAACAATTTATAGACAAGCTCACCGCTGGGAGATTAATATTATAGTAATAAAAACGAAAAAACCTATACTAAAAGCTTTACAACCCGAGGGTGCTTTGGGAAACTTTAATATCAAGTTGATCTGCATACCGAGAATTAAGAGGTACGCGACCCAAGGTGAAAAGAGGATCAGAGAAGGGTGAAGAGTGTAAGAGGAGCAGACTGTGACCTGGGGACATCTCCTAATTGGCGGCCCAACCTGTTATATTATCAGGAATCTGGTCCGGAGTTCAATCAGGCGCGATGCACTGCTAAATAACCTCATGAACTGCAGCAACAGCAGCCTTCATAAACCAAACCCACCTCCTCATCTCACGAGCCATTAAATCAAGTCAAGAAGAACGCCGACGGTACTATCAAATAATTTTTTTTGCTTTCTGCCTCTTTCTTTCCTCTAGGTTTAGTTTGAAGATAACGGGCAAAGTGACAATCAAGATAACTTCATAAGCAAAAAATGTATAGCAGCAAAATATAATTCTATTTTTTTTCTTCCTTTAAACTTGTTTGTACAGCTTCGAAGAGTATACCATCAATTTATTTTTTGGAGATCATGAGGTGAGAGTTCAAAGGTTTATCTTAACGAATATTTAAATTACACTCCAGTACTCATTTAAAGTCTTGTAATGAAATTCGTGCATATCTGAGATAAATCACATTACTTTCGAACACGATATTGTTCGGCAATTTCATCCCTTGTATGAATTTTGAACTTCTTATTTATAATAAGTACCGGCGTGAAATGAAAGTAGAAAAGTAGTCCTACTGAAAGAAAGAAATAGCGTGTACAATCTGACAAAGCGGAATTTAATATTTAATTTTGAACACTTTTTCTTACATTTTACGGGTCCACTTGTAATTTGTGATCCTGTCTGAATATTACATTTATTAAAAATTGCCAACTAATATATTTGCTTTCACTAACTGTATAAATTGATATTGGTGTCAATATGTAAAGTTCGGAAACAGCAATTAATATGAACTGTTTACTTTAGTAATGCATATGTACCTTTACTGTTTTAGGTTAGTATTACGATGAAATGTAGAATACAGAAAATGAGTTTTTCTTTTCTGCATTATTAATAATACGGGTAATCATTGTGAATCCTTGTAGCAGTCATTCGTAAGTACCATCTGTCAATATTTTGTATTTTTCTACAACTTCTTGTTTCTACGTCTTGTTGAAAGTATAACCTATAGTCTAGCATGGAAATCATAATTTTAAGAAGAACACGGTACTTTATGTTGTCACTCTTAATTATTTGGAAGTAATTTCAGTAACATCTTCAACCATCTCACACTGTCAATTAGTACTCAAGAGAGGGAATTACCATATTTCAGAGTTTATACACAGACGATATAACATAAAAATACCTAACAGAAAATATGAAAGTACCTCCAATTTGGAAACGTAAACTTGGCTCTATTTCTGGTTTTTGATTTTTTTGACGTACGCGAACTTTTTCATAGATGATCTAAAAAGCTAATTTAGTGATATGACGAAAGTTTTAAAATACCAGAAATCGGAATTAATCCATACGTACGTCCAGTATCTATAAGAAGCGTTATAAAAGAAATCTAAAGATACGGGCCAAAACACTCCTTTGGGTTTTACTGAAATGAAAGGAAAAAAAAACAAAGATAAATCGGGCTAAACCCACTTAATCTGCTTCTGCAAATCGTAGTCTTCTTCTAACGCTTATTTCTGTGAACTTTTATGAAATTCTACGCCATAATTGCTTTTCATTTTGAGATTCTTATTTGTTATCATAAACTTTCATCAATAAAATTGCCCAAAGCTCTTTAAAGGGTTATCGTTTCTAGCCACAAAGACTATAATTACAGTCCTCTGGCATAATGGCATGATACTAAGTTTGGCCAAAATATTGTATCATTTTGAGGATAATAAATATCTGTTAAACAAATCAACCCATTTTGATAAATATTTACGAGTATACTTTCTCTATTTAACGTTTAATTCCTAACTCGCTTTCCAGACGGTCAGAAAATCCCAGCTGTTGAAATTGCACACTACACTAATAATACTCTCAAAAAATTTAGCCTCTCTTTCAAATTTCACATTATTTAGGCAATCATCAATATTTCCATTCCCTCAACCACCTCTATGACCATCTATTATTCTTGCCTCTGTTCTCTGACCGAACTTACACGACTCCCATATGAAAATGAAGATGTCAGTCCAGGCTAGAGAGCTCGACTCCTTCCTTGTTAGGGAAACGTCTTGAAAGGTCTTAAACCTCAGTTTTTCATAACCCTTATATTCTTAAAAAAGGTGGAAAAATGTTTCATTATCATTCCCACATCTAGAACAGGTGCCTTCTGAAGATGCAATGGCCCGTGCCATTTAACTTATTTAAATAAACTAAATTAAACAATTTAGACTTAAATTTAATTGATCGACAACCTATGTTTAAACAATTATTGTTATCGGTTTAAACTTTTATTTTATTAGCCAGTTTAACTTTGAAAAAATAAAACCGGATATACGGTCTTTCGCCATTTGAGTCTCGTAAGCCTATCCTTCACCACTAACAAGATCTCTAGCCTTGATATTCCTAGAAAAAGTTCTGGTCCTAAGTAAGTATCCTTGGCTCCGAGTCTGACGACTTCATCTGCCTTCTCGTTGTCGTGGATCCCGCTGTACCTAGCAGCTCAGATGAGGTTAACCTTCTTTATTGTGGCAAGTTTTTCCACTCATGCACAAAAGAAACTTGTCCTAGCCGCGCAGATCGTTTTTAGTATTGTCGGAGCAGATATATATCATTTACTCCGTCACCCTCGCATCTTCTCTATATACGTCACCGATAGAATGGTATAAACGTCAGCTAGGAAGACCATGGTGTGCTATCTTAAAGCAAAGCTCTCTTGCACGTATGGTTTTTCCAGGTAAATGCCTGCTCCCGAGGATTTTCGTTTATCCATATGTGATCCATCCGTGTAGAAAGCCAGCGAGTCCTGTTGGAAATTCACTTTACTTCTTTTACAAAAGATACTTCTATCACCGATCATCCACCTATGTTATTCTGTAAGTAGACTGAGACACTTTTTTTTGCGCTAACTGAGTTGTCCTGGCGCAGTCGGTGTTAAATCCATTTTCCAGTCATAATCTTGCATCCCGTATTCTGAGATTAGCCGCCATTCCTCCTTTCCTTATCCAAGTTGGAAGGTTCGGTAGCCCCAATAGAACCACAAGTGCAGCCGTAAGGGTCGTCCTCATTTCACCTGTTATACCCAAACAGGCCAAGCGTTGGTGGTGCGCTGTCGACTTGGTTATCACCTTTTCGACATGTGACTTCCAGGCTAACTTTCTTTACTAGGTCACCTCTAACTACTTGACCTCCTGCACGACCTGCAGAAGCCTACTGTATAATATTAATTTCCTTAAACCATCTGTTTTCTTCTTCTTGGTGAAGAAAGTTACTTTAACCATAGCTGGATTGATCAAAAGGCCATTCTCGTTACATCATCTTGATGATCTTGCATTCGATTGTGCACGACGTTGAAAACGCGGCCAGTGACTAATACTAGCCCGTTGTCTGAGTAAAACTGAGTAAGAAAGCCGTCCGTTATTAAGCGTTCCAAAAGCCCTGAAGGCAACTTCCTTGTATCCAGGTGTTTACATGGAAGTGTCCTACAGCAGTTTTAACGGTCTTGCTTTCAGGGCAAACTTCACTCAACTAACCAATGTGGGTAACACACTCAGTGTAAAAATCGTCATTACCTTTAAGTTTTGAGTTTTCAAATATATTCATTAATATTCATTAATATTCACACAATATCAAATACAAGCGTGCGATCATTGATTAATCAACCAAAGCCTTTTGACGGTTCTGATGTGGAGTGGTGTATCCATACATAGTTATAGATACAGAGTAGATACTAACGACTTGGCCTAAGGAAAAGCCATAAGAACACAAGGGGGAAATAATATCTAAACATTATTAAAGAACGAGATGTTACAGTGTTGCATTAATCTAAAATGGAAGAAGCACGGCAAAAGTGCCAGTAGTAGCTTTTTCCTTCTGTATGCTTTTTCCATGTCCAAGTCGTTGGTTTCCACAAAGATATTGTGAAAAAAATTGATTCTGCCTTTATCTTTGCACAATTATTTCACAAAGATTCGTTTTGTCCATTTAATAAAATCACATTTACATAGTTGATAGTGCCCATAGCCATAGACAGTGATAGATATTTATTAACATGTTTCTTTTCTTTTAGTAAGCTGAGTTCTATCGCTAGGATGCAAAAACGACACCGAGAAAAATACCATCTCAATAAAATAGAAAATTGGAGCAGTTCAAAAAGATAACTTTTGATTCTTCTACTAAGAACATACAAGATGGACAAGTATGGAGAATATTAAAAAAATACCTTAATCCATTACAAAGGCCGGAAAAATAACTTTGACTTGACTTTGAAATGATTTTGACATACTGAAGCCGAATCTGCTTTTCCAATTTTTCCATGTCACGTAAGAATTCTTCCACAATTTCCATTTTCTTTTTTTCGTTTAAAGTGAGGTGATAAATTGATATTTTTTTTTAATTCTCTGAAACAAGTATAATAAAAGTGAAGCGTTATCGAAGCTTTTTTAAATGGCAGCGTTACATTTCTTATCATCTTCTTCCTAGTAGCATACATTTTTGATGTCTTTGCGCTCTGGTTCATTGCTGGTTACATCAACACGAACATAAGAGTCTAAACCTAATCGTTCTGGCGTTATTCAACTGTTTGTTGCAAAGTTTTCTCAAACTTCTTTGTTAACAAAAGTTTTTTTTTATTTCAACATTGCAATTAAGTAAATTTTAATCCTTGCTTAATAAAAATCGCGATTTGACTATCAATTGGATGCTTTCACATGGGCGTCTGCTCCTATGTGAAAGGAGGGGCGCTTGCCAACCCCTTGATTTTTTAATCGTATCTCGTTTTCTATTTCTACATGTACTTATATGTGGCTTATATTATAAATTTGTTGGTTAGCCCTCCTCCCTCCCGGAGATCTTCGAGCGAACGCCCATGGATGTTTTTATTATACAGAGTGATTATAAGGCGCAAATTGTTATTTTTCTTGATTCTTCTAAATGGAACGCTATGGATGCGCGTTTGTGATTTAAGAATATTATTGAGATCTGCCGGCAACTCTTTATCGAACCTTGGCTAAATCCAATTCACTTTAATAAGAAACAAAAATGAACCTGATGCTAGCTCTGGCAAATCGAAATTTAGACAAATAAGAGATATTAAATTAAAAAACGCCTGGACAGAGGTTTTTCGATTTTAGAAATTTTCAATATAAGGGAATTATGGCTAAAAAATGAAAATCGAGAAATTTTGTTTTTTGGAGGGGGAAGGAATTATTTCGGAAACATCAAGTTAGGTGAGTTTCTTTTCAGATTATTATTGGACATTAAAGTCCCAGCGTTTCCCCTATCTAACTGAGTTTATGCCTCTGAAAATGAATCATACCAACTAAGTTCAATTTCTAATGCTCGCCTTGATTTAAAATGAATTAACTATGCAAGAATTAGGAAATGTGCTCAAGATAACTTACCTAGGGATTTTATACATCAGGTGGACAGAAAGAATTCACTTGGAGAAATTTTTTCTAGCTGCGCCATACCTATGCAGTTATGTACAATAAATTACGTTGTAGTCACCACAACTCGTATTTGATCTTGGTTATACATATACAACTCCCCAGTTTTAGTCATTATTCGGAGGTAGCTATTTACCGATAGATCCAAAAATAATTTATCAACATACCTTATCTATGTAGTTCTCAAATGTAATCTTGCTGTCTGTTTTTATTAAGTACCGACTGACTAAGTTGGCCGTTGTTCGAGTGCAATTGTGCTAGATCTTTTGTAGAAAATTTGAAAACACCATTTCTTCTTTGGAAACATGCACTAGAAAAACAAGAAGCTATACCTCTTCGTACTACACTAACGTTCTACCAATCAGTTCGAAAAGTATCTCGTCTCGATACTAGTTATGTTATTCTCAAATCTCTGCGCACTTGCAGAATTTTGATTTTTATCATTTTTAAAATCATATTGAGATACTGTGTCAAAATTCACAAACACTATCTTTCTATTTATTTCTGTTATCGAATTGATATGTAATAATTTTCTAATGGAACATCTTTCAGTTTTCTTTATAGTAGAATTATTATAACTGCTATAAAATATAACCACTATAAACAGTTCGAAATTTTCAGAAATGTACTTGCAAATAACGTTAGAACTAGTTTAACCTAAGTCAAGGTTGCACTTACAGTTTATTATTCTCTATATTCAAAATAAAACTGAATAATTTAAGTTCCTTATACAATTATAAATTATCTTCCAAGTTTTCCCTTATCTCTTTGAATGTAAGCGAATTCGCCCTATATAGATGAACTCTCAGATTGCTGTCAATAATGTGCAGACGCAAGTGATATATTGAAACCACTCGAAGCTTTATCGAGTTGGATTCTGTAAGTACCTATGCATGTTTTATTATTTAAATTAATTCTTCTAAACATGTAATGTACGAACCTTGTTATATGAAATTTCTGGGTCTGTCGAATATGTGAAATTTATACAGGGTGAGTTTTTTCCGATGTTTAGTATGGGGATCTCGGAAACCAGCGAAGATAGAGAGATTATTAAATGGGGAAAGAATTGCAGTTTTACGAGCTTAACTTAATGAGCTTTTTGTTTTTTGAAAAAAATGCATGGCTAACTAGGTATCTTGCAAAAATAGTTTTTTTGTTGCTTTGTTCAGTGCCTATAGCTCTGTTATTATTGACTTTAGAAAAAATGTATAAAGGAAAACGTTGTAGGCAATTGTATGCTGAATAATACAGTCTAACCGAATTTTTTATTTAAGCTATAGTTTTTGAGTTATGACACAAGCTTGTGTTTTTTCTAATGGAAACCATAGTCGGCTATGATGTTATAAAAAAGGCCCTTTTTCAACAATTCTAACGATATACCACTTGACATAGTTAGTTTTATAAATAAATAAATTATGGGCTTATTTTCTTTTCATTTTCGAACTGTTCAAGTAGTACGCTATGGAAACAATTGATAGATGTGCATCGCGTTTGATAATAAAATTTAAGTTAGTTATTAAAATTTTTCCTTTAATTTTGAAATTATAAACATAATTATTTTGGTGTGAAATGTTTTTTAAGTTACAATTTTAAATAAAAATATTTCTGAGAAACTAATAAACAGAGAATGACAAATGATAAATTAAGAAACAATAAAAGAAATTAGGATATAAATAAAGTAGTACCAAAACTGAAAAGTGAAGTAAGTAAAGTATTTAAGATAAGTAAACAAAGCAGATTTAGACAAAAATAGGTACTTCACTCATAGGTGTAACTAAAAACTAAAAATGCTGTTAACATAGTATGCCATGGAAACAATTAACAGATACAAACGACAATTACCTATTGACAGGTGCAAATCATTTAGTTTATAATTAATGTTGATTTTGGTCTCCTAAATTATCAATATAAATTTTTCTAATAAAGAAAAGCGTGATATGATTCAGTGTTACATTTTGTGTCATAAAAATAAAAAGATAGTGTATATCAAAAGTCATACAACACAGTAGATGACCTTAGAGAAGCTGTACTAGAAGTTTTTGCTAATATTGATGTACGTTCCGTTAGAAAATCAACAAATTCTGTTTTAAAAAGGTGTAACTTGTGCATTAATCATAATGTTGGACCTTTTGAACATGTTAAGTCTTAAATACTTTACTTACTTTAATTACGTTGTTTTGGTAATGCTTTATATTCTAATTTTCTTTATTGCTTCTTAATTTATCGTTTGTCATTCTCTGCTTATTGATTTCGCAGAAATTATTTTTATTTAAAATATTTATGTTTATAATTTCGAAATTAAAATAAAAATTTTAATAACTAACATGAATTTTATTATTAGACGCGATGTGCGCGTCTATCAAATGTTTCCATAGCGTACTACTTGAACAGTTCAAAAATGAAAAGAAAAACAGAGCCATAATTAATTTATTTATTACAATAACTATGTCAAGTGATATATCGTTAGAATAGTTGAAAAAAGGCCTTTTTTATAAAGTCATGGCCGACTATGGTTTCCATTAGAAAAAACACAAGCTTGTGTCATAACTCAAAAATTACAGCTTAAATAAAAAATTCGGTTAGACTGTATCATTGAGAACATAATTACCTACAACTTTTTCCTTTACACATTTTTTTCTAAAGTCAATAATAACAGGGCTATAGGTACCAAACAAAATAACAAAAAAACTATTTTTGCGAGATATCTAGTTAGCCATGCATTTATTCCAACAAACAGAAAGCTCATTAAATTGAGCTCGTAAAACTGCAATTCTTTCCCCATTTAATCGTCTCTCTATCTCCACTAGTTTCCGAGATCCCCATACTAAACATCGAAGAAGACTCACCCTGTATATCCAATTGTTTGATGTTACACATTGCACTGTCTATCTGTAATTATCTAACAGTAATCTTCATTTGTTATAATAAGGTATTTTAGCAGCAGACAAATACCTACAGCTACCTATAACTTTAAAATCTATCGATATAGCAGAAACTCGCTTCTGACGTACGTCTAACCTTGCTTCCCGATTTATTAATCGGCTGTCGTACTCGGATAACTAACTGCAGTGTATTATTCTTAATTGTCTAAGTTGTAAATTTATTACTAGAAGAATCTTTTGATAAAAAGTAACATCTAAAAGTATGCACTCTCTTTGTTGTACCTACATATTGATTAATTAATAGATTATCAAAATAAAGACACTCTTCCACAAAGTAATAGTAAAGAAGATAAATAATAACATGTTAGTTATTAAAAATATTTTATTAATTTAAATTAATAATGAGACTATAACATATAAATCTAACTTTCTTCTCATAAATCTAACAACGATTGTATGGTGTAAAGCGTCAGTCCAAATACCGATTAAGACAGTCAAATAGTTAGGATTTGACTTTTTTTAAATATAAAAACAAAGAATTTAATTAAATCCAAGAGTTCAAAGAAAAAATACATATGTAAGAAGGAAATGGAAAAAAAGTAAAGGGAGTTGCATATCAACAAAAACCTGACTGTAACCAATAAATTTTACGACAAGATAATGGAAGTAAATATCAAACGTAGCCGATGTATATATAAATATATACGCGGATGATTGCGGGTGAAAGGGGGTAAAATAATAAGAATACTACACGAGGTGAGCGACAAAAACTGGTCCGCTCGCCGGTGGCACACAGGTCAGCGGAAGCGAAGAATTATCTGCCACGGTCACGCTGCCCACTGGCGGTGCAGATGCACGGCCACTGGCCACAGGATCTGCGGCTCCGGACTCTGCCGTCCTTCTTTCCTCTTCTACTTATTCTTCTTCTTTGCTGTCTCTAACCGCTAATTAAAAACCACCACGAACGCAATAAGCTCGCATTACAATGCATCAGCGCTGTTAATTGTTGTTGTAAATCAATTGGCCTTACGCCTCTATATGAACCTTCCTCTTAAGGATTAGGTGGACTTTAATTAATGTTGCATGAGTTATTATTTAATTTTTTTAATTGTTTAACTTTCTGTCTTACCACTTTATGTGTGTGCTTTATAACATTCGTTTTGTAAAACTAATCGTAAATCTCAACCCGAGCAATTGCGCGTAACCCAGTTAATAAGGTAAGAATCAAAACTAATTAAAGAGATATTATTTCAAATAAAAAATAAGATGTAATTTGAGTAAATTAGTAGTACTAGCATGATGAACAACAATAACAAATTAGAAAATTGCGGCATTTCTGAAAAATCATGGCAAGGTGTAGGAAGATATATAATTATAGTATACACCACGCATAGAAGGGTGACAATTTATTTATAATTTTATTATAATTAATAAAACACTTAATATTGGTAAAATGGTGATTTTGTGACTAGATTGTAGTAGGATCATTTTCTATCGAAATTACGATCTTTCTTAGATGTTTTATCTTGTTATCGTAAAAACTCAACGAAACTAGAATCATAATATTAATGAATAATGATTTAGTAGCCGTATAAGTGCAGGATTATAGTTAAGTTAATGTTTTTAACTGTTCTGTTAATTATCTTGTTCAACGAGATGATGGACTTGCTTATATTCTACTAATGATAATAGTACTACACATAAGAAATGAATTTTGTACGTATATCAGAAAATTTGTTATTTAGACAATAACCGTCATTTTTCTAATTTAAAGGCTATAAAATCTTACAGCCATAATGAGACTAATAAACAGGAACGTAAATACCTCGTAATTTAGGTAATTCCATTAACGTAATATAGAACTTAACCTTTTTCCATTTCGCAGTTTCTAAATTCGATTTCGTTAAAATACCGAGACGGTCTCTTTTTTTTAATGAGTTTTCTGAATTATAAGCTTATAAGTGTTAGCCCTATTTTGTTTTAATACAAATAGTAATTTTGATATTTTTGTCGTATCCGAGACTTGGTTATCAGTAGGGCTAGGACTTGTATGCTTTTAAATATTCCACTATAGTGTAGCATTTAAGTTCATCCACTGTCATCCTGCCCTGTTATTGCCTCAGTTATTTTTTTTTAATTGAATTAAAACCTACATTTGTATCTAAAACATATTTAAATTTTTCTTTTATAGCTAGCCAATTCAGCCCTTTAACATAAGTAAAATGAGTGTCTCATTTATGAGATTAATACATTCTTCCATTGGTAACACATGGGCTGAAAAGTCCCAGGCCTAACAAATGGATGGCGCTAGTTCTATTGCATTCACCGCTTTTTCAGTTAGTACTAACCTTCAAAAGACAGCTGTTAAAATTTCATGATATTCTATTCATTATTTTGTGAGTTATTGTGCTAAGAATGACGCTACTTTTGTTATTTTCAAAACAATGGATCAAAAACAATTTCGTGTTTTAATTTTACACTGCTTCTTGATGGGAAAAAATACCGTTCAAGCGAAGCAATGGCTTGAAAAGTGTTATGGGGACTCCGCTCCATCAGAAACAAGAATAAAACGTTGGTTTGCTGACTTCAAACGTGGTCGTAGAGACACCGATGATGCAGAACGAGTGGACGTCCAAATGAGGTGGTAACACCAGAAAACATCAAAAAAATCCACAAAATCGTTTTGAATGATCGAAAAGTGAAGTTGCGTGAGTTAGCTGACATCGTAAAGATATCAAAAGAACGTGTTGGCTTTATATTGCATGAGCATTTGACTATGAGAAAGCTCTGCTCAAACTGGGTGCCGCGTTTGCTCACTGTTCACCAAAAACAAGAACGTGTTGATGTTTCTGAGCAGTATTTGGCCATGTTTAAACGTAACAAACCGGAATTTTTGCGTCGATATGTGACAATGGATGAAACATGGATCCATCACTTCCCTCCGCAATCAAAACAATCGTCATCTGAGTGGACAGCAACTGGTGAACCTCGTCCAAAGCGACCGAAAGCACAACAATCGGCTGGAAAGGTTATGGCCTCGGTATTTTGGGATGTGCGTGGTGTAATATTCATCGACTATCTTGAGAAGGGAAATACCATCAACAGTGAATATTATATAGCGTTATTGGAGCGTTTGAAGGCCGAAATTGCAAAGAAACGACCGCAAATGGCAAAGAAAAAAATTTTGTTAGAGCGGCGCTGGAATGATTGCGTTGTTCTTGATGGAAATTACGTTGATGAATAAAGCTAATTTTGAACAAAAAAAACCGTGTTTTCTTTGTTAGGCCTGGGACTTTTCAGCCCATGTGTTATTCCTTGTGTTTCTAATTTACTAATTGTTTTCCCTAAACAATTAAAAGGTGCTAAAATAAATAGCAACTCCTCCCCAGCCCCCTTAGCATTAACTACGCCTTGTGCTTTTTCTATGTATGGCCGTTGCTAACTTTAGTCACAATTTGCTTAATAGTTTCAAAATAATTTGCGTATTATTCTACAGCAGAAAGCCAAGTACCCCACATTGTTACAATAGGCTTCGGAGGAAGTGGTACTCCTGGTGCCATTTCTCTAAAGTTATCTAGACAACTGGGAGCCTTAAAAAACACTTTTTTTGGTAGCTGAAATTGTGTTATCAACTTTGGGATGTATTTCCCATACTTTTTCCGCGACGCCATGCAATCCATACGCGAGGTAAGTCAGGCGGATCATCTCTCGTATAAAACTGGGAGCCCTACTCTAGTCTTCTGCATCAGTAACAGAAAGTAGCACTTTATTGTACCGAATTACTTCTGACCATCCGAGAATCATCGAGCGATTAAATAATCGAGCAATAGGCGAATGATTTGTGCTCTCAAAAAAGTCCATTGCTAAAATATAAGATTTGGTATTTCAAATTTAAAATACCAATCTAAACATTTTTGATAAAACGATAAATTGTAGCAGGAAATTATAAGAAATAAAACAACTCCGAAGGGTATAGTAGTTTCCAAATCTCGTGACTTGCGACAAGTTTTAGCCGGACGGCCCTACAGTTCAAGCTAAAAATGTTAGGTTAGTTCCAACATAACCCTCAAATAGTTGCAAATTACCACGAGTTTGCGTAGAGGAAATTTTGACGGAAAAAATTTCTTCTGCGCAAACTCGTGACAGTCAGGGATAGTTTGAGATTTATGTTGGAACAAGCCTGTTGCTAATCGTTATGCATCATTCTTGTCTAAGCCGTTGGTGCGTTGAGTTGTCAAGTTGTTTGCCTTTTGTTTGTTAACAGGCCAGAATCTTTGCCATTCATTGATGCTATTGATAATTTTAAACAATCTTATTCTCATTCAAAAGAAGACTGAATCCAACCTAACCTAAGGGCGAATGTTTTTGGAAAGGCATGATTTTTACAATTTTCTTCCTCGTTCTTGTACAGTAAGTGTCACGAGATTTGGAAAGTACTTTAACAGTAATGGATCAGTTTTCTTTGCTCATGCCTACACCTCTATATTTTAAAATAAAATAAACACATTGCAACTGCATATTGATCAGTAAGGTACCTGTAAGTAGCATTTGGTTTTTCCAAGCAGGCCCGTTAATTACCATCGTTTACGTTGTGCCCAGCACAGGGGGCGCCTTTTACAAGAATGTCCACAGGTGCAAAAGCTAATATTTATTTCAATGAAAAGTCAATTAAATTTCAAATTTCTATAAAAAGTTTGAAAAATACAGTTTTAACAGAAACATCTGTATTTGATTAAA
>VTPC01090621.1:216190-236760 GCA_011009095.1 Ignelater luminosus
ATAAGTTAGAAATTGTACTTACAGAAGAGTAAATAAAGGCGGGAAATATATGGTAATAGAGTCATCTATTCACAGAAAGGTGGAAAAAAATTGAAACAAGTTCTGCTATTAGCCTGACTAGATAAAAGTATGATTGACTACAAAGGATAGAAAAAAGATTACAAATTGACGCATCTCACTATCTATATTCTTTATTTCTTCAGACCTGTTCAGAATAGCTGATGATGCTTACTTCACTATGTAATTCTCTCTTTCCATCAAAAAAAGAAAACTTATATCGAGACTTACAGGAAGTTATGAAAATGATTGAATGATGCCCAAAGATTTTTAGAAATCTCATGTAGAGCCGATAATATCTGATGAACGAACCGTAAATACTATAGTAAAGCTAGTGAAGGACCGTCATCAGACACAAAACCAGTGAGTCCACTGCTTCAGGGCTCACAGATGTGGGGAAGCAAAAAGCGCTAAAGACAGATATAAACTGCATCTAAAAGGTAAATAAATGCAATAACTCGTTTAGATACGCTAAATTCAGAGGACGCCTACATGATCTTGTCAAACTTTCAACATGTGGATCCTCATTGGACTCGATGACAAGAGAAACCGGGCTCAAAAACAAAGATATTTGTAACAAAAGAAAATTAGCTTCTGATTTCTGAATTTCTGAAATGAGAGGAATACTGTTCTAGGGTGCATTCATGCAAGCCAATCCGACCGTAAGTAGTTTAATTAATCTAGTTCGAAGGTTACTGCCTGAGCGGTCTGCGTTCGATCACCGGTAAAAATCTACATCAGATTCTTGCAGTCTTTTCTTCCTCGAAAAGCAATGGTAAATTAATAAAGTATAGTTTTCCAAGAAGATTTGTCTAAGTATATGTAGAAGTGCTTTTAGAACCTCTAATTGTACGAACTCCACCTTAGACTAGTGAATACTAAACCCCTGTAATACAAACATAGGAGGAAGATTGACAACGTTCAGCAAAGAATACAAAACTTAGAAGAAAAGAATCTGCGGATCATTGTTCTCACTGAAGATGTGCAGATGAACACGAGAATAGCAATTTTCTCGGATGTAGTAATCTTTTATCCTACTCTCATCATAACTTTTACCAAAAACTACTGTTCTTGAATGAAAAGAATCCCCTGTCCTCAAATGAAGAAATGATACTCAGTTTCTAAGTTCATTTCTAGTTATTTCTCTCACGATCACAGACTATAATCCTTTCCCCACCTCTTCATATTGCGTAATATTATAAAAAATCACCAACACAACCGCCGTATGCCGTCTTTGTACTTCCTCAATAATTATTTCATTCTTGCACGTAAACTTCTGTTGCTCAATTTTCGACCAATCCAGAGATGATCAGAAGTTTCTTTTTTGACGGCAACAGTTTCTGATCCATCCTAGGTAAACTTATTCATCTGGTATCATTTGAGGGGTGTGATTAAAACAGTCAAAAGACCAAGAACACTACGCTGAATGCATCCTTAATACTTGTTCTGAATTCTAGGTCTTGTTGTTTTTGTCTAGTCCGTTTCCAATAACTAAACTAAATCCAGAATATAATTCTAACTAGAAATCATGCTACTAAGACAAAAACAAACAAATTTGGCTTTTAGCAACAGAGGCGTTGCATTGACAGGCGTGTATGATATTTTACACGGAGGAAAGAATTTTCAATTGAAAACGGCGCCGGCGTGAGGATTTATAGCAGCTATCGAGTAATACCCTGTACTTAAGAAATTTTAAAACTAAGGCAAATTAGTTTAAAAATGACGTGGATCTTGAGGATCTACAAAGGATGAACTGGTTCATTAAGTGATCTGAGTTCTTTCAAAAGCATGATTGTCTTTGGAACCGAGCACGGTTCAAATACCATTAAATGAACGGGCTTCTATAATATCCAATATGAACAATTTTCATTGACATTCTGCGATTCGACTTCAATATCTTTGAAACAGAAATTCAAACATGGTACAAAACATGGAACTGAAATCATCTTTTGTTTTTCAGTCTACAGTCGTTGTTCCTCATTCTCTTATATACATCAATTAAATCTGAAGTCGTTATCCAGTTATGGTAAAAAAAAAGATTATCAGATTGACCGCTAACACTGAAATTGCTTTATCTCTTTCGTCGAGATTCTATTGTTAGATCTTTGAAAATATTTTTCATCAAGCAGGGGGATGCAGATGCATTCTCCCTCACGACACCCATGATTGTTTTATTTGGCCATATATTCTTGTGGTTTGCTTATGTCTTGTCACTAGCAGTCTGGTTCAGTAAATCTAGTAGTTGATCATAAGCCAACCCTTTTGTGTTCGAGCCTCCGCAACCACAGAAGAAAAAGAAAGTGAAATATTCACAACATTGCAGGTATGTAGGGATATTGTCGTAATATTTCAGACAGTGGAACTGTTTTAATCACTGAAAAAGTATTCCCATTTCTAGGTTGAGGTATTCAAATGCTTAGTGTCTTCGACAGATAGTCGTTGTTTGGACTCATCAGTACCGTAAAGGATATTGACGATCAATGCTTGCCCGCTTCATACTGATTATGCGAATGATAATATAACACTAGCAGCATGAAAAGATTACAGCGCCATCTAATAGCAACGGCAAGTACGAAAAACTAGACGGCTTGACATGCCATCCTTATTCAAAAATTGATATTTTCAAAAACGGAAATACAGAATTGACCTAACTTGTAATGAAGATTATATATACACTGGCGAGCAGAAAAATTAGGTCACTTTGAAATTGTGTTGTTTTTTGTTATTTTCTGTTCTAAGTTTATATTTGAAAATTGTAATTCGTTGTTAATAGTCAATATTGAATCGGAAAGCATGAGTGCTGGCCAATCAAACCGCCTAATGCCGACCCCATCCAGATATTCTCTGACAACTCTCGCTACGTGAGGTCTCGCATTATCTTGCATGAAAATGCCATACTTGCCCAAAGTGAGCATGAAAGGCATAACATAATCTTTAGAACTTCCATAATGTATCGTGAGCTGTCAAGGAGCCATTCTGTATAAAGGCTAACTCCGTGCTTGTGAAGGGATTCCTGCCCAAACCATAATCGACCCACCGCCAAATGAAAGTCGCTCGTCAATACAAACTGTAGCATTCCTGTCTCCTGGTCGTCTCCATAGTCACAGATAACATTTCTCCGAAAACTAATGACTCAGCGGCTCAGCACCTACTAGTGCAATGATTTACAATTTGCAAAACATAAGCTTAGAACATCACAATTTCAAAGTGACCTAAATTTTTTACTCGCCGGTGTATAAATATAAAGACAAATTATTGTCTTCCCCACAGATATATGACCAGCGTAAAGCGGGCAGGCATCGATCATCATTATCCGCCACTGATGAGTCCAAAGAAGAACGAAACCATCGTCTGAAGGTATGATGCTCAACGCTTGCACAAGTTTTTAATATATCTGTGGGAAAGACAGTAATTTGTTTTTATCTATATACACAGAGTATTGAAAATGCACCGCAATTGAATTAGCAGTAACGTAATTGCCATAAAATGGGTTATCATAAAGCTGCTTTTAAAATTTTGTCATTTTGTTCATTGCATTAACAATTTTTCTTAACAAAAGGATTACGCTTAGGCAATAATTTCGAGTTAATGTGTTAGTGAATAATATTACTATTCGGCATTTTCAAAGAAGGAGATGTTGCTGAAAATTAAAAATTACCAATCTGACAATCCTGCAATATTTGCTTGTATTATTTAGGTTCAGAAAAACCTAATCATCGTATGTAATTAAAATTTGTGTATTGACAGTTTCATGAATAATAATAATAATAATAATAAAGCTCACTAAGACTCAAGAGCAAAAAATTTGAAGCTAGACGCACAGGTCACTTCTATTCTCCAATAAAGTGTAACGGTGCTGTCGCAATTTTTTAACAAAAGTTTTTTGTTAATTTATCCATAGAGAATATCTTGGTACTCTCCGATTGCGGTGCTTTTTCAACACCCTGTATATAATCCCCATTCAAGGGAAATTTTTGTATTTCCATTTTTGGAAATATCAATTTTTGAAAATATTCTTTGTTTTTGTGTTCGTAATGATGTATGCCTATATAACCGCTGCATTTATTTGGTAAACGTATCTTCTTCATCAATCACTTTAGCTTCTTCATTATCTTCTATCTTCTATCTATATTATTTCCGCATTCTGCTCAGGAACTACCTTCAATTTCTTCATTTTCGTTTACCTTCTGGTTTCTTGATTATTGCTATATCTCATTTCTTCCAAAATCTATTACGTTGTATTTTGTGAGGTATCGAATTCAATAAGTACCTATTTGTGTCTGATCTGTATTTGGCACTACATCTTTTTCCAGTTTTTTAGAGCGCTAGCAGTCCAGAGAACGTACGTTTTGGTAGGCACAGTTCTTTCATGCCAGGTTCTTTCTTCCACTGGAGAAGGTCTACTTTGAAATTGTTGGAAGTAATACGGATGATATTTTCATCCTGGCACAATTTTACAAAGTATATCGGAGCTGTGATAAGAAACTGCCACCGATCAGTAATTCTTTACCACAAAGGCTTCTCGAGTGCGAAATATCAACGGCTTTGATCCCGCCATCAAAGATCCATCCTTCATCCAGCTCGAATATTAATTCTTGGATTTAAGTATATGTTATAGCAGGATAACATAATCTCATAACTGAGACAATTAATTTAGTTCTGTTACCTTTCAGGGTATTTACAACCGTTTCTAGCAATTAGCTTTGATCACCGTGGGTCATTCCTCAAATTAATTAGTTTAATAATAGTTGATGATGTTACTGGGAGATAGATCTGCTCTCTAATTAATCGAAGAAGTTATGTATTTGTAATATCAGTTTTCTTTTAATTGTATACCCTAAACAATCTTCCGAAGCTCCAGCATATTGTTTAAATTTTGATAGCACCATTTTTTAATGACATCAAGATAACCTTTTACTACTGCACGTTTTGAGTCGTATAGATCCGTGGGATAACCCCATTTCTAACTTCTCTACAATTTCAATCTCCTCTTGACTTGAAAGAATGTTTGTTCGCCCCGTTTCTTGGTATTCCTATTTTTAAATTGCTTGGTAACGCTACAATTTTGTATCTTTTTGCACGTGAACCCGGTTATAAACTCGACTCGCCCCTTTAAACTCAAAATTCCGAATTAAGAGAAAAACAATACCATGAACAAAAGATTGTTTGGGTAAGTTTGTTAAAAGATGCTTACCTTTAATTTCTTGTGTATCACTTTTTTACATTACATTATCAGCCACTAGCTTACTTTCACTTTGGAAGTCCGTCTAATTGCAAAGACAAGAACTTTTAGTTATTGTTGTCTGCTATCTGGAAATAGCTTTGTAACCTCTATTTGTGAAATCAGAAACAATTCAGAGCCTGCTCTTAAAGATGTGACTCAAAGACTCAAGATCAAAACTCCATTAGTGGTACCTGGGTACGACTTTTACAATTTTCTCTTCTTTAGTTTTTCCTTCATTTCTATCTTTCTTTGAGACTCTGAGCTTTACTACTCTAAATGATTTTTTCCCTGGAATCTCTTTTTGATAATTAGTCACTACATTTGATAAAATCAATTTATGTAGGTACCTATTTAGTTAAATATCCGGCTGGTTGTCTTGTCAAAACACTTTAACGTCATTAGTGCAGAAGCCATAAACTCTTGATTACCTAAAACACCACCTTCAACGTTGTTAGTTTTGTTGTAAAATGCCAAAGTCCGAACGCTTTCAAAATAACAATGATTAAAGCTGCATGCAAGCGAGAGTAAACCGGCAGGCAGGTGCATATATTTAATATGTAGCGTAGGTAGGCTGGAGATAGTTGGAAGAACTTAAACAAAAGTTCCGCGAGCGACGAGTTATGTTCTATACTTTTTCTTGCATAACTCATTTGAATATCTTCATTTAAACAAATTAAGTTGTCAAATGCCAATAATAGTTACAAGTCAACAACGTTTGTAGTAAAGTGTAATTTTATGTCCTTTTTATAGATAAATGGTAACTTTATCGGAAAGTTTATCAGTTTTATTAATCTGACCGTTAAACTTCTTAATAAACAAAAGATTTTTGCCGTGTTTGAATTTACATTAACAAAATTTTTTATAACATGTAGTTGTAATGATAAAGAAATGCAAATTTCCGTGCTATTAAATATTCATTTGATAATGCATAATCAGTTATGGAATATATTTATTATTTAAATTATAAAATAATAAATTCTATGTGACTTGAGATAAAACTTACAAAATATATCTATAATTAACACCGAGACAGTTTCTGAATTTAGTTATTTGGAGATACAATAAATTAAAAAATCTCTGTAGGTGTAAACACTTTCTCGGCAGAACCTATTTACGTTAAATTTAGACAAATTGCAAATTCTTATTCCATGTCAGTTTATCATGATTGAAAATGCAGAATTACTTAATGTATTTTTGTCTCTTTAGGCGTGTTAATTCAGGTCAAGGTAGAAAAGTCATATTTCAGATGGTAAGGGTCTACCCACAAAATACAGTTTAATTTTAAGAAGAATAAAACCTCATTATTGTATATTACTAACATTGCATTGTTAACTCAGTTTCAGTTGCTGATGCCTTTTTTAGCTTAATTATGATAATGAGAGTAAATCGAAAAAAAATATAATTAAATGGTTAGGTTAGGAAGTAATTATCAATAAAGCATTTTAATGGAGGTGTACCCATCAATTATTACGTAAAGAAATGTTTTCCTAATGATAAAAATGGATATAATGAAAAACCCACTTTGTTCCATATGGAGCTTTATTGTTTTATTTCTGAAAAGTTTTATTACTTTAGTTTCATCTTAAAAAAAGAAACCCTTATATTTAGATATGAACGATACATCGAAGTGGAATGTAACATTGCATCAGAAAGCACTGATTTCGATCACCAAGATTTAAAACAGTGGAGAAAAGCATCTAGTACCTACACCAATTGGAATTCAACAAAATATTTTATATTTTGACCTCGGACAGGACTCGGACTTGCGACCTTTGGTTAACTGGACACCGCTCTAAACAAAAATCGCAGATTCAAATTCCGTCCAAGGTCGAAAACTTTATGAAACATTTGTAAAAATGTCAAGACTTAGCATCTACGTCATACTAGTGACTATTGGTGCAACTTAAAAAGGTTGAAAAATAGTGCAACTAAAGCTTGGATTTTAAATGTGTTAGATGTTTCTAGTCCGATGCAATGTCTAACAGAATATGTATCACGGGAGCCTCTTTTTTTCCTACCAAACTCAAGTCATTCTGGTAAATAGAACTGGGGATATGACCAATTAAACAAAGTCAAGAGCACGTAGAAACAGTTCCAGGAAGCGTTGAAAACATGGAAGTAAAATCTTGTCGTATTTATGTAGTGTGTAATTATTTATAGTTTAAGAAACCTAGACAGGTTTTGCACTCAAGTACTTAACTGCTTTGGTGGTTAGTCGTCACTTCGGAAATTAAGACAGGTAAAGTCTGTTTCGATTCAAAGAAGATTTGACAGAATCTGAGATTTCTAAACTCCTGAACAATCAATCCATTGTGTTTCAAAGTCAACCATAAGATAATTCTAGAATAAATTACAGCCTTAATCAGCTTGGTTGTCGGAAATATATATTAGAAGTCCTGTGTAAATCTGATCTAGGTTTTCCTCAACAAAAGTCAAAATTATGATAGCTTCAGCATATAAAATACATAACTGTTAAGATTCTGACATTTTGGACATCAAAATGACTAATGTCTACTGCTTTAAAAACATCCAATGAACTTTTTAACTATGGATAAAAGAGTTATGGCTCTTTTTATGCAGAATCCGAAAACCCTTGACAAAGGAAGTAGTCAGAAAAATGGGAACTTCAAGCTCTTATGTACAAATGGACAAAATGAAAAAGTTCAAGAGCTCAAGCGGCCCCAGACGTGAAGCAAAGCATTGTGACGAGAAGCCGATTAACAAAACATGACGGCATAACTTTGTGCAGATTGCCGGCTATGATTTATAAAGGGTATCCAATCGGAAGAAACCTCTGCAAAACAAATTCTTAGTTTAGTAGACACATGCGCTGCAGTCTTAAAAATCGAACTTTCATCTATAAATCTATAAAAGAGAATGTCTCTAAAAGCGGTTATTAACTTTACCAAAACAACACTAAATCTGGTTCCTATTTTGATCAAATTAGGCAACTGCAACTTATGCTGGAGCGGTAAGGAATGATACCAAGGCGATGCCGTTAACTACTGCAGTTCCGAAATAAGAGACTGGGACTTATTGTTAGATCTATATAAGAATTTTGTTTAATCGACAAAGCGGTTATTAAAAAGGCAAGTTACTGTGTGCCTACAACACAGGAATTCCAACTAAAATAGTTTTGGGCTACTAAGAAAGTAAGCTTGTGAACAAGAGGAGAGAGTAAAAAGTACAGAGAATATTAAGACAAATTTACGCAACATTTATTTTTTTATATGGTTTTTTGGTTTTGATCATGCAATCAGTCAATCTGAATTTAAGTTTTGTTGAAATCTAGACAACTAATAGATAGCTGACAAAATTTGCTGCTACTTTAAACCTTTAAATCGGATGCTTTGACTGACAACTTCAAAGAAGATTATTATTTCGTGAAGACGGAGGCGCCATTCCACTATTAGTTGGTTCAGTTGAACAATCATTACTTAACAACAGTACATCTTTCTCAACAATATTTTTAATCTTCAATAAACAAACTTTAGTACGTTCAGATATAGTTTGGTAGATGATGTTTTCCAACTTTTGTTTTCCCAAAAATGCAATGTCGAACTTATCGGTTTGAGCCTTATGAGATATTTTAGCTTAAGATAAAGATAGCTAATGGATGCCATGAGAATTACTCAGATGTTTATCTTAATCACGGTTAAAACTAGAAGAAAATCTTATAAACCTGTGTCCTAGAGTACTTTGTTTCCAACAGCGGATTCTATTACACACCTAAAATAGAAGAAAACTCTTGACAAACAAAGTTTATTTCCAAGGCTATAGAAAATTTTAAAAAATAAAGTTTACTTTCTTATTATTTACTACAAATTTGTCAAGAATGTGAAATTATATCTCCAAAACATGCATTTTTCAATAAATGAATTCCAAGCTCAAAGCTAATATTAAAATTACAGCAAACTATAGTAGCGGTCACTGGTTAAAAATAATCTGAATTCAGTCTAAAATATTGAAAGGGTACTAGACCAAACATCGTACCAAATGCGACATTTTTCTGATGAACAGTTGGTAGTGATAGATTGGGTATGTGAAGGAAGCACTTCTCCGACCTTCTTGGAGGGCAACCTATAGAGGGGATATCCATAGAGGAAATAAGTGATATGAATGTAGCAGTGGTAATGAATAAGGAAGGAGGATATTGAACAGAACGAAGTAATAAACGTAATAGACAAATTGAAGAATAAAAAACCCGCTGACCCAGATGGAATTACGATGGAATTGTTGAAGTTTGGTAAACAACAGTTAAGGGCAAAAATATCTGAAATAGTTAAGCGATGTTGGCATGAGGACAGAATGCCAAAACTTTGGAAGGAAAGCACAATACTCCTGTATATATAAAGGAAGCAATAAAGATGCATATACAAGTTATAGAGGAATAATTCTTTTGAATGCAGCATGTAAAGTATTCAGCACGTCATATGTAACAGACTAAGAAATGAGGTGCTACTTAAAATAGGGAATATCAACAGGGCTTTAAAGGTAATCGTGAAACAATTAATGCAGTACATATTATGCGACAACTGGCAGAAAGAAGTTATAAATTCGACATTGGTTATTGATTTCAAAAATGCATTCGATAGAGTTGACAGGAATAAACTACGACTTTCATTAAGAAGATTAGAAATTCCAGATAAATTGATACGACAAATAGAGAGTACAATAAATGGTAACAATGTAGTAAGTACGAACACAAGATGTGTCTCCTCTTTTATCTAACATAGTACTAGGAATTATCATAATAGATGTAGAGATCAGTCGATAGATTAATACAAGAAGCACGCAGGTGATCGCATGTGCAGATGATCTGGTTGTCACGTCTAGAACACAAAGAGATACGATTGAGGCTTTTAGGAAGTTTGGAAATACTGCCAAGAAATATGGTTTAATAAGAAATCAGCAGAATACGAAATTATCGAGAACTAGAAACGAAGAATTAAAACAATCGATGAATATAATTAAGAAGTTAACAGTTTCTCATATTTGGGATCTATGCTTCAGGCCAATGACGCCGTTACTAAAGAAATAAAGACACAATAAGGCTGGATATAGATAGTATTACGCAAATAAAAATATGCTAACACAAAAATTGTTGAATGAGAACGCTAAGATCAGAATATACAAAACGGTGATTAGATCGGTAATAAGATATCAAACAGAAACATAGATCCTAACCAGTAAAACTGAAACATCCTTGCGTATATGTGGCAGAAGGATATTAAGAGAAATCTTGGGAACTATTCAGGAAGGATGTGAATGGAGGCAAAGGATGAATCATGAATTAATATGGAGAATGAATGAAGAGGATAATGTTAAAGTAATCAAAGCTCAAAGAATGAGGTGGCGGGATTATATCCAACGGATGGACAAGTAAAGAGCAGTTAAGATAGTAACGACTTAGTATCCCGTAAGACAGAGGGGGTAGGGGAAGACCTAGACTAAGATGGGGTAATGATGTGAGATGCCATGGGAATAAGTGACAGTGGTAACAAAGTTAGAGATAGAGTAGTGTGGCGCAAGGTAGTAAAGTTGGCTCTTGTAAACCCCGCTCTGTAAGAGGTTCATCCTATTGTTTCTGTCAAGGTCTAATTAACCTAACAGAAGAAAACTGACTTGCAGGCAAACACACTTCTTGGGCGGTAGAAGCCATCTAAGTAAGTGAAACACACTTTATAGTGTTGAAAATGTGTAGAATCTTGTAAAGCCTCTTATTACAATCAACAACCATATCATTTTTACTTTCTTTAATTTTGACAATATAATAGTTAATCCAGAATAATTTATTTGACCTATCCAAACAGTCTCAGTAGGTTTATACATCCGCAGGTATCTGTCCGATTTCGCAAACTATTATGAAAGGTATAAGGACTTGACAAATATTAACGTCGTCAAACTATAGGAAGCTTATTCTGAGATCAGTTGTGGGAAATCAAACATCAGAAATTTGTAATAAAATCGAAGATGAGCTGCTTTCAGTCACTCACATCACATGTCAAAATTCTTTCAATTGTTACCTACACGTGATCATAAGCGAACTCATCAATGTTCGGTATTTAAATGCCGGTATTATTGCAAGGGTCATCCTCATGTAGTCAGAGATCGCTTTCAAGCTGTAGGAAGTGAAGAAAATCAAGATAGCAGACAAACAAATCTATTTGGGATTTGAAGAAGCTAAAGCCAACGAGCAAAAAGAGGAACAATTTTAAAAATTAGAGTTTTCAATGGTTTTCAAAAGGCCCTTGATAACTCAAGAGTGAAGTTGCTCAATTAATAGCAAGTTGAGATGTATATAAGTGATTTCTAAACTAAACGAAATATTTAGCTAGCATTAGGTAGTAGTCAAAGTTCGTATTTCGTTTTGCAGACAACATAGAATGAAAGCCATACACTTTTATCCAAATCACTCTCAGAGTAGCAGTCTTACTAAAAGCGTTATTAAAACTTTCAAAAAGCCTTATAGAGTTGTCTCTCAAAAGAAAGGGAAACTTTTTGTCCCCAAAATTGCTAAAGGAACTTGAATGACTTTTGTTTAGTTACCTTCAACAATGACTTGCATGCATGCAAAAAGGCCTGCTCTTGCATGAATTATGGATTTTGCAGTTCTCTTATTGATTTCTCAATAACACAAAGTATTAACAACTTTTATCAAAACCATTTTTGCAATATTTTCAAGCTATTTTTAATTATAATGTTTGATAATTACACACATTTTTTACTGAAATGTTAGATACTGCGTCTAAAGCATGAGAAGCGGTATCTGGAAATCGATGTTTTGCATTTTCCACAACAGACTGAACTTTTCATATGATAAATATTGCTCGATATTGCTGCAAGTACGTACACCGTACATTATACCTCACTTTTGATACAAACAAAAAAGAAGTCAGCTTAGAAAAAGGAATAAGAAAAGATGAAAAGAATAATAATTAGGTAGAAATAAATAAAGAATTCAACGTAAACAGGAGCTGTTGGGTTGTAAAATATAAGAACGAGTTAGTAATATATAAACAAGTTCTCATACGTAATTTACCTACTGGAAAGATGTATAAAATTCTGAAAATTACACCTTCAGATAATTAGAAAAGATAAGGTCTAACCTGTACGTTATAATAGTAGTATTATATTGCGGTAGCAATGTGGAATCTGCGTACCACAAAACGAAAAATTATTTATATGAGTAGGCACGGCAGAAAGGACGATAGAACTTAAAAAACATCAAAAAATAAAACTGGTAGCACAATATTTTACAAGCAACTTTTACTTAATCGATTACACGCTAATTAGTGTTTTAACAAACTGTACTTGTCTAAATAAATCACCTTATTATATTCTGAAGACAGATTTATTTGACACTTATAAAAATATTCAGATTTATAGGATGTATCTTTCTATTATTTGTTAATTTATATTTACGAGGTTACATCACAGTAGGAAAATATCATCTAGCAATTTTGCAAAATACCATGAGAAATTTTACGTTCTCAGGCTTGACAAAAATAAAAATATTTCATATAAATAGTTTAAATATAATTATCTGGATTTAGAATTTTGGCGAGAAAGGCTAAGCATTAGCAGAATTATTAGGTGTTAATATTTCTCCAGAAAATCTATCTTCCTTCTATGTTATTTTAGATACATATATGTATGTGTGTACCTAATTACTCATAAAATTTATTATAGAATGAGTGAAATATACATCTTTAATTCCCTAGAACTTTGTGCATCACAAATATAAATTATTACCTACATCTAAAGGTATTAGGCTTCGCAGGAAACTGTCGGAAATGGAAAGATAAGGTAAGTGAAACTAAAGAAAATGCTTAGTATCAAGAAGATATTACATTCAGTTTCTGCTGAGCTATAAGTCTTGCTTTCAAAACTCATTATTAATAGCAACACATGACTTGGGTCAAGTGTTGTCATCATTTTCTAAGTATAATGCAAAAATTCAATTGCAATTTGCAAATCAAATAATTTGCTCGGTGTTTGTGAAATATGTGTATAGAAACTACACAGGTCACCAAGGCCTCGTTGTTTCTCCTACTATATTTCCATGCCTAAATCAGCAGCTGGTTTTTTCCCTTATAATGAGACATGTAATATAATATAAAAGATTCTTAATCTTTTGTAGAAGTTTACAACACAGCATTTTTCTTATAACGCAATTAATTATTCATTTTTTCTTACTAATAACAGAAATCTACAGCATGTTAGTAGTTACTTGTATCGTTGCTCAGTTACAACAGCCTTTTAATCTTTTGACAATTAACTTACCATAAGAACAAAGCATATCCTCAGTGTGTGATGTAGTTCGATCTGGAAACAACGAAGAATCTATGTTAATGGTACAAGTTTCTAAATGGCAGATTATATTTATACGGAATTAACATTTATCATTGTATATAATAAGCGAATAGTTCAAAAATATAAATACTAGACAATAACATTCTGAAATTCAGTTATTTGCACATAAAATATAATATTAATATTTTTGCTGACCTTTCTTTATTGATCCTGATCTTTTTGTTTGAATATTTTTACAATATTTATAGCGGCTTTATTCTAATAGTTCAGTTGTAGTAAAACAAGTGGTTGTTTTTGGTTAAAGATGTAGGTAGACAGATAAAGCAGAAGGACTATCTTGCAATAACACAACTTGCTAAATTACTGTAATGTCATCAAGTGAAAGAATTTGGGTTAATAACTTTAAAATATTTTGACTTCTGTGTTTTTAGTGGTTTTATGTAAATAAATACTGACATTCAAGTAGTACTCTATAACACGAGATAATCACAGTTATCGAAATTTATTAATCGTTAGATAGTAACGTTTCCTTTTTTGTCTTTGAACACAGATGGCTTTCGATAGCACCTGTTCTATTCTATGTATACACGTGTCTCTGCCGGCAATCAAGTCTTATAATCGGTAGAGTAATGTACCTAATGTCTGATAGATATTATTGTATTAAAATGGAAATGTAAATCCGATATTATGGATAATTTTCATAATCGCACACATTTTTATATATGAAGACGCAGAAACATATTTTAAAATTTAGTAGCACCGAATAAAATTATCAGAGGTGAAAAAATAAATAAGAACAACATGAATCTGTTGTAAAATTTTTGAATTTTTATTAATTATTAACACTATTTATGATTGTACTGGTTTTGCTGATAGAAGTAATTTCGTTCTTTATAGTTATTACCAGAAAAACCAAATTTGATCAGCGTCTGAATTTATTGAATTTTGAATTTCTTATCTGTCAAGAATTGTGTTCTCGGTTTTGGCGATTGTCCGATATAAGACCTACCTTGATATCATAGACAAGGTAATTAATTGCAGGACAGAAAGATTAGAACAATTAATGGACTTAGTCCTAGTTGGCTAGACTGAGTTCAACAAGTAGGACCTTCCTGTTTGACTTTAGTATTTAGTACGTTTTTAGAAATCACATCATAGGAAATTTAAATCCAGGCACCTTCATCTCAGTCGAGGGCATAATTTATTTGCTACATGTACAATAATAGAGCTGGCATACCAAATGCATTATACTTTCATGTTCGAAATATCATAAGAATAAATACTGTTGAAAAATCAAATTTCAAATAGGAAATAATTTACATCGACTCCTAGTTTGCCCTACAAGCAGCTTGTTAGTGTACTTAGTCTTAGTCAAAACATTAGATCTAAGACTAATATTATTCAGATAACTAATTAATTCTTATTTGTCCCAATAACAAATACCGTTTTTGCAAAACAATGAAAACACTGAAATTGATTGCTCAGACTGCTTATACTCCACTGTGTCAATTTTTCACACATCAAATAAATAGGTACATCGACATGTTTCATCTCGAAACTGTGTTTCTGAATAATATACAGGGTGTTTGGTTCACCGCTGTATATCCGAAAAGGGGTGGTAGAAAACATGATTTCGAACTTATCTAACCTAATATACTATTATACAAAGTGTCACGGTTTTTGAGATATTGCAATAAACAACGATTGCAATAAAACATGGTATTCAACGCAAACTGGTACGGACCTGCAACACGCAAAAATCACAAAATTAACGGTTGTAAATGCAAAAATCAACACCACCAATGGTTATGAAGCCAAACCTACAACCAATAACGTGTTATCAAGTGTTTGCTTTTGTGTGGCCCAACGGTTCCTTTGTATTCAAGTCGCCTGTTAATCCTAAGAATCTGCAGGTGGTTAAAAGTGTGATATGTCATTTTAAAGGGCAAAGAACAAGGATGTTTTTAAAAATGTTTGAACATAATTACTCATTGGATTTTTCTTTTTTATAGCCTTATAAAGTAAAAGTTAAATTTTTGAGTCGTAATTTTTCTAAATTTCTTTGGGTCTAATTTGTTTAATCACTTGTAGGAGTGGATGAAAATGACTAAAATTGATAGAGTAGTTATGAAAGATTATAAAATTATCATTAACTTTCAATTAAAAGTTTCCAATAATACGGTGTTCACATTTAAATGGGGAAATACGTCCAATTGGGTGAAATTATGAAAAATGACAATAACTCAAAAATCGTGACACTTTGTATAATAGTATATTAGGTTAGATAAGTTCCAAATCATGCCTTCTACCACCCCTTTTCGGATATACGGCGGTGAACCAAACACCCTGCATAATAATTAATACCAAAATGCCATATTAAAATTGACAATCGTCATGAAAAAATAGAAACCCAAAGCTAGAAAAAGAAAAACCTACAGATTGGTGTACAGGCAGACAGTAAACATAATCAAACAAAATAATCGATTTTGGTGCTCAAAGAGGACTGAAAGTAAGAAGTACTTACTTAAGCCACAGAAAAGTTCACAAACGAACATAGTTATTAACAAACGGGAGACAATCAGATTGAGTACATTCTGATTAAAGAAAAACATGCGCTTCTTATTAAATATTTGATCTAGACAGCGACCATTCTTTTAGTAAAAGCCAAATCAGTCGAAAGATCTCTAACCAAAAAAGGAAAATACTTTAAGCTTCAGGCACGATAAAGTGAAGGTAGAAACAGAAGAAATACAGAATTCGTACATTAAGACAATAGAGAAGCAGCTAATAAAACCAGATATAGATGAAGAACAGAAAACAATTAAGGAAATAATAGAAAAAGAATTAATTGAAAACTTAACGGCGGAACCATCATTGAAATAAAAAGAATGATAATGGTTTGATAAGCAAAGTCAAGAAGCAACGGAAATAAGAAGAAAGATGAAAATAAGAATGCTGTCAAGTACGACAAAAAACAATCAAATAATGTAGCAAAACAGAAATTAATTCATAATAAAAGTAAAGCCGAGAAAGAGGAATTACAGGTGCCGACATTGGAAGAAATTGAAGAAATCACAGAAAACATGGAAAGCAACGGAAGCATCGAAATGTGATGAAAATAAGCTAAAAGAAAGAATAATGTGCTAATAAAAAGAATCTGGCATGATGGGAGAATAAAGAATTTGTAACTAACAGTGGTCTGAAACAGGATCCAAAGACCCAATTTTGACAATACTTTTTAACAGAGCCTTATACAGCATATTAAGAGAAATGGAACATTATTACGAAGAACACATTAATGTCTGGCATGTGCATATCCTTCTAGCGAGAACCCAAAAGGAATTAAAAAACATCCCGAGAAGACTAGAAAAAGAGACAGTAAGATTTGAACATATTCGTTTTCAAAACTATAATAAAATCATAGTGGCGAAGCAGACATAAACTAGAAATTTCGAAAATAAAAATACAATAAGTTATTCATGGGGAATAAAAGATACACTACAAAATGAGTATATGTTACAGATGACCTAGATAAGTTCAATTTAAAAAATCTTAAGGTTTGAAACATGATGATACATTTGACAACTGGATACTACGTTTTGAATGATCTTCAGAATGAGCAAAGTATGAATATAATAGATGTTTCTGCTGTAGGATCCAATATGTATGAATCTCTCAAATCTTGCATCCGACATATTCTATTTCTTTGAAATTCCTGGTTAACTGAATGTTTAATATAGAAAGTTCCATAGTATACGACCTTGTTAAGTCTAAGCAAGACTGTTTTGGAAATGATACTTTGTAACAATAACCTAAATCCTAATCCTTTTTCTGCTATAGTAGCCGAAACGAGAAACGAGTTTGGAGGTTTCTCTTTAATCAAGAATCAGAATTTGTTGGAGCAGTAAAGAAAAAGCCAAGATGAAAGGTATTAATTAAGTATAGTTTTAACTTCATACTGAGATTTATCTCACGAGACGTAAGTAAGAAAATATGAAATGCATTCTTTTAATTTTTCCTAACGAGCTCAGTCAGATTTATTTACTATACCCAAATATTGGAAATAATTGTTTTGACTTTATTGTTTGTTTTGGTTTACCAACTAGTAGTTACATTCGGTACCATTTTGGGAATCATGATAGACCCCTGTTTCAAAACTTATTGTTCCAACTCTGTCACAAAGGTTTGTCTAAAACAGTCTTTAGGTTAAGATGTTGTAATCTTGAAATACATCCTGTTGACATTTTTGCGGTTTTTGGATTTTTCACACAGACTGCATAATACTCATGCTACCCAGAAATTTGGAAGGTTTTTGATATTTTTTAATATTTGTGTTTATTACGAAAATCGCACTGTATGTTTCTGAATACAGGATAATAACATGACATATTTAAACGAAGAATATTTATTCCTCCTCCAAGTACTCCCCTTTACATTTCACGCACTTTGACAACCTCTCAAACCATTCCGTAAAACAGACAGCCCAGGTTTCCTTGGACACTGCACTAATATGCTCTTCAAATGCATTAACAGCTTGCTCTGGTGTTGAAAAAAATTTCTTCTTAATAGTTGGAAAGAGGAAGAAATCAAGGTGGATGTGACATTAATTTTATCCCAGCAGATCGAAGAAACTCCGTTGTCAACTTTGCAGAATGTGGTGGAGGACTGTCATGGTGCAAAACAGTTTGTTTTTTCTGAACTTTTGACAACCTTGTTGGCAAGCAAGTGGTGGTATACCGATTTGCAGTAACTGCTTTTTTATTGTCAAGAATAACCAGTACAGCTGAAGAAAAAGGCAATCATTTATTTAGCACAACTTCGTGCCTGTTTCACTTTGATGGGCATCCATTGGGTAGATTACTACTTAGTTAATGGATCATAGCAGTAGATCCAGGTTTCGTCACCTGTAATGATATTAAACGGCCTTAGACGTACCTGCATGATAACTTTCAAGGTTTTCTAGGCACTAGTCGATTCTTGCTTTCTTCTGATGTGGTATCCAACGACAATACACTTTTTTCATACTTAAATGTGTGTGAAGAATTGTTTGAATTGCAGTCATTCCAATGCCAAGAGTTACACGAATTTCACTGTAGGTCATCCGGCGATCTTCTTCAATCATGCGATAAACGGCATCAATTTGACTTGAAGTTATTACTTTGATAGGACGACCTTCACGATTTTCATCCTCAAGAGATGATCTTGCCAGTTGGAATTCTTTGAACCAGTTAAACACGATCGTCCGACTTGGGGCTTCTCCCCGAAACGCATTTTGCAAACGAGCAAATGATTCATTAAAGGTTAAATCCGAATGAAAATCGTACAAAATCAATGCACGAAAATGCTCTCGGGTCACTTCTATTTCACACTAAACTTTTTAACTATTCAAAAAATTCAGCAAGAGCTTTGAGAAAAGATATCAAATTCAAATAAGCTGCAACTTATTCATAAATAATTGCTATATTAAAATAGCGTCAAATTTGTTGATAATTATTTGCAGTGTTGCCATATTCAGCAACGTATAGTGCAATCCTTGCAGATGGATTTTTACGTGAATTCTTTTAGACCATTGCATCGACATGTGCTATTTCAAACTTTTTGCACAAAATTTGTCAATCGGCTTGTCTACAACAGCCTTTCGGCTTAAGTGTAATAAACTTTGCATCTCTATTGATTGATTGATTATGATTTATTCCAGTTTTTCCACATGTGTTACCGATATTTACTTTCAGTATCTTTCTTTGAGTTTATAAAGTCTGATAATCCATTTTAAATCTGTGATTTATCTTTGGTATATTTGTCTAACAGTTTTTCTGATAAGATAGGGTAGTTTCAAGCAAGATGTATACATAGAAATCTTGCTTATTCGGCAACTCTATTTGCACAAATCATATTTTTCGACACATTTGAAATTTTGTGTCTGTTTTCCATATGGGTTTTCTTGCTGAGACTTATGTTCGGTATGTTTTTGGGAGTCATAAGCCCTTGTAGGCTTTTTGACACCTGTAACCAATCCCAAAAATCATCTTGATCAAACGTTGGAGCTTAGATCTCTGCCGACAGGTATTAGAAATCTTCAAGCATCGTTTACGTAGTTAATACAGACAGTTCAATAAGTTACAAGATTGTAAAATTTAAAGTAGATTCCATTCCATTGTATCTCAGTCCCATGTATGTAAGTAGGCCTTTAACATGATAGGCAATCTACTTGGGCAAGCATCGCATTGACCAGAAAATGGTTTTTAATTGAAGAAGCAATAGAAAATAAAATTTGTACAAGGTCACGAGGTGAAGAATATAAGAAGTTACGATCGAAATGTATACCTGCATTTACTTTTTCACAGTAATCTGATTATTATCAGAGACCTCCATATTGAGCTCAAGATGCGTCACCTATGAAAATATCTATGGTAACTAGATTGTGATACACAAGTTAAGAAAATCTGGTAGTACTTCATGAAAACAAAGTTTGAAAAGACTAAAGCACTGGAATAAAATGATGACTAAACAAAGCGAATTATAAGTTACATGTAGAATACACCTTAAAAATAAAACGAGTGGCCAAACCCCTTTTTGCCCTTTCTTAATTAATTATATTAATATTTCGGTTTTAATTTTAGGTAATTCATAATCTGTGTTCTCAAAATATAACGTAATTGCAACATTTCTCCAAAGTAACCAGGTCAAAAGTTAGATTAGATGTCAGTACAAGGATATCAAAAGAATGCTATGTATAAACGTGAGTTATATTGCAAACATGTATATATAAAAATTATTTTTGAAATAGTTTTAGAGTATTAACAAACAAGATTTCTTTCTATATTAAAATTAAAAACAATTATTGAAATTCACTTACAATATTCAAAAGAATCGTTCTGAAAACTTGAATGCATTTCAATCATTGTGTTATGGGCACTAAACATAAATTTCACTTATAGTACGTTATTTTATTGTCTGATATATTTACACTTCT
>VTPC01090621.1:237160-266842 GCA_011009095.1 Ignelater luminosus
TATTTGCAGTGTTGCCATATTCAGCAACGTATAGTGCAATCCTTGCATATGGATTTTTTCGTGAATTCTTTTAGACCATTGCATCGACATGTGCTTTTTCAAACTTTTTGCACAAAATTTGTAAATCGGTTTGTCTACAACAGCCTTTCGGCTTAAGTGTAATAAACTTTGCATCTCTATTGATTGATTGATTATGATTTATTCCAGTTTTCCCACATGTGTTACCGATATTTACTTTCAGTATCTTTCTTTGAGTTTATAAAGTCTGATAATCCATTTTAAATCTGTGATTTATCTTTGGTATATTTGTCTAGCAGAGTTTTTCTGATAAGATAGGGTAGTTTCAAGCAAGATGTATACATAGAAATCTTGCTTGTTCAGCAACTCTATTTGCACAAATTATATTTTTCGACACATTTGAAATTTTGTGTCTGTTTTCCATATGGGTTTTCTTGCTGAGACTTATGTTTGGTATGTTTTTGGGAGTCATAAGCCCTTGTAGGCTTTTTGACACCTGTAAGCTATCTTGCAAAAATACTGTATATTCGTTTCTTGATATATTCATTTCAAATAATCTTTCTATTTGGTATCACAATCCCAAAAATCATCTTGATCAAACGTTGGAGCTTAGATCTCTGCCGATAGGTATTAGAAATCTTCAAGCATCGTTTACGTAGTTAATACAGACAGTTCAGTAAGTTACAAGATTGTAAAATTTAAAGTAGATTCCATTCCATTGTATCTCAGTCCCATGTATGTAAGTAGGCCTTTAACATGATAGGCAATCTACTTGGGCAAGCATCGCATTGACCAGAAAATGGTTTTTAATTGAAGAAGAAATAGAAAATAAAATTGGTACTAGGTCACGAGGTGAAGAATATAAGAAGTTACCATCGAAATGTATACCTGCATTTACTTTTTCACAGTAATCTGATTATTATCAGAGACCTCCATATTGAGCTCAAGATGCGTCACCTATGAAAATATCTAACTGGATTGTGATACACAAGTTAAGAAAATCTGGTAGTACTTCATGAAAACAAAGTTTGAAAAGACTAAAGCACTGGAATAAAATGATGACTAAACAAAGCGAATTATAAGTTACATGTAGAATACACCTTAAAAATAAAACGAGTGGCCAAACCCCTTTTTGCCCTTTCTTAATTAATTATATTAATGTTTCGGTTTTAATTTTAGGTAATTCATAATCTGTGTTCTCAAAATATAACGTAATTGCAACATTTCTCCAAAGTAACCAGGTCAAAAGTTAGATTAGATGTCAGTACAAGGATATCAAAAGAATGCTATGTATAAACGTGAGTTATATTGCAAACATGTATATATAAAAATTATTTTTGAAATAGTTTTAGAGTATTAACAAACAAGATTTCTTTCTATATTAAAATTAAAAACAATTATTGAAATTCACTTACAATATTCAAAAGAATCGTTCTGAAAACTTGAATGCATTTCAATCATTGTGTTATGGGCACTAAACATAAATTTCACTTATAGTACGTTATTTTATTGTCTGATATATTTACACTTCTTTCGAAAAAACTTTAATGTTCAATTAATCATCTTCACAAAGATCGTCCTTATTAACAGATACGCCGCTATCATAGTAGTAAACAAATTATTAATCTAAAGTACTACAACTTTTCGCGGACGTAAATTAATAGTAGTGGAAATCGCGAAAAATGGATAAGATGGTCCCGCCGGAACACGCGGTACAGTCGAGTGTGAGTAAGCACGGAATGAACACAAAGGCAGGCGGCTCTAGGGGGTCATGGGTCATGGACGAGCCGAGACCTGCGACCTTCCCCCTTGTATACACTCGCGACCATTCATCTATAATAGAATTTATACATCGAAAACGAAACCTACACGGCTCGGCTTAAAAAAATAATATACTCCCACCTGAGAGAAGGTAGAAATCCGGGGTCAAGGCAGAAACAGCTTATGCCCACAGCATCAAAAATTACAATTTAAATCAAAATGTTTTAATGATGGAATTAGTTTTGTGAAGGAAAAGGAATTATTTATATTGATATATTGATCGGAAGAGCAGAGGTCAATGATCGCAATTTGGCGACATATTTGTTATACTTTGGATTAATGTAAAGGTTAATATTTGAAGAAGGATAAAAGTAGAGCTTTTTATCAAATTAGACACAAATTAAACTTTTTATAGTATGACGTATATGTATTTGCTACTATCTTTATTACAGGTAGACTCTCAATATGTTTTTTGAGCCAATCTAAAATAGCTTTAATGCACGTCACAGAAAAGAAATGTAGGAATTTTTGATTTCCTCTTTCAACCTGTAGAGCCGATTAATACAGTGAAGATATTCTCAGCCTTAAAAATCTATATACTACTACTAAAATAAATTATAGCAGGTCAGGCGAAGACACCTCAATTTTACGAGCTCGTTGACCGTTACATCATCGATGGGCATGTCGACTTCTGCGTGACCTGCACTCAACTCAATTTTTCAACCAGGTTAATTGTTTTCATTATTCTGCAGAGCAAAAACTTAATTAGATGTTAAATGGCTCGAAATGCTCATCACGGATGTAAGAAATTACTTGGTAAAAGGATTGCACCTTTTTTGATCATCCACCTTTTACGGTATTGTTGCGGCTACTTACCGCTCGTTAATTAAAAGATTATTTTCTTTTAGACGGTGTCATAATTTTCGAACATGAAATTAAATGTCAGCACTTTTCACGCCCGGTAGGCAAAGTACACGTAACATAAGCTGGCCATATAAAGGGGGTGATACTGCAATAATGAGGTGAAAGTGTGATTCAGGACAATTACCTTGATTTTTCTTTAAGACGTTTACACTTATTAATTTTGAAACAATGGATTGTCTTAATGCAGATTCCATTTCAACGCACATCACGTTGAATATACAATTAATAAATTCTTCGTGTTTATATTTGAAGTAGTGAAAGGAAAGATAATTAGAATGTATTCACCTTTTCCTGTTTTTTCTTTCTTTGCTTTTGTAAAGTATCCTATGTTTTTGCAAGTTGTTTTTTGATGTTTCCGAATTTTAAACCATTTGAGTTTTTTGCTTGTTAAAATATCTCACTGTCAGTCAGTTTTTCTGTTTTTTATCCACTATCCGCTCTAACACTTCCTATTTTATAGCTTTTGGTTTATTTTGCACTGTTTCTTGTATCATATGTTAGCTTCTTTGACCTTTTACATTGATTTTCTTCTTGATCTTATTGGTCTTCATTACTGCATTTTCCTTATAAAATTTGTATCCATATTTAATTAAAGTCTGATTCATTTTCATTGAGCAGGACTGTCCCAGACAAAACCATTTTTGACTAATTTTGTATAGGATCATCTGAACCATGCATTTTACGTGTTTGGTAATAGAGCTAGTACAGAAATATTAATAAACTGACCTAAGCTAATACTCAATAGTTATTTTGGTGTATAAACCATTTGTATATCTATACAGTAAGTAACAAATAGACAATAGGTTTGATGAGCTGATCTATGAAAAATCAGCAAAATTGAAACTTAATGTGTAGGGTTGAAATATTATTGGTGGGAAGTATATTATGTGGTTGATTTACAAATGGCATAAGGAAAATATTGAGCGTCTTATTATTCTCATTTCCGTATTATTATACAATATTCGTAAAGATGATGAAGTCTGCTACTAGTACAAACTTCCTCCAAGCAAAGTCTTCAAACTTTTATCAGAAGTACTAAAGATCGACTTCAGTCGTCAGATACAGCTTAAGAATACTGACTTTTTTGCTCTTGAATCAATCCTGGCTAGGTCGATGATATGCTTTTTTGATTTCTCCGAATTCAGCTTTTGGCTATCGGGTAAATCGACGAACCCAATTCTTCTATATATTCCAGTTGAAGATTGCTGAAGTCATGATAGGAATCTTGCTTTAGTATGTCTAGCATGTTGTATCTAGATGCTATTCAGACTTTTCTGCATAAAGAGGTATTGTTTTTGATTTTAAATTCTTTCTCAGCTCCTTCTTACCACTCCGGGTTTATCTAGTTGAGTAAATTTCGTCGAAATGAACACTATTGGTGATTTAATTCATGATCATTTTTAACCGAATAAATTGTACCTTGCTTGAATAAATTACAGTTGACTTTTCCATGACTACAGAAAATTGCAAAATTTCTACAAATAAGTAGGAAAGCGTTTTTAATAACATGTGTTAATTGCAGTAAGATAGAACAATTGATGTGAGAAAGCGATGATAGATCTACACTTTTGAGGTTCTGATGCCCATATTTTTTGGAATGCACACTTTAGTGACTTTTAGGTGCAGAAGAACAACAGTTGGGTAAAAAACTCTTGTTTCATTTTTAAAAATAGTGACCATCAGTTTTTCACTCAAGTTTTAAAATGTTCAATACCAGAAATTGCTTCAAAAAAGTTAATATGGCAGTTATGCGTTTTCATCTTGAATATAGAAACAAACAAATCCAAAAGTCTTAGTCAGAACTGTAAAGAATTGTAGGGGAGACAATCTAGTGTGTATACGTTTTTGAGTTTTCAGACTAACCGTTTTATTTACAGAAACTTTATAGTTGCATAGCTTATCAAAAATCCAAACCAGGGGTGGTTGATACAAAGAGCAAACGAACGGATAATAAATGAGAGATAAAATTAAAAGCGTAGGTAGAATTTGAAAAATTTTATGACGAACTCAATCTTCCAAATTCTCTCGGAAACTATGGGACCGACAAACAGCTTTAGATCTTTGCGTATGTTCTAGCAGTATCAGCAGAATTATGATATCATTATATTATATTGTCATTGACTGTGTAGTAGCGTTATCTAGATTTTTTTTGATCAGAAGCAAGATACTGAATCATCTAGATGAAACGGTCGATGTTCATTAGAAAAGTATGCTAGAAGAGGGACTGGCACTAGCTAGAACAGATCCTAAGCTTTTCGGCCTGAACAACACTATAATATGTGTACCAATGCGCGTTTCCTTCGTATGTCGCTGGAGGTCCAATTTGATTCAGAAAACTGAAGATTGCTATTTAAAAGAGAGGTCGATTGTGTCATTGCTTAAACATTCATAGTGTTGGGATTTTACCGATGATAATCAAGCTTAAGGGTTTAAGAGATTTAATTAACAACAAATAATATTCTAGAAAATTTAAATTATTTCCAATTTTGTTAAGTTCAATAATACAGAAAAGCATTCTGAATAATGGATAAATATTTTAAAATTGTTTTAAAGAAATTTGAATTCAATTCAATTAAGACAGCAAGAGCATTGCATTTCAGATAATTCCGCCTAAAATATTCCCGTCCGAAATCCTTAGATTTTTCACGTGAAAAGAATTGTTTTTGCTAGTATCATGTTTTTCCTTTAAGTTATATAGTTATTAAAGTTTGTTTTTGCTTAATTTTAACTAAATTGCGGTAGCACGTTTGATCAAGTTTTTACTTCTCTTCATTTCACAGGTGACTGTGAAAAGATCTGGTAAATGAATTTTTGTAACTATGAGAAAATCAGAAGCTGAAAGTTGTAGTAACAAAATGGCGTGCCAAAACACAATTTTGACCAATTAACCAAAAGTTGAGCAATTTCATCGTTAATATAAACATCAAAATTCTGTGTAACATAGTATTAACAACTAATGCAGGAACGTTCTGTTAGCATTGAGTAGATTGTATCCAAGAGAAAACCAGAAGATTGGATTCAAGTCTTGACTGGCGCGGATTACCCAGTAAAATATGTTTTACGCATTTCTAAAAGGCTTGAAACGTTAATAACACCTTTTTACTCTCATGATAGAGAGATGTAATCAAACCTTATCTCATAAGGAATTTTGAATTTTGGTTTCCCCTTTAAGATAAGAATCTGTAGCTTTAACCACTTTTCATGATCTCACAATTTTTTGTAAAATGTTTACACCTGTCTGCCTAACGTCAAGAATCTCTCTTCCATGTTCAATGGTCGGAAACTCACTTTCAGGTTCAATAATCGATTCCCTATCTTATGTCTGAAATTCCAAATTTAAGATTATGATTTTAAATATTGATCACCCAGAAAATAATTTTCACATGAAGTACAGGCACGTTGAAAAGAACAGCATCCAATAGAAGCTTTGAGGGGTTATGGCGAGGTGGGTGAATGAAGATCTGCCCAAATGGTACCCTTCACAAAGTGTTTTTGTTAAAATTTTTATAAAAAGATTCTTTTAAAAGAGCTTGTAAATAAATAAGTGATTCTCTAACAATTTAGTAATTTTTCACTTTCAGTTAAGGCAAAAAATTTCACAATAGAAGAGAGGCCTGAATGACCTAACAGAGCCGGGAAGCCGAACAAGTCAGAGAACCCTGAATTATTCAAAAAGCCTGAACGACCCGACCGGGCTGGGAGGTCCGAATGGCCCGAAACTCCTAAATGACTCGAGAGGCCCGAATGACCCAATAGGGCCTTTTTCAGGTTTTCGCTGTAAAAATAAGTTTCTCTAGAGAGTAGAACATGAATTATTGTCATGGAAAATCATTTCATTATTAAATAAACTAGATTTCACAAGGCTAAAGGGCTACAATCAATTTTTTACTTTTGTAAATCATGAATCATTAACTTCTCGCTTTTATTATTGCTTGTACTCCAGTGTGTAATGTATACCTTGGTGTTCCTCAATGTAATAGTATCAAGATTAAAGTTTACCGCTAACGCCTAATAGCTTCTCCATGTAACCAGTATTAAATTACGGATATTGGGCTTTCTCAGTTTTGGTAAGCTTCTGAAGAATTATCAATCAATCCTGCACAGGGAAATCAATAAAACATTCTAGAAAGGAAGAAGTAGGTGAGGGACATTTTTATTTCTAAATTCCTAAAGAGAATATTGATATTAAGATATAATTTCTTGAGAGTGTAGACAAGTTCATGCTTGTCTGTCAGTAGAGCAAAAATAATTGTAGAATGGGCCTAGTTTTCTTTTCGAATATGTCCCAAAGATGGATTTAAAAGATAAGCTAACGGGTTGTAACCACAAAAGTTATTGCGGGTCGTTTTTTCAGTATGGATTTTATTAGTTCCGATTTTTGGGAACACGTTGTATAGACCTCCCCCTAGTGGTTTAGGAAACTAAAGATTTTTTTGCAACTTTAGACCCCTCCCAAATGTCAGTAAAAAAAACCTTCAATTTTTTATTTATTTTTTACACTTGATATTTTGTTACAACTCTATTTTTATATCTAAAATTAATAAACAATCAGTCAAAATGATTCGATCAACACATACTACTTTCCTTTTTTCTTGCAAAACTTATTTTAAATAGTTCTATTGCCTAAGTATGATAACTGATAACGAAATGCAAAGCTACTTGTTAATATTATTTAAGGTAACGAATTAATTTTCATAGAATTCTTTGAAAATAATTTATCATTTATAGTTAAGTTCGAATTAGTCACAGATCTTTATTTTTTAATTTCCATTATAAGAAAATATGCATTATGAATGTTGAATATAACATTTTACAAAGTGAACATGGATGTACATATTCCTCAAAAGAAACATAAACAATACTTTGATTCCGAATTACACTCAGAAAGCTGATACTGTTCGGCAAGTACTAAAGCATAAAATATTCCTTTGTTCAAGTACTTTGACGTAATAATTTTTAACGAGGTCTTGTGAATCTTCATTTCTCCTGATGATGCAACTATTTATAATCGGCCTGAACTTTTAAAGAGTTCAAAGGTAAGAGGCCGTAACTTTGCCCTGCCCTGGCCTGTTTAAATATCAAAATCGTGTCTAATGAATCTTCATCATAATTTCTTAATTTCAAAGATGATATTGTGCTTTTGACGTTTCTTTCACGTCACTTAAAATTTGTTTACCACAAATTATAAGACAATTAATTATGATGTAATTTTAAACTTTACTTTTACCTCTACAACTTATTAGATTTTTAATTCGTTTTATTTTTAAAACTTGTTTACATATAAGCATTTTTCTGTTTAACAAACTTCCAGCTTTCCAACACTTTTCTTCGTTTATCGCTCAATTACACCTACTTAAAATAATTTTCTCACAACAAGAAACTGTTATGCAAGTTAAAGTAGAAAAACATGTAGGCTGTGCAATTTTTCGAAAAAGTCGACCTCGGCGTGTTCATTAGCATAAATATTAGCACCGGAAGCCCGCATCTGTACGTACAAGACATACATCCTTGCGTTGGTGTCTTGAAAAGCAACTGCTCTGGGGCAGTTGTTGAGGCCATTGGGTGCCATCGAGGCTCGTTGTTCCCATCGAAGCACCGACCATCGGAAGCGGACGGTTATCCGCGCTGCCTGCTGCTTTTCACTGACCGCACAAGGTAATTCAATATTATTTTACTTATTTTATGCCATATTAAATGTAATTTACGTTTAGATGGAACGTCGAGCTCTGACGGAGCCAATTTCTTTTCTGTGACAACTTCGGTTCACACGAAACTTCTAGTTAGATTAAAAAAGAAGAAAGATTCGTGCAGTTATATGTAGTTAAATCGTCAATGGAACATTAAAATATAAAAGACTTGGTGTGCAAGAAAAATAATGATTATGTATTTTCAGACAGCTAAAGGCATCTAACAATACATGAAAGAGAAATGACTACAAGAAAAATTCCTTTTTGATTATACCAGCATAAAGAACTCTGCGGGTTCTTTAAAAACAAGGCTACTGCAAGCATATTCATAAAAATTATTTCAATATCAACTTCTCTGTTTTTTAACAATTTTTCCCAATAAAATTTATCATAAAAATCTCTAATTTAATTGACTAGAATTACATAGGTTGTATTTACACAATGCCAATTTCTTAGTTTTAATGTCTTCATAAAACTCGGTATTACCAAAACCAGTTTGCTTCTTTTCTTTTTAATTAGATTTATAACTATATTCTCTTATAGCTAATATCAGTTGCAATTCTAATGTAAATAAATTTACTTTCATATTTGTAACTTATACGTTTTTACCAAAACAACTTTATGAATATTTAGGGCCAAAAAGATGTTTTCAAGAACATCACATTGTTTATTTTCAAATAGAAACTTTAAGCAGCAAAATTATAAAGCTTCAAGTTTAGCTAAATTTCTTTATACTTTCTAATAGCATCAAAAAGTTGACATAACATATGATGTAAGGAATAAATGATATCCCGAATATTTTTTTTTAAATTTGAATGAATCCTAGAAGATTTTGCTTCGCTACACATTCTGAAATGCTCAAACCGTTGAGATAAAAAAGCTGCAAGATCGCAATGAATTCTATGTTCATTCTATTATTGTCTTAAATTCTGGCGGATTACTTCACTCCTTTTCTTACTATTTTTTAGATATGCCCGGTTGAATTTTTGACATATGCGTTTTTGCTTGGGTTATTTAACCATACACCATACATGCATTAGATTGATGTGCTTCAACTGAACATTTCGGCATGCCTGACTTAGCTGTATAGTGATACATAACAGAACTACTAGAAACTGAGTTAATAAACTGAAATTTAAGGAACTGCTTGAGAGACTACCAAATAATATAAAGTCTGTCGCAGTGATTTTCCATAATGACGACGGTACATTCCAAAATGTGTGCTGCCGCAGAATCCTTTGCACGTCTCTGATGTATCTTTCTACTGTAAATTCCATTTCATCCAACAAAATTTGTTGCAAAACTTGCAAAATGACGTCATACGTACTACACCATTAGTATTATAATTTTGTCATTTTCTAGAATTGTTTTGGCCTTCTGCTACGAAAGCAAAGCTTTATAAACTTTGACCACTTCTAAGATGTAACCTTGTAAAAAATTTACTGTCTTCACTTGCAGAGAGTTCAATACCAACACCAACACTGCTTCTACTGCAATTATCTTGTAAAATAAACATAGCTTTCAGTATTTCATTCTTTTACGTAGTAGTACTGTGGAGAGTACCAGCAAACAACAACTTAGAAGAACTGATACTTGAAGTACAGACATTAGCAGAATCAATGCTCTATGGTAGAGCAAGCACTTACCCCTATTTCACTTATCCAAGTAATTTTGATCAACAAACCTAGATAGACTTTTGAGACCCTTTCTAAACTAACTCGACAACATTACCCAAGGTATGTGTATACTAGTGGGATATTTACTTCTGTGATATAGTATTCCAAGCATTCCAAAGCATGCGACACCAACTGTGACATAAGTTCCATATTTTCTATATCGCGTTTTGTACATGTGCTGTATAAGTTTTTCCAAACTTTTGAATATTTTATTTCAGAATAGAAGAAGAAGAAGAAGAAGAAAAACTTAAAGAAATTGTCATAATTTTTAAAATGTAGATAAAGATGAGCGTAGCAATGTAGCAACGATAATGACCCTGATTAGCTTGAAACAGAAGCTGGAAGCAATGAGCAATTGAAGACAAAAGTGGATTTAAAGTTAAGTTTGAAGATATAACTGATGAAAACCTTCAATCGAATTTAGAAGGTGATAACAATGCTGCCACACGTAAAATTCTTAATCTAACATCGCTACAGTCTGAGGAAACTGTATGATGATGGCTATTTACAAAAGGTCTGATGTGTTTCTTTAAATTACATTAATAATTAGCCAGCGGAAGTAGAAGTTGCTGTTGCTGTTTTTTTAGCTAAACTGGAGGTATTCGAACCTTGCTAGGTATTTTTAACGTGTAATCTCGCGAGACCCATTACTTTACATCCCTTCCAGAAGAAGGTATCTTTTTCAAGATTTTGTCCGCGTGAACAATCTCAGGACCTCGATGGGGAATGAACCCTCAACCAGAATTAGAAATAAATATTACTGAAACTGTTTTCAACCTATGTTTATGCTTCACTGCATCAATTCAAGACTAAAAATTCATGAAAAGGAGATTAAAAAAAGTAGAACTCACCGCTGAGCATTCTGAAGTAATGCTGCTAACTGGTGTTATAATTATCTTGTTCTTAGGCTAGGTGCTGAGATTAACTAGCTATGATCTCACTTATGGTGTTTGAAAATAGATGATCTCTTGGAGTGTTTAACTGCAGATGGTTTCTATATACAGGCATACGCAGATACGGGATGGTGCTTGTTATCGGTCGCTTTTTAAACATCGCGTCATCTGCAAACGAATCCAAGTAGCCTGTAATATCATTAAGAGATGATATAATGAGAATGGCCTTTTGGTAACCAATTAAGACTAATTGTAAGATTAGAAATAAAATTAGAAATCGAAGACCTAAAAGAACCCATGCTGTGCGGAAGATTTCTAACACTTGAGCATGAAATCAAGCACTTGGATAGTCAATTAAGCGAAAAGGTGGTAACCAAGTCGACAGTGACTTTTGGCAGTTACACCTTAGATATCTTACTGACTCTACATAGCTATTATCAGACCAAGGGTACGATATAGCTCAGTGATCTGGTGCCACTCTAGAACTAACTACTATTTTCTAAAGGCTATTTAAGATTCAACGATTAGCTTGTCTAGGCATAACCGGGTTACCCTTCAGTCGCTTTGGAAGTTCTACTAGGCCTATCGGACCTTCCAACTTAGATAAGAAAGGCGGTCATGGCAGTTTACCCCAGAATGCAAGACCTCAAAACAACCCAGTTAGCGAAAAAGGAAGTATTGTTCCCTTAAAAGGTAATCAAAGCGAAGGATGTGCTAAGGCTGCGCAGGAAGTACTCTCTCATCATTCCAACCAAACGTCAACTTTTAACAGGACTTGCTGGTCTTTTATTGGAATGTTGTACTAGTGGATCGGGAGCAGGTAGATATATGGAAAACTCAGGTTTGCCTTGGAGAAGCACATTGCAGTCTTCTGGTGGAAGTTTATGCCATCACATGGGTAGTACACACAGAAGAAGCGAGAGATTTATATCTGTTCCGACACTCGGACGGCATGCAAAACGATCTGCTCATCCAGTACAAGAGAGTCTCTTGTTTACGAATGTGAAGGTTTTTAAAAAAGGTTCAGTATCACAAAGGAAGTCAGCCTCGTCTGGGTTCTTAGGCATAGCAGGACCCACGGAAAATAAACTCTTCAGACTTTTAGGGATTTCAAGGTAACAGTCCACGATTCAAAAGGCAAGTAGGTCAAGAAGCAATGACTGTCGAGTAGTAAAGGATTATTAAAGAAGTGTCTATGAAGAATTTTGTATACCAATCGACGCCAATGCCTCATTTGCAGCTATGAAAACTTGCTTACTGCTTTTGAAAACCACATTTTTTCTCTTGTTATTAATTTATTACTTTAACGTTCTTTACTTTCAGAGCTGCTTCCTAATCAATTTCTAAATCTCTTCTGTCTTCTATAATAGTTAATAATTATTATAGCTTTTTTCAGTTCAACAATCATATTATCTTGTTCAGGTTTACTTTCTAAAGTTGTCGGGCAAGTTAGATAACAGTACAACTGTTAGATTGTTTGCAAGAATCTTTTCCAAACCATAATTTGATCATCTCCAACTAATCTTGTATTACATAATTTCTTTGACAGAAAAATTTGATTTGTTGATATGTATTTGTCTAATGATAATGTTTAAGTAAACTAGTAAAAGTAATACTCGACTAGAAATTTAGTATTTATTAAAGTATACCATAAATAAAAAATAAAATTTTGGAACCTGATGTCAGACTTTTAGCAACTAATTATTTAATTGCTGCAAATTCATTGCTCTTCTTAAATGACTCGGTTTGATGTAAACATTCTTTAGACTTTTTTTAAATGTGTAGGAAATAAAAGAGAACTTTGCCTTATTAGTAAAGAGAAGTAAAACTTGAAGTAGAAATGAAAATTATAATAAAAATAAAGGCTATACAAATAAGTACACGTCGTAATATAATTTGTTGCTCCTAATGAATAATAATTCAAGAGACACCAAACTGAATAACAAATGTAAAAGTCTTATGAAAATACAAAGACGATGAATCAAAATGTGACTCTTGGCAAGGTTAAGATTGTAGAATCAGAATCGCCCACCTACTGACACTCAACTGTCAACCTCCGCCTCTGCTTTCAACTCTGAACTTTATACCCAGGTATTTTCTATTTCAATCTTAGGGATTGTCTTGTCTTTACCTTTTTAAGAAGTCTAAGAACGTTGTTGGTTTTTTTTTCTGGTTAATACTTATAAAAAAACAATAGGGTATCGACTTCTTCAACAAAGCAGACGAATATTAATGAGTTGGCTTCTAGTTGTATTGGTTTTCATTATCTCTAGATGAATACATTTTAGATATTTTAGTAACCTATATGAATGAGTATGTTGTAACAGTAACAAGTACATGAAGGTATAATAGACCAGTAAACAAATTGCATCACTTTTGTTTTATTGCATACATTATCGTTTGTCACCGACCTTGCAAATATTACGAAGAATTTATAACTTAACAAGCTTACTTTAATAAATTTAGGCATGCAAGTAGGCAATTTCTGCGAAAACGGGTATCAACATCACTTGGAAGACAATAGAATATGATAAATAGTGAATTTAAAAGAAATAATAAAAATAAAAATTTGGATTGTTTAAAAGTTAAGTAAATTTTGTTTTGGAAAGTCCACAAGCCCTAATTAAAGTACTAAGCTAAATTGAGATTATTAATATTCATTCCAATTTCTAAACATTTTGGAAAACTGCATGAAAACAGATTTATACAGTACACTACAATAGAAGAAAAAATGTAGCCTATTCTGTGCAATCTTGCAATTTTTGAAATAACCTATTCGAGCAATTTCTCTAATCTGAAAACTTGAAAATATTTTAAATATTTAGAACGCATCAGATAGTGTTAGACACTAAACTATAATTTCTAATAATAATAATAATAATAATAATAATAATAATAATAATAATAATAATAATAATGTGGTGGAAAGAAATATTTCGGGAAAAAACTTTTTTCAATACTTTTGTATATGAATTTCTATGAAACACATCAAAAGCGAAACTTAATTTTGTAGAGATCAGTTGTGTAATTACCGTCTAATATTTTCCTAGCTGACAACATTTATAATAAATAAGCAAACAGCATTGTCGGGAATAAAAAAATTTTTTCTGATAAGTTGTGTTGTCAATGTATGTCATAAAAAACTAAACGAGAAGATATCTTGTGATATCTTCTGTGTCCTTTTTCCTTTAAAAACAAATAAACATCATTGATATTATAACATTTCCTATGTAATCTGATCAAAAATTCAGGCGTTCAAGTTCAAAAGTGTTTTAACAGAGTAGCCTACAGTAACGTATCCTTGTTTGTCTCATTTTTATAATTAGCGTTAAATTTTTGTTGTGTTGGTAACAAAGCCTTCTAAACACTAGAATTTTTCATTGAGAAATGTTGACAATATTGTTATTTGTTTTTATTTAAAACCAGAGGTTAGATTGTCATTCCGAAAAGGTAAATGTTTGCATTTCGTAGAGTTACCTTTTGTTGTTTGTTTATTATTTGGAATAAGAATTTATTTTTTTGTGTTTATTACTTTAATATTAATTGTAATCAAACTGATTTGCACATAAAAACAAATTTACTGCATTTTAATCCTATTTTGACAGAATATTTTCTAGTGAGAAATGTGTAACTAGAAATAGTGACACCAACATAAATAAGTTTGGGGTATAACAGTGCATGTAACTAAAACCCTAAACATTTGAAATGGATTGGAATTATAGAAATGAGATAAGGTATAGATTGTTTAGACAATCTAGATAGTACCGAAATAAAATTTAATACAACAGTTTGAGTTTCATTTTCACAAGTGGCAAGCACAATTTCAAAGATTCTCAACATCACTTCCTTTTGTGTCCTACTGAGATTTGTATGTTCTTCTGTCGATGCAAAAAATTCAGACAGAAGATTGTCTTCTACATTCTAATTACATCTTTCAGTACTTGTTTGATTCTAGGATAGTCGTCATCCACTTACAAATGTTTCAAGTCTGCAGCAACGCAATCAAAAAGATTTTGTTCCCAATCGAATGGGCAGAGTATCTATAGTTTAAGAGATATCTAGAAGACAGTATGCCATTATATCTTTCAGTAGTTTGTTAAAAAATGACTTAAATTTAAAAACTGTCATAGTGCCTCAATTAAAATCGCCTTAATGGGACATACCAGGTTATTTTGCCATGTTCACTAAGCTTCTTCACAATGTACACATTTGTTATATATATCTCTAAAAACAACGAAGGGTTTGTTTTTTTCTAGATCTTTTGCTTTAGTAATATACAGTCAGCCGCTTGAGTTGTTTATTCTACAGTATTAGTCCGATAGATAGTTCAACTGTATTTCAAATGTATTTTGCGAAGTTTTCCAATTTGTTAATGAATTTAGATATTTACTACCACACCTATCTTGATTATTTCTTCTTGAGAAGATAATTTACATTCTCATTCTAGCCTGTTTTAAAACAAGATTTACTTGTGACAGTCAGCAAACAAAAGAAAAAAATTGAAAACATGCCCAAGTGGACAGAAAAACAAGCTCAAGGCTGTCATCATCATCATTCATTGCTGATTCAGGGTTTAGGAACTATTTATAACTCATTTTCAGCTGTATGTACATAGTTTGAGTTGATAGTTAGGTAAAAGTGAGCAAAGTCAACTGGTGAACGTCGCCAGAGGGTTTGTTTAATTGCTGGATCTCTTTGTTGTGGTTTTGGCATCGCTAAAATTAATGAGATCTATTTTTTGTTAACAGAAGACGCAAGACGACGAAGAGCAAGCATGACAAGACACAAGAAAGGATTTAGTGTTGATAAAAATGCGGTCCCCGCGTATTTAACTGATGGAAAAAGGTTAAGGCGGTAGTCAAAACGTTCCAAGAGGATGTTGGCAGATTCTAGTCTGGGAAGATGCGCTATGGTCTGAGTTTTAGCTGCACTCAAAACGATTTCTAGATGTGTAACCCTCATTTCGGTTAAGAAGGCTATTGCCGAGACGTTTTTATTAGTATAGCAACAAATCGTTTTGTATTCCTAACAAGACACTTGTTTTCAACATTAATCTTGGTTGTCTTAGTAAGATCTGTCCTTCCGTTCTGTTTTCTACCGTCAAAATCAAGCTTCGAGGCTCCCTGAAATAGATTCTAGAACCAGTTGTGGTGGTCGGGGATTATATCCAGTACTGTATCATTCCGGTATTGGAGTGGTGAGATTGGAAGATATCCTGCAATATAAGGCGAAAAGAATGAAAGTACTGGGGTACTCCGACCAATCGAAGGAAAACTCTTAAAGGGAATGGTCTGTATTGTCTATGTGATAGCAGCTGTTGATTATTTGGACAACAAAATTCGAAACCTCTGCGTTGATGATTTAAGACCTCCATGTCGAATAATTTAGCAATGATGCAGTAACCAGAGTTCGCGACACTGCTGTCGTTGGTGTGCATTCAGAGAAGTAGATCACACGTTTTGAAAGCCGAATTGGTGGTTAGAGATTTTCAACCTCCGTCAGAAATTAGGTCTTTTAGAAACTTTACCGATGATGTTTAATGCTGGAATGGTTAGGAATCATCACGGCAATGGCAGTTTTCCAAGAAGTGGGAAAGTATTTACATTAAAGACATCCGTTGAAGATGATAGTGATAAGGGTAATAGAAAGTAGAGGAAAGTGTCGTAGAACTCTTCTGATGAGTGTTTGCCAGAAGAGATTACGGAGGCGGCGTATCAAAAGCGAGCTAGGGGAAACATCACCAGAGGGTGGATTTCCCATAAGTCTTTCATTAGGTGATTGACGTAATGAAAAAGGCAGTTATCGAAAAGTGAGTCTGTTTTTGTGAGTGAGTCTGGGTTTCTTGTAGAAAATCGGCAAAGATGTCGGCTTGCTATTAATAGTAATATTAAAGTTTTCAAGTTATGACCTGTCAACAGTTAATATTAAATTAATTTTTTTAATGTAAATTAATAACAGAATACACACATATAAAAAACTTCGATCTCGCGTGGGATTCATAGTCGCATCTTTGATAATTTTGTCACAACATGCGTTTATACAAATTAATACATACAGAGACTTTAACATTTGCTTGGGGAAGATCCAGCTAGCTTCATTGGAGATTATCGAAGATGCAGATTTAAATAGCACGCGAGATTAAATTTTTCTATGTGTACGTATATCCCATTATTAGTTTACTAGAGAATTAATTTTGTATGTTGGTTTGGGTTTGGGGATCGGTGACTCGCGTCACCTTGATGATCGAGGTAGTAGAATCGTAGACGATGCTGTCCAGGAGAGCTGAAAATTCATTTCAATACTTGTCCCTATCTCTAAAATCCAGGTTAGGGCAAATCTCAAACCTGCAATTGGTAATTTGTTTATGTTTGGACTTATTTTGACAGAGTTCTAAGTCAGTAGATTTCTTTACCTCTAGCTAAAAGAATTTTTGTGATAAACTGTATATCTAATAAGTATTCATTATTGATTATATCCAGTCTTTTAACGAAATTAAATACCCTTTTTAGAACTAAATCTCTGATGTCCTAAGGAGTTAAAGTGATTTCTTCATGATGGTTTAGCATGGTACGGATAAAATCATTGCAAGTCGCAGAATCGACATTCTTCATTGTTTGTTTTGTCAATGTTCTGTAAATAATATCTTACTGAACAGTAAGAAGATCTATTAACAGTCCTAGGTCGAGATGAGAAAGTTCAAGAAGCAGTTTGGTATTTCTCTACGAGTTCATTATCAATTTTTTTCGCTTGTCTTCGATCACAAATATTCCTCCAGTAGGATGTCACTTGCTTCTTTTCCCATTCTCAAACCTCTCTTGGTAGCTATTTTCTGCAATGCCAAGGTTTTAGTTAAATGCTGCATCTTTCTTAGCAAGATGATCGGCCTATTTGCAACTACTTTAGGAATTTCCTGCAGTTCCAAGCGCTTTTCAATTCAGAATTTTTCAATTTAAAATTGCCTGACTGTCTGATAAGATGTAGATTTAAGTCCCTAGCTCTAAGTCAGTAAATACATTTCTTATTTCTTTGAATATTTAGAAATTGCATATCAGCTTAGATTTTATGAAAAATAACACCTTTTTGTTTCCTACAAGGTTTTCATCAATGCCAAGCAGTTCTTTGGAAAAAAGAATTTAGCTAAAAAACCACAGCAAATATTTTAGGCAATTTATTAGTGTTAAGCAAGAAAGGCTTTAAGAGAAAACACAACGGGATATTTATATTAATTTGATCTGATAAGCCATATAGTTCTAAAAGCAATTTGCTGAGTTGAAATCTGTTCTTGTTTGGTAGTGTGGAGACACTCTAAGTAGTCTCGCTTTGATAAAAGACGTTGAGTTGGATTTTTGGTGTGCGAATCTCAAAGCTGGAGATCAAGACCCACAGTCAAATTCCACTTAATCAAGTCGATAGCTAATTAGAAAAAACTGAAGAAGAAGTTTCTAAAGTAGGATCCTAACTACCAATGCACATTAAAAAGACAAACTGTTTTAATTAAAGATAATTCTGATTGAGCAAACGAGGCAGAAGAACGATTGAGATTTAAAACCTTTTGGTGCAACGAAACGAAAATTGATCTTTCTTGCATGGACTGGTGTTCTTATACTTAAGTAATAGACTTGGGAAAATTCATTGACAGGATAGAAGAGAATCACAGGGCTTTAGTCTCCATATAATTATTTATAATTATACGAGGTGTGTGAGAAAAGTAATGAGACTGGCAACGTTGTGTCTACCGGCCTGTGCTAAACCGGTTTGTTTATCGCTTCCACTTTCTCAGTCCGAGTTACAACTCCGTACAGCTAACACATTATTTTTGACAGCGCCATCAGTGAAGTTGTGTTTTTGTTGTGTGTTACAGAAATGGAGCATCGGAATTTAGAGCAACGTTGTGCAATAAAGTTTTGTGTTAAACTTGGTGAATCCGCGAGTGTGACTTTTGAAAAGTTGAAACAGGTCTATGGGGAACAGTGCTTATCAAGAACAGAAGTTTTCCGCTGGCACAAATCATTTTTGGTTGGCCGAGAACACGTTGAAGATGAACCTCGCTCAGGAAGACCTTCAACTTCAAAAACTGACGAAAACGTTGAACGTGTGAGGGCTCTTGTGAGATCAGACCGTCGTTTAACAATAAGGATGATGAGTGAACAGTTAAATTTAAACACTTTCACCGTGCATCAAATTTTGATAGACATCATGACAATGCTCCGTGTCACACAGCAATTTCCATAAGTGAATTCTTGACCTCAAAACGCATTACTGTTGTTCCTCATCCCTCCTATTCACCTGATTTGAGTCCTTGTGACTTTTTCCTTTTCCCGAAATTGAAACATGTCCTAGATGGACGTCATTTTGGAACTCTGGAGAACATTCAAAAGACTGTGACCGACCAGTTAAAAGCCATACCAGTTGAAGACTTCCAGCGCTGCTACCAAGAGTGGGAACAACGACTCCGCCGGTGTATAGCTGCCCAAGGGAACTACTTTGAAGGGGATAACATTGTTGTTTGAAAAAAATAAAAACTTTGGTTAGTACGAAATCAGTCTCATTACTTTTCTAACGTACCTCGTAGTGGCTTTGGAAAGACGTTCTGATAGTACTACACACTTTGAGTAACGTACGTACAACTTCTTTCTTGATACAGATAAAAAATGATTTTGTACATCTGTTTGATATTTTCTTAGCAAAACTCATTCCCAAAACGTAATTACAGTTATTATTATCTGATTTATAGTAAAACATTTTGCTGACTATTTGTTATAATTTTTAATTCAGTGTCAAACATTTTAAATATCTTTTTCTTTTTTATAGTTCCTTTCCTTAGGAATGTAACTTAAAGAAAAAATATTTTTACAATTCTCCAAATATTTACTTTCTTCAATATTCCTGTACGTTATACTACATCTATACATACTGTACATATTTACAAACGATTGGGTTTCAATTTTATTATACAACCTTATATGTACATAATTCTTTAACTTTTCCGATCAATACAGAGCTATTATAATTTTATTTTAGAATGGCGATCAAGAAAAACTTGTTTGGCAAGATAAAAATATTTGATACATATATATTTGACCTTTTAAAATGTAAAATAAATTACCTCTAGATAGGTAACTCCATCATCACGCAAATCTTTTATCCATGAATATATCTTATGAACTTCTGGTTTTTAGTTCAACAATCAAAAACAAACACTAACAGGAATTCCACACGTATGTGTGAATGGCATGACTGACCCAGCATGAGTATGGTGTAATTCTCTCATACACTTTTTTTCTGCCGACGATAATTATTCAAATACACAAAAACACAAAAGGAAAGGCAAACGTTTGATGTCGAGGGCGAACGGGGGCCATAGGTCTTGCAGGTTAAAGCATCAGGTTCACTATATATGCAGTCTCTGTTCCTTGAACCGCGACCTAAGACCTCAGCCCTGACCTGAGGGGGTCAGATTCTCGTGTATACTCATGGAAAGAAATAAAACGAAATTGGTTTTTTTGTGAATAATTATTTTGTTTATGAGAAACTGCAAGAGTAATGAGGGTATCTCTAGAGTGATTATGCGTATGTTTCCGTAGTTAAAAAACAAATTATAACAAATTTAGAAATTTTTAAACTGTTGTCGTAATTTAATTAGAGTGATCCAAAGCGGTAGCATTTTTGTTTAAGAGAAAATCATCAACTATTTATAATATTAAGATAATTTACATTTGAATATGTCAACTACTCATTAGAATTTTATTATGTAGTAATGGCTGCTGCTGCAGGGTCATTATAATTTATTTATACTTCTAATAGAATTAGAGAATTGATAATCAAGTAGCTGCTGGCTACCAGGTAATTAGGAAAAGCGCTGAAATATTGTGATTTGAAATTTAAATTTGAATGAACATTAATTTAGAAAAAAAATAATAAGCTAATTAGACGAAAAACGGCTTAAAAATGGTATTAAAGATATTTTTATATTCTTTTATGAGGTGAGCACTACATTAAAACATACGGAAAAACAAAAATGAAAATTTCATTATGTAATATTCGTTATTTATGTTAATTCATGGCCTTTATTATGTATTTAAGAAGAATTAATGAAAAAATAAATTAATTTATTGAGCCTGACAAATCATAAATCAAAACCTAGAATTTTAGTTGTATACTATGTACTGTATTGGAATTGAAAACGAAATTTCATGTATTATAAAGAGTTTTAAGGTTTAAGATATAATTACCTTATAAATTATTTTACTTTATAATGCTATAAATTAAATCTAAACATATAGCTTTACAAATTAATAATTATATTTATCTTGGATACTAAATAATATTAACAACATGTAGGTAGTTAGCAAAACTTAAAATCTGATACTACTTGAAAGCATATCCGTCTTTAAAATTATTATCTGCCTGATGATGGTTATTCAAGTAAAATTTAAATCTACTTTTTATCTGAAATAAACACGGATATTATCCAGGATATCAGGCATTAATAAAACTGAACAATAGAAACTTCAAAACATTCTAATTTGATTTCTATGATATATGAGAACAGTCAGAATGAAAATAAAATAATTTACAATCGTAAAAATTTTAGGATATTAGTAACGTGGTTAGCCCTTAGAATAACTACAAAAGATCTAAACAAAATGGTATGGCCTTCAAATTAACCAACTCATAATCCATTATCAGATATTAACCAAAAGGAGTTTTGTCAAGAAGAAATGGCAGATCTGAAATTGATTCATGATTCAAAATATTTTGCTGCATTACTTTATGAGTTGACTGTACCACAGAATGTTTAATATACCTAATCAAATCCTAACTATCCTCCAATTACCATTTGAATGCAGCGTATAGGCCAAGGTAAAGTTTCGAATTTTATTTTCAACTCTAGACCTTCTTTATGAGAGACCTACAAGCTTATGCTTTAAAGTACATACTATAACTAAATAATTCCAAAAATAACTATAACCATAAATGCAGAAGGATAGTAGATTTGTTTCTTACATATTGATAGCTCTTTCAAAAGAAACTTTCATTATTCTTGTATAACACCAAACAGTTTGTCCTGGCGGCAAAAAAGAATTTGAACAATAATTTTTCTGATCATTTGGAGATACTGAGAAACCAGCCTTTAAGACCATGAACATTTAAATGTATACATTTATAACATGCGATCATTAAAATTTAAGTTTCCAGGAGGCTATGAAAGAAAAAATCATGTCTTAGCTTATTCCGGAACATTATCTGTAAAATTGACAGTTTGCATTAGAAACCAGGCAAAGTCATCAGTTTGTAGGTTATGTGTTGGCATGGCAAAAATTTCACAGACTACTGGGAACTTAAATTTTAATGATCGCCAAATTTATGGGTTAAAATTTTAAGGTACTCATACCAAGTCACTGCTATTAGAAAGAAACCAAAAACAGCAGCATGATCTACATTTCACCATACGCTTCCGCATGATCCATTCTTCAGACATTCTTGTATCCTCTTTGATAGGTATACTCAGTATGGAATCTTCAAGCTGAACACTAGACAAGCAACAACATTCTAAGTTATGGAACTTCAAAGTTGCGCAAATGTAACATTTTGTAGAGTAGTTTCCAAATCTCGTGACACGCGACCTTTCATGCGCAGAAAACAAAATTTAGCCGGACGACCCTATAGTTCAAGATAAAAACGTTGTTAATCGTCATGCGTCATTTTTGTCTATGCTGTTGGTACGTTGAGTTGTCAACATGTTTGCCTTTTGTATGTTAGCGGCCCAGAATTTTAAACAATCTTATTCTCCTTCAAAACAAAACTGAACCTAACCTAAAATATCAGCTAACGTAAGAGCGGATGTTTTTGGAAAGGCATGATATTTACAATTTTCTTTCTTTTTCTTGTGCGCATTTTGCGTGTCACGAGATTTGAAAACTACTCTAAATAAACCTTCTTTCTTCAGATTGATCAACACAAATAAATTCTTGTAAAGAACATTTTCCACTGGGTAATAATAAAATGACGATTAAACCTTGGTTTGCGACTTACGATGGCCTACCATCCAACTTAAACTTCCAATAACCTTCGATAGCCCACTGTGATGTTTTGCCCACAAATAAAACAGTGACAATTCACTTTTCAAATGGCCACCTCAGCTACTTGCAACGAGCCACTTACATGTTAATTTTGGTCCTGAAAAGTTGGGCTTTACCCTTTAATAGACCTTAAGTAGACCACTACAGTACACTTCTTCTTTTTCAGCCTTTGTTCATCCCATGTTGGACATAGGCCTCTTCTAGTTGTTTCCATGCTTCTCTGTTTGCAGCCATTCTCATCCGTCATTGCCTGCTATTAATTTAATGTCGTCAATCCATCTCTTTGGGGGTCATCCCACGCTTCTCCTAGCTTCTCTTGATCTTCAGGAAGTTGCTTTACTTGTCTATCTTTCCTTATTTTGCCTTGTTAAGCACCCAATCCATTGCCACTTGAGTCTTGCTATTTTACTCATAATATCAGTTACTCCAGATCTGCGGCGTATTTCACTGTTGCGAATTTTATCTCTCAAGGTGATTCCCAACATGGCTCGCTCCATGGATCGTTGACAAACTCTTAGTTGCTCTGCTACTCTTTTTGTTATTGCCATAGTTTCCAGGTCATATGTTGCAATCGGTAGTATGCAGCTATCATAGACCTTTCGCTTTAGATCCATTGGTATATCTTTATCCCTCCAAAGTCTACTTACGATAAATTGCATTCAATACCATAGAAGGAAAAAGAATTTTACCCTGTTCAATTTAAAGGATCTCGGTTATTGAAAAGTAACTCTACCAATCGTAGCTTCGGAATTGAAGCAAACTAAGATATTTGTACATTTATTTAAAATAATGCAATCATACAGAAAGAAAGCAACAAAATTGTTATACATAAAGATGATCATCTGGCACTAATCTGACTACAATAAGAATCGCTTTCTTCTGAATCAAGTGAGTCTTTTGTTTTAAAGAGCCCACGTGTTTTCTTGGTATAAATCTACAGGTTTATAAATTTGGTTCAGACATTTAGAAAAGTCGCATATACACTCACATTGCATTGTGTAAAAATACTTGGTTGCAGGCATGACTCCTGCAAACTTCTACTTATAAGATATTCTTCTATATACAACGAAATTATGTTATACTAAAACTCAAACAATTTCTGAGAATTTCCCGTATTGAAAATTGTTAATATCTTTTTACACTATTCTACAATACACTACGAATTTAATAATTGTACTTAAGAAGAATATTTGTAAATTACTAATTTTACTCTATAAAACAACAATTCAGATTGCTATCGCATTGGAAAACTATGCGGACGCGATTCAGAAATTCAAATCCCCGGTTGAATTTTTCTTAATAATATTTCCTGTTGTTAGAGGTGTGAACAGCAATTTCCATTAATTTGATTACCGCTCATCGCAATATTACTTTTATCTTTTCTAGAATTTCAGTTCCTAGCTGAAAAAGAACCTACTATTGACTTTCCTTTTTTCAGACAGCAAACTGTAAGATAAATTCTGACAACAATCTATATAAACGGAAGTGGACTAGCAACTTTGATACAAACTATAATTTGCGTGGGCTTACTTTCTGAAATATTCAAAGCAAAGTAGTTGTGAAATACTTCTTGCGATGTTGCGACGGAACACTATCGACTGGATTACGAAACAAAAGTTATTCCAAGCGAGTTATTTACTTTGAACTGTTTAAGATTGTAGATAAGTTTGTGCAACGATAGTTCTTGTCTACCAAATTTTTTGTTTTTAATAACCACTGACACTAAGATAGACATTAACTGTATACTTGCCTTGCAGAACAAAAAGATCCTAGCGCGAAAAATAAACAAAGCTAATTTCAGGGTATCTTTAGATTCTGAAATCTATTTGTATGCAAAGCATGAAAGACATAACTTTAAAAATAAGTGATAAAAACCAGTTTTTAAAATGCCCTACCTTAACAAAATGTAAAGAAAGCCAAACACATTTTCCTTTATTTAGAGTAAAGTTTTGACCAACTAGGAGAAGTATCAATCTGCAGTAAGACACTTTTGATTCTATAAGTTGGGTAACTACAGTGCATTTAAAACCAGATGGTAACATAACATTGTTCAAAATAATTATTTTACATCAATAATATTTACGAGGTATGTGAGAAAAGTAATGAGACTGATTTCATACTAACCAAATTTTTTATTTTTTTCAAACAACAATGTTATCCCCTTCAAAGTAGTTCCCTTGGGCAGCTATACACCGGCGGAGTCGTTGTTCCCACTCTTGGTAGCAGCGCTGGAAGTCTTCAACTGGTATGGCTTTTAACTGGTCGGTCACAGTCTTTTGAATGTTCTCGAGAGTTCCAAAATGACGTCCTTTTAGGACATGTTTCAATTTCGGGAAAAGGAAAAAGTCACAAGGACTCAAATCAGGTGAATAGGGGGATGAGGAACAATAGTAATGCGTTTTGAGGTCAAAAATTCACTGATGGAAATTGCTGTGTGACACGGAGCATTGTCATGATGTCTGTCAAAATTTGATGCACGGTGAAAGTGTTTAAATTGAACTGTTCACTCATCATCCTTATTGTTAAACGACGGTCTGCTCTCACAAGAGCGCTCACACGTTCAACGTTTTCGTCAGTTTTTAAAGTTGAAGGTCTCCCTGAGCGAGGTTCATCTTCAACGTGTTCTCGGCCGTCCAAAAATGATTTGCGCCAGCGGAAAACTTGTGCTCTTGATAAACACTGTTCCCCATGGACCTGTTTCAACTTTTCAAAAGTCACACTCGCGGATTCACCAAGTTTAACACAAAACTTTATTGCACAACGTTGCTCTAAATTCCGATGCTCCATTTCTGTAACACACAACAAAAACACAACTTCACTGATGGCGCTGTCAAAAATAATGTGTTAGCTGTACAGAGTTGTAACTCGGACTGAGGAAGTGGAAGCGATAAAGAAACCGGTTTAGCACAGGCCGGTAGACACAACGTTGCCAGATCTCCCGCAGTGTTGCCAGTCTCATTACTTTTCTCACACACCTCGTATACTTGTACACTTATACGCATGTTGTGATAATCTAGTAGACACGAGCTTATGGATAACCGGGTACATGGAGTCTGGACTACCAGAAGTGTCCACCGTCTAAACACATTTTTTTAGAAAAATTTTCTGGACAAAGTAAAACTCGGTAGTTTCTCATTTCATTCAAATTCTGTGTAGGTTAATGTCCGTAATCATATCTGGACTGGACTCGAGTCACTTCTTTACCCTTCTTATCACTTGTTACGTAGATCAGATATATTCGAATTCTGAAATGATGTGAGATGATGCTGGGGAAGTTCTAAGATGTTCAAGAGTAAAATCTTTACTTTAGAAATGAAGTACGAAATGCTTTCATAACGTTATCTTTGTAAAAATACACATGCATAGCCTTTATCGAATGCAGTATAGTATCTAACTCGACCGTAAACCTACTCTTATACGTTTTAATAAATTAACACATACGTTTTGTGTTTAGATAAACTATAGTGATGAATGCAACCGCGTTCCAGTGCATAAAACTAATAAAGGTAGGCGGTTAATTGAAACCCCCACACACAAAAACAATAGAAAAAATGAATACAGAATTATTTTTGAAGAACCACGTATGAAAAGCAGATAATGTCTTTGCGTTATCGAGACCAAAAGAACTAATTTGTTTTTTGCCTATTCAGTAAGCTAATTTGTTACGTAGATTTTATCTTCTAGCATTATAGCCACGTTACGACTATCGTATGATCGAGACTAGCACTTGCTGAGTATTAAACAACTTTTGTTTTTCTAATTCACCTGTAAGCTTTTCACTACCTTGAAAATAATTGAGGAGAATTTTCACTTCTTTTTTAACTAACTTTGACTCACAAAAGATAGTACAACATAGGAAGTAGATGAGCTTTCCAAAATTATGTGTGAAATTTGTCGAGTTTCTCCTAAATCAATTTTTAGTAAACGAAAGGTAATAATGAGATATACATTTTTTGTTCACATAAGGTGCAAACAGCTATCAGTCACATTTTAATTAAAACCACGAACACAATAAATTATTCTTTACTCAAATTAATCAAAATCTCAAAATTCCCATAAGATACCGTGTTTGGGTGAAAGGTCAAGACCTACCTATATCTTAACAAAACACGATGGAATTTAATTTACAATAACCGTTTAAAAATGAGTACGTGATTTCAAATTCATTATATTACAAAACATTCGTGAAATGCGAAATTAATAGAACAATGCTTTCACACCTATAACTTTTAATAGTTCACATTACTAGTGCAAAACGTGACAGTATCATGAGAAGATTCTTCCAAAATAAATTAAATATCTCACTTTATTTAAGTGTAGTTTATTTAAGTCAAGATCTGTATTTTAATAATAATAAATTTTCGCTTGTAGATTTTTTAGGGTAATTATATTTCCAGATTTATCACATTATGAAATACCAGATTTTAATAAAAAGTATAGTCGTAGAAAAATCAGTTGAAGATTACATGATTCTATAAGTGATTGATAAGGCACGCAAGGAATCAGAACAAGACAGGGTAAAGCTATAAATACATAAAAATATTAAACATTGCTATAATAAAAACAAAATTTAAAAAACACCGAACTAGTTATTTGGTAGCCTTGCTCATGAATCGATATTACAAACAAAAACTGCAACACTCTGCAAAACTGGATTCTTGGAAGAAATTGTAATGCGGTGTAGCATAAATGGAAACAATACTAAATAATCTGCGAGATTTATAAGAGACCGAAGCAAAGTTCCCCAAACATGATCCTTAGTGTTTTATGCAAACAACAAGATGTACCTTAATTAAACGTACCACTTCGTAACTCTTAACTCTGGGTGATTAATTAGAAACTGGCAGTATAAGCATTTAATCACCTATATTCATTATTTACAGATAATTAAGTTTACTGTTGGTAACTAAATTAATTTCAAATATGCAAGTCAATTTAGCTTTATCAGTGATTATTTTGAGTTTAATTACAAAATCAAATTTACTTGCACCAGACAAAACAATTTACTAAGCCACGCCCAATTAATTCAAATTCGAGCTTATTAATTACGGCAAAACCAAATCCAAGATTATATCAGTTGATAGTAATCAAAAATGTCGTAATAAATCACGCCTACGTAGATTACTGTAGCTTTTTCAAATACATTGAAATCAAATCAGGAATCTAATTATTAAGCAAAACAATCATAATTAGGTAATTTGTTTCTATTAATTATAGTCTAATTGTATCAACGATTCGGTCAAAAACATTATTAAATTAGGAATTTCATGATTCACGACGAAAATCAAATGAATGTTATAGCATCATGCAATCATAAAATCAATGAAGCGAAGATCATATTTTCTTATAAGAACCTAACCTTTTGCTACCTTTTGTGTATGCATTTTCAGTCTGAATACCGCATTGCAACTAATTGTAATCCTAGGAGTGACACACGAACAAATTACAAATCTGGAAATTCAAGAAAAGATCAATTTGAAGAATTTAACAATCTCTGCTCAATTTTATTTCTGTTTATAAAGAGAAGAGTTGTTCAATGATTCTTTACTAGGTATATTAAATGTTAAAAGAATTAATTATGAAATCAAATGTGCTTAGAGATAGAACTATCTGTATCAACAACCCACAGTGATGTTAATCGTAGAACTAAGTTAAAAAAAGCAGAAAATTTAAAAAAGTAAAAACACAGAGAGCATAAGCTTGTTTTCAATGTTACACCAGTAGTTCTTTTCCTACAAGGGCAAATGTGAAAACGTCGACTTTCATTTGCAATTTGGATTGGAATTTGGAAGTTGATTAGAATTCGGTAACATTTTTATACAAACAATAAAGTTATTTTCTATCCACGAAAGTCGGAACACTGAATACACAATAGAGTTAACCTTTTATGACCTTAAAGAGTCAGGACCATTCCGGATATCTATTTAGATCAAGGATGAGCCAACATGGCCACTGAGGTAAAATTGGCTTCGTCTAACAAAACGACAAAACACATTTGCATATGTTACAGCTGAACGTCAAAACTAAATTTTTGATTAGATTTCTGCTCGAGAGTTAGTTTCTGCTGATACGTTTGTCTTTATTCGATCCTCAATATTGAGCTTTGTGGACCACGCTTGCTTATCCCTGATCTAAGTAGATGACTACTGGTGCTCTAGACAATAAGAATATGCGGTTTTTATGTTGTCTTAAAACTACGGAGACTGCAATCTTCTCTTCTAGAAGTGAATTAAAATAATATGCCATTCACCAAAATGTTATGTACACCTTAATATCAGGAAACGTGCCCGTGTCACACAGATAGTTATACGAAACTCGGATTACTTGGTTCAGAGCCAAATGTTTTTTCAGAAAGATACATTCTCCAGTAACATGTTTTGTATGTTTATAATTTTTGATATCTGTTACGGTTTAGTTACAAAAAGATAAAATTTATCTGGATAATCTATACCTTTTTGCTAATATAGGTATGATCTAGTCAGCTTCAAAGACTGAAAACTTTTATGAAAAATATAGTATTAATGACAAGTAAACATGAATTAATTTGCACTAAATAAAATGTGATCTCTAATTTCCTGAATGCAGAAATTGATTATACTCAAAAAATCGACCTACACTCTTTGCAAACATTTTTGCTTTG
>VTPC01090622.1:0-237692 GCA_011009095.1 Ignelater luminosus
GTATAGAAAAAGAAGTATCTGCAAACCGTATATAAAGCTATATCGATCAGTGTATTTCTAACAAAACATTTATTTAAAGCACTTCTACATTAACGAAGTACTCAAGCTTGGTGTAATATATTGCACCCCGTATGTCAATAAATGGTCTCGTAAAACTTATTGCACGTGACCCAGCAAAAGGCTGCCTTCACGCTGAGGTTATATGTAGAAAATATAAAATTTGCAATTCTAATTCACTACTGCATGGCGGTTTCATTATTAATTTAATTTTATTTTGTTTGTTTCTTACGATACTGCGTCAGAAAAGGGAACGTTATAACTGTGTTTAATATTAAGATCGTCAAACCTTTAATGTTTAGCAGACTTTATTTAACATCAGTTTCAATGTGATAAAGTTTCATATTGAATGAAAGATATAAAAAGCATTTCATAGTCTTATTGTCCTCCTCGTTATAAATATTCACAATCTAAATTAAAAAATCCTTTCTGGCTATGCGAGTAATTTCTATTCTTCGTTTTTAATTTTCAAAATAGCTGGTTATACTCAACATCTGTTTTTGTGATACTAATATGAATTTTCTGTTTAAAACACAAATGTGTATGTTGTGTATGTATTCAAATAAAACTTTTTCTATAAAGCTCATAGAGGGAGTGAATGCTCTAAAAAGGCCTTGTGTAATTAACCTAAAATAACAATACCGCTACACAATATTAATTTTATTAAATTTAAAACTTTGCGGAACAGTGTTTCAAAATTGTAATTATATTTCAATATACATACAATATTGTAATTGATGTTTTAATAATGACAGGATTGTGATATCAATTTCGTTTCAATTAAGTGATTTAATACTTCAATATAATGACAGGAATAAGTATAAAAAATTAATTACTTGTTTTCTCAAACAATAACATTTATTTTTTCAACACTAACTCAGTACAAGGTAGTTTTAAGAAAACCCATCGAAGATATTTTTAAATCGATTTTCTCAAAATCGAAATTACATTTTTCTATTACGTACTGCTCTGTCTACTTGATTTTGAACTATTAGTATCTTTCTTTTGAAAAGTATATTGTTTTTCTGTTTGCGCCTTTTGTTTATGATTGGTTGATTCTGTATTACTGACAGATATTATTTTCCTCTCCACTGCACTGTCTTCCACCCAATTTTTAAGTCTCCTCTTTCTATCGCTTTATTTTCCAGTCTCTGACTCACTTTATTTGCAACATTTGTCCCTTTTTGTTTTTTAGATATAGTACGCCTTATTTACTCTATTTCACCTTCTACATTTTTTTTGCATTCTTTTATTTTATTGCGAAATTTCTATTTGATTGATATGCCCCTTTCTGTATCTTCAGTTATTTTCTAAGTATGCCTTCTTCTTCGTTGGTGTTAGAATAACGAATTAGTTGTAGGCTATAACTAGATTTTACTCTCCCAGAACTCAATTAGATAGTCTCTTGGCTGCCTCGCAGACTACAGCATTGAAATCACCCTGTTACAGTAAGGTCATGATTTTGCAACCAAGGATAAATAAGAGGGATTAACAGATAAATAACAGTTCTAATCAAATACGGGTGAGTGAACTCGTTTCCTACAAAACGAGAGAAACAACATTTAATCCAGTACTGCCACAGGAAAAATAAGTCAAGATTGAACGGGCATCAAACTAACTGATTTCTGACAAAACGGTACGCTTAGGAGCACTAGCTAGATGAACAAAAAAAAATAACTTAAGAGAAAACGTAAAATAACAGACCCTTGATGGTACATTACAGGTCCCGGTTTTTTGCAAGCGCTTAAGGATAAGCTTACGTTCGGGGGAACAGCTCAAACCTACCTATCGTCGCTGTTACTGCAATTGGTGGTATGTCAGGGGACGAAACAAATGTTATCCCTTATATGCGTTTGCAGTGTTTTCGAAATTTGTAGGTAAATATACGTTATTTAATAACAGGCTATTCTACAAAAGTTTTAGAAACCGATATACGGTAACATAGGACCTATTGCTGCTAATATATGGTTACATATATTGACATACGACCTTTTGTATAGAAAATTTATAAAGGAATTAAAGGACCGTTTCAGAATTCGAACACAACTTTTATTGTCTTAAAAGCACAACATCTTCTAATAATTATTATAAACGACAAAATAAGTTTTTGTACTTAGCATATAAAAGAAAAAATAGTCTTAGAACAAACGAAAATACTAAAATAAAATCAAATAATAATAATGGGAACCAAATCAAAAGTTATGCGTGCACTAAGTTTTCATAGAACAGTCTAGTAGAATTAGCTCTTTTAATTCTTGCAGATAGTGAAATTTTGATTGGACAAGGTTTTTCGTAAAGAGGGTGTCTCTCATTGTTGTTGCTAGGAATGCGTTGACGATGTGGTAGCTCTGTCCAAGGTTCTGAAAATTTTAATTTGTAAGAAATGAGACCATCCAGAATGTACTGAAGACAACAAATATCCGTCACAACAGGATCCCCAACTTTTTGTCCGGGTCTGATACTAGAATAATACGTAGGCTCGAATTTATAAAAATCGTAGTACGAATCTTGTCATCTTTCTGGCAATCTGCCTTATCTTTTTTTCCTCTCGAGCTTTCGTTTCCTTGAGCCTATGCAATTTGTAGGTATCTTCCAATACCGGCCCATTTTTGTATTCCGTGCAAGTGTGATACTGATCGATTTTTTCGGCTCCATATTTCCAAATTTAGTTTTCTAAACATTTGAAGAAATGTGGTCCAAGATGCAGCTTTTTTGATTTCTTTTTGGCATTTGTTCTGATAAACACAATGCACATGCCTATAACTATCCCAAGCAGGCTTTAAATACAGCTTGGTAGATAATGGCCTGCAATAGTTCGATTCCAATCTCGGCAAGTTTGCTAGAAACTCTTCAACGTTTTTTGCACAACTACTTTGCTCTTGAGTTACTTTTTCGGTAGTCTCGTCATGTCTATTCACTTTTTTTCGTCGATATTTAATGTAGATAAAAAACATTAATTTTCATACAAGTTTGTTGGATTTTGTATCTTGAAGTATTTCATCTTCTACATGATTTACAATTAAATAGTATTTAAAACTTTTGTCTTTCGTTTGCCTTCAGTAGTAGGTCATCTATGTCTTGGAATGACTGGTAACGCTAGTCCTTTGACAAATGCCTTTTTTGCTTCCCACAAATTTAGATTCCAGAATGTTGTAAACAAATGTTCTCTCTGAACATTCGTTATTTAGGAACACTGGAACCCCTGCCTTGGCCTCCCCTTACTACTTTTTCCCGGATTCAACGAATGGTCACTACATTTTGGTCCCATTTCTCGATTTGTCTTCGTAGCCGTTTGTTTGTACTTTCCATCTAGATTTTTTTCTAACCTCGTATAAGCCTTTCCGTAAAGTCTTCAGTTAGCAGTTTTAGCTATTTTTCAAGCTTTTGCGTTTGCTTGCCCCTTGCGATTTTTTTAACCTTCCGACCATCAGTGTTAGATTTGTTTATTGATTCTTGTAGACTTGCTTTTTGGCTTCACTGCTTTTACTTTCTGACGGTTTGTACCCCGAACCAGAATTCTCTACTTTAATAGGAGATGCTTCAGACTCTTCAGATGTGCTCTTGCGTGAATTGTAGTGGACTTCAATAAGTACATCGTCTTTGATACTATCATTAAAGTTATTGGGTAAACTCTCAAAACAATAAATATATCAATGAACAATGTAAAGCAATAATGTCTGTTATCTTAAAAAGTGAAAAATCAACAGAAAAGGATCAAAGTAGCATGAACTATCCTACCAACAGTTCACATACGGCTGATTGCAATAACCAGAACGCTGGAAATATTTGTGTATATGTGCATACGCTTCATTACTTTGTGGAGGCATACGAGGTTGTGTAGTAACTTAGATTTGGTCATTTTGTTTCGAATGGTGTATTAATCTCAAAATTGAAAATTTTTGACATACGACCTATTGCAGTAACAGCGACGCTATGCTGTTCTACATTCTTACAATCTGAAACAAAGTTCATTGTTCATACACGCGGATGTAATACTTATAAGCTAGACAACAATTTATGGAATATCGAAGAACGATGATACTTGTGGCGAATAATCTCATTAATCGACGACTATGATTTTCGGTACTATTTAATTTATCAAGCTATTAGTAAAATTAAAATTGTATATTATCAAAATAAATCGTAATGCAAAACTTCAAAGGAGGCTTGGTCAAAATTAAGTAGTCTTTCAGACTAGTCCGGCTGGAAAAGTTACGTTATTGTCAAATAAAGGTGAATACTATTGCATTTGCTTGAAATAGTTGATTAGTTAAAAGAAATTCAAATACCTAATAGAGTTTTCCTGATTGTACTGTTACATAGTCTGCTTGATACATACGATAATGTTATTGTAGCAATAAGCTATCCAGATAAAATGCCTGTCGTGGAACTTTTGAAAGTAAACTTGTCGAGAAAGCAACAACATTGCTTAAAAAAGATGTTGAAGGTTATGGTATTGCTAGTTCTCCTCTGGTTTAAGTAGCAAAAGCTAAATCGAATAAAAGGAATCTAAAAAATGCCATTTCTGAAAATACTTTTGGGCACGTCGTTAGATTTTGTTCAGGTAAAACGGAAAAGATGTAAATGACAAATTTAGCAACCTCGTTATGAAATTTACTGAAAAATATTTTTGTTATATATGTACAGCATGAAAAAGCAATTTTATAGGAGCGTAAGTTACTTCTTCTGAAGATGATTTTGTAAGATGATATCAAAGATAAATCACTTGAATGTTCAAAGTCTGTAGGTAAATTGAAGAACATGACAGAAGGTATGAATTTTAATAATAATATAAATGTTTTGATCTCCGATGTCTAATTTTAATGTAAAACGTTAACAAAGAATTTGATGCGTTTCTTGAACAAGAAGGTATATAACGTGAATCCACAACTGAATACACGCCTGAGCAAAATGGAAGAGCCGAGAGGACGAACCAAAAGTTAATGGAAGCTGCAAGATGCATACTCTTGAAAGTAGGATTAAATCATAAATTAAGGGCAGACCAGTAATTACTGCTGCATATCAAGACTCAGAACTACAGGTAAAAGATGGAACTGCGTATAAATAATGACAGGGAAGGAAACCTTCTTTAAAGCATCTGATAGTATTTGCTACGCATTAGATAAAAGACCGAACAGAGCAAATCGGGCCAAATGAAAGAAAATTGATGGTGCTCAGTTGTTTAAAAGCATATCCCTAGTGTAATATTGAAGATTACGATATCGTTTGAAGTAGATATGTTAGGTTTGTCGAATGTGTTTATGAACAGCATGAACATAATTGTGTTACTTGTAAACCAGTTTTACAAGAAGTCAAAAGTAATGAAGAGACAGGTAATTGTTCATGCTGATGTAAGAGAAAATGGTTCCAGAAGCTCGTAAGGATGACTATAAGACGCCAAAAGAAAATAACAACTAAAGAAACAAACTTCAATGTCTGAAGAAAATTCTTTACATAAAGAGAAACGTGATAGAGGTTGGTCGCATATTGTAAGAAGTGAAATGAGGAAGACCAATAATACGTTATCACATGCAAAATGTAATAAATAATTTAGCCTTAGCTACGAAAAATTGAAGATTTGTGGCGTACTTAGTAAAAATAAATTTTTTAAAACCACGAGGGCCCGCCAACTAGCTCAATTTCTCGGCGTTTTAAGAAAAAAGGGGAAGGGAAAATGATTCTTCAATATCTGACATGAAAGTTAATAGATTCTTTCTATGACAGTACAACCAGTATGTTGATACGATGGGTCAAGACTTCACCTTGGACACTGAACACTTGCTTCCGTATCTAGCTTCTATACGGACCAAAAAAGGAGTCAATAGTCAAGCAATTTTCAAACCAGTTTAATGGCGCTCTGTAAGTTTTCTGAAAAAAATTTTAAAAAACAAAGGAATAAAAATTCCCACCGTACACTCCTCGACTCACCTGAATATCAGACATTCACTAATTATTTATTGAATGGTTAATACAGATGATTAAAAACGACGAAAAGGAAATTCAGTTTAAATCCCACTAGGAAAACCATTTAAAGAAAAATTGCTTTATATCACTCTGCAGTCAAGAGAAAGTAAAGTTTAAAAAATCGATGGTAGTAGGTGATTTGTACGTACATTGATATTAAGTGTAAAATAAGCTATACCAGGCGTTCCAATATCTATGAAGAAATTAAATAAAATATATGTGACGGTTTCCAGACCGTTACACTACCATTTCTGAAAAAAATGGAAAAACAAAATTATACGTACTAACTGGGAAAATATCCATTTTTAGCTGCGACTACCTGAATAACTATTTCTAAAAAGTATTTACAATAAAAAAGAACCTAGGAGAACTTTGTGCAACTCTAATCTACACTGCCAGTAACTTACAAAAAACTAACTGAAGTTACCTTACGTCGTTTCTACCTACATAAGAAATATGCACATAAAAATCCATTCACGTAAAGAAAGCTAAGCCAAGGATGCATAGTCTACAAAATGGCTAATGACTCTTCCGCTGATCCACCTCACAAGGATTAAAAGATCTGTCAACGAAACTAAACAAATGGCTGTATCATAGAATGCAACCATAAATGTGCTATGCCACACTCTGTAAATAGAAAAAAGGCATCAAAGATAAGAAAATCCCATATCTAGACTCAAGCAATCTACACGGATATTACAAAATAAAAAACTACTAAGTAATAATAATCATTAACAAAAAAAAGCAGGGAAAAAAGGACATTAAAAATACTATTTATGATCAGACTCAATCAACATCTCGCCTTCAACCTCATCGTGATGTGGCTTTAAATCTTTAACGTGCCAAACACCTAAATTTCTGTCTTGAAGACCAACAAGACGGTAAGTAACACGGCCCGTGCTTTGCTTTTACATATTTAGGAGGAAGTTTCTTAGCAAAGCCTTTAGAAGCATCCGAAACAACTGGATTTCTTTGCCACACAATATCACCTTTTCTAAAACGAAGTGAACGTTTGCCTAAATTATACTGGCGTTCATTACGCTCGTATGCTATGTTCAATCTTTTCGCATTATCAATGGGGACAACTCATTGATATTTTTAACAAATTGTTTACGAATATCAAGAGAAACTTCTGTTTGTTAGAGATCATTCAACTTTCCATAATAATCTTTGTGCCAAGGAACAGAACGTCCAAAATTTAAAATAGATAGAGTGAAGCCAGAAACTTCATGTACTGCGTTACGTATGGCATGTGCAACTTGAATATTTCGGAATCCCAAAGACGATGATTATCCTTAATATAGGAACGAATGGCAATCCCAACAACACAATTAGTACGTTCTACGTGGTTAACTTGGAGTGAATATGCGGCATTAAACCAAACTTTTTGAACTTTATATTTCTCAATCAGTTTTTAAAAAATGCAGTCAACGAACTGGGGTCCGTTGTCACACATGATTATTTGAGGAACACCGAACATCAAGAATACATTATTCTTAAGATTCTTACTATAGAAGAAGCAGAAGCTTTCCGTAATGGCTGAACCTGAACGAACATTTTTGGCCAATAAATAAAGTCCCTTAATGACTAGCTGTAGGATCATTGTGACACCGTTTGAAAATTTCCGGTCGTCTCGGAGCAACAATTTTTCATTTAATCAGATTTGAAATAAGATTATGTTTACTCGGAACATATTTGGAAAGAATGCCATCCTTAACTTTCCAAGAGGGATAACGATTTAGATGTAGAGTCACCCTTTGAATCATTTCCCTGTACCAGAGACAATAGTCTCCTTCGCCAAATGATAAGGAATCTATGTAGTTGTACTACGGGGGCACGAAAAAGCGTATCAGGAACGGTATTAAATTTTCCTTTTCTATGTTGTATGACAAAACTAAATTGTGACATGCTAACTAGCTAACTAGCAACAACTTTGAGGCGTTCATATACTTTAGTTAAGGTACTAGTTAATATGCTCCTCGAAAGTACTAGAGGCAATGACAATATCGTCCATATAAACAAAGACATTATGAAATTCAGGAGCAAAGATACTATCCAAATGGTAAAACTGTGAATTCAAATAAACCACGGCGAGGAACATCGAATGCGGTTTTCTCGCAACTATCCTCTTTCAAAAGCTTTCTCTTGATTGATAGAACTTAAATACTTAGCACCACGCAAGTTATCTAATATTTCACTAACCTAAGGAAGAGGGTATTTATCAAAATCGGAGAGAACTTTCTTCTTTTTAACCAGATCAAACCTAGAATTCCAAGGGGATGATGATGAACGGATAACACGTAACTCTAAAATTATATTTCTTTCTTTGTTAACTATGTCTAACATAGGAGGAGACATTTGATAATATCGTTGTTTGATGGGTGTAGGAGATGTGATATCCTGTGAGTCCGGCCAAGTAAACGACCACTACTACTTTTGAATCTATCTATAACAACCTCTAAATCATGAAACTGCTTGGAATTAAGGTCATCCTTTCTATGAATAGACTTTGTGGAATTAATTATACTGGACACTATAAAATTATCCATCTTAAAGTCTGTTTTAATGCCAAACAGGTAACAACAATCGGCTTCTAAAGTTGACGCTGCAGAGATAGAGTTTGAAACTAACATGCTTACGACCTTGGTAGCACCGTCAGTAGTAATTGAAATTTCAACAAAGCCCAAGAGAGATTGTTGGTTTTCGTTAGCAGGCTGAAAGTTGCATAAAACAAAAAGGTTTATGCAAGACTTAGACCAAGCCTATTTATCAAGAACAATGCTTGTTTACCGAGAACGTACACAAATAGTCGATTATCGCCTTTCCAAAGAAAGAGAACGGAATTAATTTTATTGGTGCCTTTGAGCCTTTAAGAATTCGAGGTATGCGGATTGACAGCGAACGAAACTTGCTCTTGCACGTTTTTTAGATTGCGATTACACTTAGTACAAGAAAAATATGATAGTCTGGGCCTTATTCTCTAATCTATATTAGTGCTAATAAAATCCAAACTACAAGATCTATTTTAATAGTTTAATCAGTTAACAGATCTAAGTTCTGAAATTAGAAAAGGTTAGAAAGTAAGATCAATATTTAGTTAGAGCTTTATTTTTTAATCTGTTCATACGTATTTTAGTTTTAGTTAGTGACTCTATTAGCAAGAAAATGCATCTGAAAATGGGCAAGCAATAAAGCGAATTTAATTCACAACCAAAGATTTAATATGCAAGACGAATTCCAACCTTTTGCAAAAATGATAAGTTTTTGAAGCTAATGGCATTTAAAGAAATATTGCTGCATAAAGGAAATAGAAGTTGTAATGAAATTTTACACAGATAAAATGAATTTGGATTTAGAACGTCACCGTCACCGTACGAGTGAGAAAGTTGAACAAAACTGATGTCTTAATAGAGATTAACTTAAGAGTTATATTAAAACCTAATGATCATTACAAAATGTGTAGAGAAATACAGAAACTACAGAATATCCTAATGGGGATGTTGAAGTTACGATCTGAGAAAGATTTCTTGAGCTTTTGAAATGTGTAGGTTACTAGTGTAAAGGTATCAGTGTTGATTATTAGATATCGAGATAAATAGCGGCTGGTAGAGCTTGTTAATAATTTGTAGGTTGTAAACGTATGTAAACTGCTCTAACCAGTTCTTCTACCAAAACTAAAACATATGCATACAGACGATCTTAAACAAAGATTATTTCTTCAAATTTCCCTCTCCTCTTCTGCAAACTGAGACTAGATCTATACAATCGATAAGTAAGTCACAACTCATTTTTCGACCAGTGGATGCTTCAAAGTTTCATGCATACAGAGGTTTCAAGAATAGCTTGTAACTTATAATGTCGGATTTACACACGCAAAAAGATATTTATACGGTTATTATCTCTAACTTATTTATTTTATTACACGCAACCAACAAAATGTCCAAAAATCTCGATCAAGAATGAGCGTGCCAAGATTAAGATATTTGCTAAGAATGTGATAGAATCTTTCGAAAATGAAGTCAGGAAGTGCACACAATAAACCGCATAAAATATTTATCCTAGAAACTATTAGAGATTTAATGGAATTTCACCACATTTAGGTAGATCCTAAATATTTATATTGTATCATTAACACTCTAGTATAGTATGAATAACGCCGTTAGTGTAATTCTCTTATAATAATATTATTATATCTTCGTAAATTATCTCTAAATAACATTTAAATTTCTCTAGTTCTAGTTAAGGTTAGATATAATACCTTTTTACTATTATTTCCTCTCAACATTTACGACATCGTAACTTTTATAATCGCAATAAGAATTAACACCACGTAAAGTTAAGCCGCATTGGGTTTTCTTATCTTTCCAAAGTACAATTATAAAATTTAAGACTGAGCACTTTGCGCATAACCACGTTTTATTAAAAATTATTCTTGCAACATTTCGAAATACAATTCCATCAAACAGATCCAATTCATTCTTCCTTTTGTTCGGAAAATTTGTGATTACAACGTATAATGCAAATACCTTGTAGCCTGGAGATAGGTGCGACGCTTTTCGTTTCTACAACAAATCAAACAAACTTTCATTGTTTTGAGTTTCCAGAAACTTTGTCCATGTAGTGAGAACATTAATTAACAGTGATCAATAGGTGTACTCGGCTTTCGAGTTTCCTATTTAGGTTTCTAAACTAAAGCTTGGAGACTCTCGTATTATGGCAAAGTTAGCAATTAATTGTATCAGATTATGTACACTAAGACTATTTAATTTAGAAAAGTACGTTAACTCAGTATTATTCCATTAAAAACTAAGCAAACTTAAATTCCCACAAGTATCAATTAAAAGTTTTGGTTCGATGTTGCTGTTGAATTCTAATAGAAAACGTTACGTCAATCAATCAATGGAAAAGTATCTTGAAAATAATTAAATAACAAAACGTAAAGCATAACGGAAGCCTCCCAAAGTTAAAATATGTATGAGTTCTCCAAAATAGCTACCTATATTCCCATGATCATCTTTTATCACTCAACGTATACCTTAACATTGAGGTGTCTCTAAGGATTTAATATTTAGCTCGTGAAAGGCTTTATTTATTTTAGTATTAAATACTGTGCAACCGTTATATATACAGATAAATCTCACGTGAGTAGAGAATGATGTTGGTCCTATAATATGCAGCAGTCACATTCTAGCATTCGTTTAATATTATTTTGTATAAAAAAGCAACCAGAGGTTGAATTACAAAACAATACTTTTAGAAAACACAAAAAGGTTCAAGGTTAGTTTAAAACTTTTTCATTAACTGAGATTTACATTTCTTTTTTTTCATTTTACTTTGCTGCAGGTTGAAGAAATTATTAAAATAAACGATACAATTACCTAGGGAGTAGCTGCAAATTACGTATAAAAACAGAGTCAGATTGTTTTATGTGTATCTTTTGTGCATTCCAGTTCATAATAATAATTATGTAAGTAGATACAGTTCAAGTTTCATTGTACAAAAGGTGATTTTATTCCTCAAAAGTTTATTAACTGAATTTAACTTGTAGTGGATTTTAGAACAAATGGACTGTGTACTTGATTCAATAAGCCTTTTACAACAAGAAATTTGTTTTGTATAACATGTTAACTTTCTGTCATAGCAATTCTTAAACCGCTGAAGTTGTAGTCCTCGAAATATCACAAAAGCATATCCAAATGCATTGATACACCAAAAATCCTTTTGGTCAAAGGGCCTTCGCACCAAACTTTTTTGCAACCGGTTGTAAAGATCTCCAATTTGAGTTGTCTAAAGAAGTTATTATTTTGTAATTTAGAATTTTACAATTAATAATAAAAATTTTATTAATTTTCTATCGTAAGATACTCTACTCTAGACAGTATGTTTCATTTTTTTTAAACTGAAATGAGTAGATCTTGTAAATGTAATTATTGATTGCTGTGAATAATTATTAAGAAAACTGAAATTTAAGATCGATCACGTTTTTCTGTGCCCCTTATATTCCTGGCTGATCTCGATGTAAAATGTGTGACATCTTCACACCTTATAACAAGTTATCGCATTCACTACAATGTGCAGTAACAAAGTAAACCGGACGAAAATTTTCCTCCATTCTAAACTACATTTCAATAACAATCAAGCATTTTTATTTAGTGTTTGGCAGCGTTGCCTAAACCACTAGAACTTGCTCAAAAAGCTCCCGTTACTTACTGTCAAGTTGATTGTTTTGTAATTTAATTATAATAATTTAATATTTCCTTTCTTTATTTACTCTCACCGTTCTTCTAGTAATTAATAAAGTCAGCAATAAAAATGTATTAAAAAAATTTCAGGTAGCCAATTTTACATGTTAAAAGCTCGGCAGCGAAAAAAGTAAAAACAACCAGATTGATTCAAATTCATTTGAGCTCTAATCTTCATGGTGATTCTCTTCGTTTCACACTTATTAAGCCACCACAGAGGTGCCATACTCAGTCTAGCTTTTTCTAAATTCGCAAAATTTCTAAAGCTATCAGCAGAAGTTATTTTAAAGTGCAAGCTCTGATACAGTTATGTAGGAGGATCTCTCGCAACTATATGTCTTTATCTGTACACAACCCACGGAAAACTTTATTTTAACCTAAAAGTTTGTTATCGTTAAACTCACTGAAAATAAATTAGTTTGATATCATTGCAAAAACACTAATCAATGCTTGTATAGTAAAACCAAACTAATTAGTCCAAGATGTCGCAAAACTGTTGTTGTTCTTCGCTTTTTAGAACAGCGGCTCACAAAAGCAAGAAAGAATAGATAATTTTGTATATACCCTCACAAGATCCGGACGTTCATAGGATATGTCGGTATCGGTATACCTGCCGTTCTTCTTTCGTACGTTGGCAATTACATCGTCGTTTTTCAAACAATATCTTTAAGAGATATGCAGGATGCAATTTTAATAAAACGTATTCACTTTTAAAACACAAAAACTAACAAGCTATTGCACAAATAAAAATATTTTTGATAATTATGTAAAGATAAATAAAACAATTAGACGGCGTTTTGCAAAAAGCTATCAATTCAAAGTTATAGAGGCCTGTGCGTTTCTTCAGTCAAATGGTAATTAATAATAGAGATCTGGGCTTACCGTCGAGGGGGATCAACCACACGTGGTTGCTTCCCCCCTTCGCATGATCTTGTGATTGACAGAGATCGAGTGTGATGAATGTGGTGCTTGCCAAGCTTTAATGCAATAGTAGGGGGTGCTGGCGTCGTCTGGAGGTGATGATGAGCAAAGGCGATAGCAGTTGAAGTACGTAATGAAGAATAAAGAGACTGAAACTGTCGGAAAAGAGACTTTGAAAACCGTAAACCTACTAAGTTCAAACATTAAAAGATGCTTGTTAAGCAGAATCTCAGAAGGATTCTTCTTAGCTGTAAATGCCCTTCGGGAACTGGGAAGGAAAGGATGCTTGCAATCCTCAAGGCAAGGTGAACGCTGACTGCGGCTAGGAAGGGAAGCCCTGTAGACGGACAGATATAAGACGCAACGGGACGGTAGGATCTCTGGAGATCTGTCACAACGGCTCGTAAATCTTTTTAACATTCTGTTTTATTCTGTTTTCTTTATCAGTTAGAATTTTTATTGTTAGTTCTGTAATGCTACACCACCTTTTTCTGTAGCGTTCAAAAACTTCTTTTAGTTATGCTGGATTCGTCCAATTTAAGGAAAATGGAGAGAATATCTGGTCTGAACAGAAAGGAAACGTTTTGGTTGGCACTATCCTGTGAGTACAGTCTGTAGATACTGCTGACAATATCAGTCCCAATAGTTTGTACATGAGGTTTTTCTTGTTGTTTTTTTTTTGATTTTAATGTGATGTTTTGTCTAAAGTTTTGATGGGCTATCTCCAAGAATCGAAAGATAAACTAGACTGTTAATGCACAACCTTGAGCTTCTAAGAAAACCATAAAGAATAATGAATTCAAAAGAATTAAAATCTAAAGTTGTTTCAATTGTAATAAAATTTGAAACTAAAATTGTTCTGAGAACTTATAACTTAGTTACACTCAGTACATCTAATGAAAATAGAAAACAACGTTTGGTAGATCTAATCCATGGTATTATTGCAAGATATTATTGAAAAAATGTCCCAGATCTGTAAGTGGTATAAAGTAAGAAGAGCATTGAAAGCAAGAGTTTCTCTGGGGATAAGTCCGAAAGTGTTCTTGATTGAACATGAACAGTTTTAAAACTTCCGCAGAAGCGATATCTTCCTCTTTAATTCATTTTCATTTTGAAACTAACTTTATGAACTACTACACAAGAGAACGCAAGTAGATAAGATAATAGTTTACGACAAGTTACAGAAAGGTCCTGTAGATTATATTGTGTCGATATAGCGAACCTTTTTTTACTCGTCAAGGATTTTCTAAAATAGTGAATTCCAGCTAGTCTGAAGTAGGGAAACCTAAAGAATACCTATTCAAGAAATTTAGTACCTCTTTAGCAGAAACATAGTACAGATATCTCAAAAAGCATCCAAATTTTATTGGGATTAAATGTGACCTCTTTTCGCTGACGTCAAACTCCTATCTGCGTTGCACTTGTGGAACGAAATCCGTCCACAGTTAGCAACGAAGGGCAACAATGTTCGAAGCTCATTGATATCAACGAATTGGGATAAAATTATGCAAATATACAATAAAGGATGACGTATATTTGGAAACAAATCAAACCAGCACACCTTTTTGATGTCGTCATAGTTTGAGATTCAAGCGAGCTGTTAAGAACAAAAGGGAAAATTGTCAAAGTCTACTATTGTGCTGCAGTATCAATTTCTGTGATATCAGTATCAAACTTAACTTCAGTCTGTACTTCCACAAGAAAGTTACAGTGTTTAGTAGGAAAAGACGTGAGGTGGTAACAAAACAGAAGTCGTCAATAAACGACTTCCAACCGTGAGTTAACTTAAGTGCTGTTGAAAACATATTGAATTTACTAACCGACTATTTTACTTGGGTCAAAGTACCGGCCGCAAAGAAAGTAAGATAAATTTGTAGGAAACGATTTAGTTTAGAAACATCTCGTATTAGAGTTGCTATCTTTTATCCAGAAGTTTCTATGTTCTTTCTGAACGCATCGGATTTGTTTTTATTGAAAATTAATTTTTGTGGTTTACTTGTATTCCAGTTCAACGTAATAATCCTACTAATTAAATCTGGAGTAATTTGACCGTATTACGCTGAAAATTAGTAAATTCTGCAAAGCGCTTATACACATTAACTATTCATTAAAAGGATCTGGATTTATGAACTTCGCTATAAAATCCTCATTAATCTAGATTTGCTATGGATAATTTCGGAAAATTTTAAGTCAGGGACAATAAGGAAATAACGTGATTCAGTCTTCTATAATTATTATATAATCTCTGATAATGATTAATAAATTATAGTTTGTTCACTACAAATCATATTTATAAATAAATTGAGCAATAAATTTTAAATTCAATTAGTTTCTTTAAGACTAGTTATTTATTGTTTTAGAAAATCTCAACCGTAGCAAGTCAGTAACGAAATCACACTGAAAAATGGCCCATTACCACACAAAAAATGATTTACTATATTTGCTGGAAAATACACAAAAACAAATATAAATCTGTAGTACTTAACTAAAAACAGGGAAATAAATACCGATAGGAATCGATTTGCGAGGCTCTCAACAGTGTTTGGCATTAAAATAGTTCGCCAACTGGAAACTACGACTACTACCACGGTTCAACATTGTTATAGCAATCACCGTTAGTAAATACAATGTGGTAGCATTATACCGACCGGTCCCGCACACATTTCTCAGCACCACCACCGTTCTACTCCCCAGTTCCTTCGATTGCGATACAAATCCTGACTCGATTGCACATATTTTTAACGTTATGTGGTGAACCTATGCATGCTTTGGCCGGTCCCTGTTGAACGATAAATTTACTTACACATCGATTTCACATTCACGAATGCAGGTTAATTCAGTTTAATATATTTCCAAAATTTTGTTAGGTTTGAGAGCTTATGTGTGTGTAGCATTTCTAAGTAAAACGATATTGAATTTTTCATTGACTTAATAAATATATTAATATCGAAAAGAGTAATATGCGCCTCTCAAAAATGAAGCGCTAGTAAAAGTTATGAGTGGAAAAACGGTTGTTGATTGTCACATTGATAATTAACGATATAATAATCAAGGCATTAAAAATGTTTTCGATCATTAATCACACAACCGAAACGCACGTTTACTTTGACAATAGGATGAGCACTCCCTTCCTTATTATACTTAAAATAATAGAATTGCTCATTCGAATTCGTATTTATACGAAAAATCCAAGCTAGAATAAAAAGCTATTGAAACTGCCTTAACTATCCTATGTGCTCCAAATCAGTATTCAGTATATTATCTCGGTAATAGAGTTTACTATTACTAAATTCAAACCATGTTCCTTTGACGTTCTTGGTGTGAGTTTTTATATTTTAGTTTATGAAATATTTATAGAATAATTTAAATAGATTTTAAGTCAGTGAATGTGTGTTCCGTTTTTCGTGAGACACACAGTATAAATATATTCATCATGCGTTAGTAGAAATCAGAGGCATCATTGTGAAACGACTACTAGGGGTGCAATTTTTACCAGAAAGGCACTGATGCTTTAAAACACGACAAACAACATCTTTAGCACGAAATCAATACGACAGACACAACAGGATTGTTAGGAATGTAGAATCTTTTAGTTTCGTATTTTTAAAGTAAAAGTTTAAAAGTTTGTTTGATAAAAAATTAATAACATCGGCCCACAAGAGTTTTCTTTCTTATACTTTATTAAGTTAACTGTATGTTTTTTCTCATACTGATTATTAATTAAAATGATTTTGAAATGTGGCCATCACACCACATTACTGAGAAAGTTTTAATAGTAATAATATATTTACTCTTGATACTTATTATATTTATAGCATTAACATTTACGAATTTTTATTAAAAATAATTTGGTTTTAACCCTATTTAATTAAAAATCAATAAATAAAGAAAGCTTTTAAGTTTTTTATCTTCAAAACTCAAGCTTTGTCATCTAGGCGATGACGTCAAAACTAAGGAAGACGTTTTTGTGGATCTTCAAATTAATTTGTTAGTAAGAAACGAGGGATTTGAAAATTCTTAACCGCAGGATAAACAACAATAAGTTAGAAACTTTTTTATTGGATTTTTATAAGATTTAGGGTCAGTTTGTACATAAGATACTGTCTTGTGAGACACGTTGTTCTGTACACACACGTTGATGGATTCAGTATCTTCAGACACACATTGCTTAATTATCAGATGTTGTATTTGAATATTGTATGGGTAAAAGAACTAGAATAGTAAAAGCAAATCAGTTTTTTCAAAGGAAAACAAAAAAAAATTAAATTCTTTGGTAGAAAAACAGTAAGAGTAACATAAGTAAAATTACATTGCCAAATAACATTTTTGAGAATTTACCCACAGATGAGATAATTTACAGCTCGGGGTTTCCGCCCATTGGCAAGATAACTCATAATTTCAGATTCAATAAAAATGAAGAATTTTATTTGAATATTAGTTTTCTTTCCTACTGTACACTTTTTAGCTTTACCGTAGATTATAAGATAGTTTGAATGGTTTACTTACTTCATTTCAAAACTATGTAGAAACGTAGATTTAAGAATATTTTATTATAATTAAACATAGAGTATAATTAGAAAATTAAGGGAAAAAAGGAACGTCAAGGAGAACCTAATTTGTTGTTTCTATTCCATTCCATTGGCCTCTGTAGGGCTTCTTACACTCATTTCTTTAGTTATTCCTTCTTTTCAAGAATTTTTGGGTCTTCCTCGTTTTCTGCGGTTTGATGGTATCTACTCCATGATCCTTTTGGGGAGTCTTGTATTCTCCATTCTCTGGACGTGCCCGTAACATATCAGTTGTTTTCTTTCAATGTCTGTTGTTGGGAAGCCGTCAATTCCCATCCGTCGTCTTATTTAATCATTGCGAATTCTCTCTCTGCGGGATACTCCAACTGACCTTCTAAAAACGTCCATTTCGACTGCCTCCAGTTTACTTCTGTTATTCTCTGTTATTCGCCAGCTTTCTGCTTCGTAAATTCCTAAATTCCTAAATATCATATTTTCTTCTTTTTCCTATTCCTTGGCTCCATAGTGTGCCGTTCTGGCAGCCTATTGTTCTTCTAGCTTGTTACCATTCTCTTTATTTCTTGGTCACCTTTCCCCGATGAGTCAAAAACCACTCCAAGGTATGTGTATTGGTTGCAGAGCACGATATCATTATTTTTTAATTTGATGTTCGTTAGTTTGGTTTCTATTGGTAGGTACTTAGTTTTTTCAGTATTTATTTTTAGTCCCGACCTTTTGCATTTTTCTTGTAGCTTCCTTGCCATATACCCTAGATCATTCTTATTTTAGTTATGATGACCTGGTCACCAGCAAACTGCAGGGTGTATAAGCATATCTTTCCAAGGTCTACACCTATGCCTCTACATTTACGTTTGCACTCCTTCAGAGCTTTCGCGACATATATTTTAAACAAGGCTGGTGATCCTGGACGCAGACCTTTATTGGCCAGAAATTTTTGTGATAATCTCTTTCCAGTTTTAATTTGTAATGTTGTTCCTTCATATAGATTTAGTGAGGTTTTGATTAGAGTGAAGTTAATGTTGGTCTCCAGTAGTACTTTCCAAACTTTACTTATAGGAACCTTATCATATTCCTCCTGCAAGTCAATAAACATGAGGTGAGTCTCTTGACTTGTACTTGATTTCTTCTCTATAAGTTGTTTCAAGCAGAAGATGTTATCTGTACAGCTTCTTCCTGTTCGAAAACTGGCTTATTCTTCTTCTTCTTGGCCTTTGTACTCGTTTTCAATTCGTCCATACAGACGGCTAAATGTACTGGTCATTGATATTCCTCTGTAGTTTGTACAATTAAGCTTGTGTTTTTTTATGAATAGATGAGATATAAGCAATTTTCCATTCGTTTATGTACCAAGTAAAGTTTTCAAAAAGTTTTTGTGTTCTACATGTTATCAGTTCAGCAAGGATATCTCCTGGTCCTGGAGAGCTACCGTTTATTAGTTGTTTTACAGCGTTTTCTTATTTCTGTGACTTCTATCATCATCTCTTCACCTTCAATGTTTATTTTCTGTTAGTAATTTTCCGTAGTACTTTTTCAATTTTTCTGTTGATATTAGTTGAATATTCGTGTTTTTCCTTACATTAGCTTTTAATTTACTGAGAGATTTCCATGTCTCTGTACATTTCCTTCCTCCTCGGTAGGTATCAATCTCCTGGCTTTTTTTATCCCACATTTCTCTTTTTGTTGTTGTTATTGCTGTCCTTGATATTCTTTTGAGCTCCAGATATTCATCCCTATCTTTTTGTTGTTTACTGCTTAACTATCTGATATAAGCTTTCTTTGTTTCTTCTGCGAGGTCTTCTATTTCTTTGTTCTACCATATCTTGTCACTATGTCTTTGAGACCTTAAGCCGAGTGCTTCCTTTGCGACTTTTCTAATGCTATCTACTATATTTTCATACATTGCTTCTACCGTTGATGTTTTAGTTCCATTAATTAGTTTCTCATCCAGTCTTTGTTGATACAGTGTCCGTGTACTTTCATGGGGTCAAACTATCTAAGTTATAGTTTCTCTTTGCCAAAATCCCTTCTCGTTCGAGTTGTCCATTTGTTTGCTTTTCTGTTCTTTTGTGTCTGAACGAAAACGTTACCTTTGATTTTACCATATTATAATGATCTGAACCACATGTTATTTCTCTGCATGCTCTTGTGTCCTGTACTTGTATTGCAGTGTTCTGTTTTATTATGACGTACTCTATAATTGATTTCAGATTTTTGGTAGTTTGTGTCCAGGTATATTTATGTATATTCTGATGTTTGAAAAATCGATTTAGTTCTGTACCAGTTCCTTTTCTTTTTGTTTCGGCTAAAATAACTATATCCATATATTTTGTTTGATAATTTTTTGAATGATTTTTTCCATCTTTCCGCTAATATTTACTTTATACATTCCAGGTACCAATGTTCACGGTCAATTTTCGTTGCTGTTATGGATTTCCATTTGGTCCGTCCGAGATCCAGAGGCAACTTTTAGGCTTTTTGGTAGATTATTTTTTTTTGCACGTGGCAGGGAACTAGCTTGACGACTTAACCCCTTACCAGGACTATGGAGCCCAATCTTCTCCTTTTACGTTCATCCACCTTCCAGATATATTCTTACAGGGTGCTATAGTCCGGGCTACACAAACCCTGGTTTTTAACGAGGTTGTTACTCTTTCCCTTCCTCCTTTCCCATTACTTCCGATGGGACTCTAGGCTTGGGACTGGAATAGCGGAGTTAATAGAAAAGAATTATTTTTATAAACTTTAAAATTAAAATGCTGCATTGTTGTAAGGAAACAAATATTATTACCTAGACAAAATTATTATAACTTTGATGAATTGCAAGAATTAACACAAATGTGTTACAATTAATAATTATTTTAGAGCATACGGGTGTTGCTTAGTTCAAACCAGTAAAACGTTCTTTAGCTTTGTGTTGATTTCTAGGAACTTTCTTTATAATCTAATATACAGTTCAGTGTTTTCGATAATTATGTAAAACAATGTAACAAGATAAAGCCATGCCAAATAATTTTAATAACGTGTTTAAATTAATTTATGACGTGTAAAAATAAACCCCTTATGAGCAAGAATTTTTTGAAACACTATTATGCTGTAACAATTTTTACCAAAATACTATGGTAGTTATATCATCAAAATTATTTATTATTATAACGTCTCTATTATTTTTATAATTATTTGGTATTTAATAATATTTTCATTCATCTCAATTCGTCTGTGTAATACATTAACAAATTCTTTGTTTGTAATGCAGTTAACTCCATCTAGAACCCCTTTTCTTAGGCTATTCTCTGGGTAATGTTTCTCTGATATAGGTAGTAAGCGTCAAGGTTATTGTAGTTTTGCTGATTCGTGAACACGTAGCCATTTTTATTTTAAATTTCGTTGATACTGCAGCGTTTCTAGCTTAGAAATCTTTACATTTTATCACCAAATACCTCAAATGCTGTATTTTGACTAAAAACTGATTTTCTGCGGTTTCAATTGCTGTTTACAATCACTTTGATCCAGTTGGGCAAGTTATAGAGGATTTCTCAGTTTGGCACACTTGTTTCGTAAGAATTTATAGAAATTATTTGATATTTTAGTGTTCCTGCTACTACAAATTTACACTAAAAGACTGATACATCTTGGGAATTCTCCCATACATTGTGCAAAGGGGTAAAATATGATTATCTTCATCCACCAACAAGTTGATGAATTCGGTCACGATCTACATAAAGAACATTCTGATCTAATCTTTAAATCAAAGGTATCTCTGAGTAGGGAAGCAAAGTACAGTTACAATAATCAAATTTGCATTTGCCCAAGGCTGCAAAAAATTGTCAAAATACATAGCAGTATAATCTGAATTTGTAATGAACTCGCTCAAACCAAAACCGTTTTTCTACTTGAGATGAAACATCCTTCTGCCTTAAAAGATTAGTTTCTCATTTCTAATAACAAATTTTACTGGTTTGACTTCTTCTCCACCTTCGTATTATTTTGAGAAATTTCAAGACCTTAAGAGTTACCTCGTTTTTTGCTTTTTTTATAACTGAGTCTCTAGTCATCCACTCCCGCAAATATAATGTTCTGAAGAATGATAATATCGGACGTTTCTACGTAACAGGAATTTCTGTCGTCTTTTCTATCTTCTACTGCTGTTGCTTGTGGAGTAGAAGGTAAACTGTTATCGTCTTTACTTAATTTTCCTTCAGAATCAATATTAGGTTTAGGAATAAATAAATCAAATAATTTGTAAAATCGTGCATCTGACAAAACTGACAGAGAATTTGCAGCATGGCTTTAAAGTGGTAGTGCAAAACTTGCTAGGAAATAGAAAATTCACAGTCTTTGAAGAGCTCGTGAAGGGCCTTCTCAAATTGTATCAAACATTGATAGCAACATGAATTTAAAAATAGATTTTCTACATTCTCTAAACTTCTTCTTTTCAAATCTCGACGACGTCAAAGATGAACATGGAGGAACGCTTGCACCAAAATATATCGTACATTGAAAACGATTATCAAAGAAAAGCTAATTTCTAGACAGTAATTCCAAAAACCAAAAGGACATAATATACTTAAACTAAAAAGGCAAGAAATACTTTGTTATTAAATATTACACAACTTGTATCCTCTTTACTACCAGTAAAACAAAATAATGTGCAAAAAATTAAGCAAAATCATGCGGGTTGAAAATTTGTTGTTTAATGGTAAAATAATAGAATGTAGACGAGTAAAATAACATTCAAGAAGTAAAAAACAAAAATTATTTAGGTAGTACCCACATAAAGAAACCTAACATGTTCATATCCCTTGCAGCCTTTTTCGTTTTACATATTATAAAACTAAACTTTTCAGTCTCGTGTATTGTTATACCTGTACAAAAGATACCTGCTTTATTATTAATTAATCATTTATTCAGTAATTTTATAAAGAATAGTGATGTTATACTGTTTTTATATTCGTTATGAATAAATTTCTCCCAACCTTAAACGTCAGTCTTTTGTGTAACGTGAGAAAAATAATCTAAAAAGTAGAATATTGAAACAGTCATAGCTGCAGGCATTGTAACAAGATAGTGAGATGAGTAGTTTTAATTTCAGTTGCAAACAAAAGGTTGTTATTTAGTTTAATAAAAATTAAACAAGTACGTAGGTGCAAAAATAAAGTACGTACATACTCAGCAAATTCAACCTTTGGAAAGGCACGAAGAAAAGCGTGAGAAAATACTTTTTAAAAATCATTCTGTTTTCTAATTTTTTTTATATTAAATTCTTTCGAGGCATCTCTTTTATATTTAAAAAACAGAAATTAAAACCGTGTCGATGATCGTACAGCAGAGGCCAAAGCAATAAAGAATTAATGCTTTTTTCATTTTTAACTTCTGGAATTTTCGTCTCTAGTTTGTAATACAATAGCCTTGTTAAAACAATTAAGAAAATGTAATCAAAGATAAAACTTCCTCGTTTAAGAGTGTTTACCTTTAATTCGGTTGAGGTTACTTTGTCTATTTGAACATCTATGAATACACCCTATATAATCTAGATCCTACGAAAATTAATTTTCAATACACCTATAGTCGAAAATTTTGCATTTTAATAGCAAATGAATATCTGGTAATCATTCAAACTTAAAAAATAAAAATTGTGTACGTGTACTCGTAATTCATGTAATACTATTTTGAAAAGATTACAAAAACAGGATCAATTGGCATTAGCTAAACTGATTAAGCATTAATTTTAGTCAATGAAATACAAATGTGAGTACTGTTTATGGTATATCCAATCGATAAATTTATTTTCACAAGGTTGACTTCCAATTTGCTTGGAATGTATCATAGGTTCAATCGAATTAGAACTGGTAGTGTTTCAACCAGGTCACCTTTTGGTACAAGGTGCTCTGGAAAAACGAAATGACATAAACTATTATGTGAATGAAAACACCAGTGCCATTCTCTCCATATCTTAATTGTATTAATCTTTATGTTTTGAGTCTACTGTGTTGCGTGCATTTTATGACCCACTAGCAGTAATCCGAACAGTAAATAGATGTGCCAGCAAGCTTGCTCAAGTCGAGACGGGGTAGTCTGCAAACAATGGCGTAAAACGCAGTATTTGTAAAAATTAGAAATTGTGGCAAACTGAAAAAAACCACAAGAGCTGTGCCACAAGAAACAAAAATATTTCCTTTTTCACTTTTTTGAAATCTGAGCTGTAAAAAAACTTAAGACAATAATACAGAAAAGCTTCTGTTTATTTATAAAAGTATGTGTAAATGTAGATATTGTGTTATAGCACAACTTAAAACATAATTAATAACTAAATACAATCAAGTAACGGATGACTGTTTTTTAGTATTAAGTTTCAAATTATAAAAATAAAGAAAGAACAAAAAACTAGAATTATGCTGAATGCAAAAGGTAATGTAAATACAGAAAATAGTTGTAATGCCTCTTTTTCAAATAAAGATACCAAATCAAATGAATTTTTTCTTCTTTTGAAAGCTCAGGTGTCTTGACTCTTTTTTTTTGAGTCGACGTTTTACGACAGATATTTTGCATCTTGATTAAATATTTCAGTTAAGATGCCTATTCCGCTCCAAATTGGGTTATTATGATCAGCATCTGGATTTCTATTTGCATTGAAATACTATCGGCTACTAAGCTCTTCTTCTTCCAGTAAAAAATCTGGGTCAGTAAAGCTGTCATTATAGTCAAAATCGTCGAGTGTACTATTTTGAGAAACAGAAACTTACTGTTTTCTAAATACGGGTTTGCTTTTAATTCCATGCTAGCAAATATAAACATTCATTAGCTATTAGTAACCTTTCTACGGTGAGAATAACAAATTTGCCGTTAATGATTTAATTCAAAATGGCAACATCAATGTAAAGAGACTAATTAATACCAATTTTAATTTTTAAGCAATTAGTGAAAAAGCTACTTATTTGACATACCTACTTGCATATCTTTTCCATATGTCCTTAGCATGCCTATTTCTTGTACACTGGCAATGTTTTAAACTCTTTAAATAAATATTATGAATGGACTAGTAAATACTAGAAGAAAGGGTTAGTTTACTTTTGTTTTCATTCGTTTAGAAAATTTAGAAATCTAGCAATAAAGTTACCAGATACTGTGTTATAGAATTCGATAATAATTCAAATTTTACAGTAATAAATCATTGCCCATCATTACAGGATACTGTGTTTTACCTTTTCATAAAAGTGATTCTGGGCTACTTATATTTCTGAACATACAAAATGATACTCCCAAACACAATATCTGCAAATAGCTAAAAATGTCAATTTTCATCAAAATATCAGATACTGTGAGATAATATAGTACTTAGTTTTGTATGCCTGCGAACAATATAAAGAGTTTTGGGTAGCACAAAGAGTACTAATTTGAATCAAAATCTAGGGACATGGGCGCCAATAGCGGGAGTATTGTCGTGGCAAGGGGTGGTTTCGCAATCAACCTCCCTGTCTTGACTTCGAGATAGTTCTCTGTCTATATAATCTAAATTATTAGTTAAGGTTCGTTTGTGTACGAATTGTAGTTAATTGTATATAAATTAGACAATTGCAAAAAAAACTAAAGAAATTACCAAAATACGGTCCTAGGGCAGTTTGCAACGAGAAAAAGTCGGAAAAGAAGCATAATGCCCGTCACGGATGTCGGAAGACGTTCAAGCCCATAGCTCAAGTCGAAGACGAGGTGGTCCTAGCTAAACTTACCTTAACCTAAAAGGAAAAGGAAACTTACGCAACCAAAAACTCTTGACGAGTTCAAAAGATGTCCAAAATTGAGGGCGCTAGAAACTGGAGTCCACGCAATTTCTCGAGAACTAACACCCTGTATATGGGTCCCTTGCGGAACAACACCCTGTATACAAGTGACGATATAAAATATCACCCTGTATACCTACAGATAACTTTATGAAACATTTGCAATGAACACATAACTTTTAAAGCTAATTCTGCAACGCTTTATTTAACGCTTCGAACTTTTTACCTTAAACACTTAAAATTTTAACAAAGCAGTCAAATTAATGCTCGAATTTACTTACGAAAACGATATAAGTTAAATAGCATAATAAATCTTAGCAATTTTACTGGTCATCTGGTGATTCATCTGGCAGCTTACATCATTGAACAACACAACACAATTATACATATATGGTAAACTCTTTTACATTCTATTTTGCAATAAATCAACAAAACTCAACTTTACTATAATTTATTAAACTCAAAATGGGTAACGGGATTAGTAACTTAACACAAAAACACAACAAGTTATAACAAAAGAAATTATGCTTCAAGAATTGTTCCCAGAAGGGGATAAAGCCAAATTAATAAACAAAAAACATAAAGATTTCTTAAATTATGTATCAAACTAAAAAAATTATGAAACGCCAAATAATAAAGATTGAATTTTGATCACAAAATATAATCCGCTAGAATTTAACTTTCCTAAAATTAAAATAAATGAACAAATGATTGCTTCTAAAGTATTTCAAAATACTGACCGCAACATATTTTATAATTCAATTATAATTACCTTCGAACGTTCGAGTTACAAACTAAGCTCAATTATGAAAAGTTGATATGCATTTAAAACCAAAAGGATCTTAATAAATTTATTTAAAGGAACTTTAACTTTCTCGCATAAAACACGCATTAAACAAAAACAAAAGATATAAATTAAAGATATTTCTTACATACTACTCAGTCTTTAAGATTCGAAAACGCTGTCGACAATGCACCAAGGCGTCTAAATAAAAATCGGGGAATGTATGGAACTTATCCCACTAATCACGGCCGAGTCAAGGGCCGCCGGCTCTCTTTATTACGGCAAGAATTCAAGCGTCTGATAACCCAAATTCGTATGAAACAAAATCCACACATAACCACAGTTTTTAAAGAAACGGTGAAAACGATGAACACCAAAGGATATTGCGGTCATGAGAGTTCGAACACGGACACGCGGAAGAAAAATAACCAAAACTAAACTAAACAAAAGATGGTCACTTTACGCGATCCCGACTCTATTTGTCGGACTAACGCGGAAAAATCGTTTTCCACAACCTTAAAAATTAACAGGTAACACCTCTTAGCTTAGGGAATTCTAGACGTCGTCCGCGAAAATCCGTGATATTCAACCCTGTCGGAGCCCATCTCCTAGAGTTCACCAAAAATGCATCACGGCAACAACAAAAAGGTGAATCAGCAGCCGAAAAATGTTGTGACAAAACATCTGGGCCTAACACCTTACAAAGGTAACTACATGACGCGCAAAGCGCGCTGTCCCCAGAAGGGAACCAGTTAGACTCTGACTAGAAATCTGAATAATTTTTCACATGACAATTCTGAAACAATAAAACTAGCCGGTTGTACAGTATACCAGGAAGCAAAACACAGATGATACATTAAAAATGGAAAGTTACCACACACCATTGTTTCAATTTAATTCGATCTTTTATAAAACCATAACTCAGCATTCCTTCTGACGACGGAGTCTAAATGTAAGTAAATTATTCCCCGAATCGGCGGCGGCAGAAAAATACACCCGAAACATATAAACAATATCGAGTTGGAGTGAAGCACGTTTTACTAACAAAAATTGCAGATTAAATTACATAAATGAAACCTAAACAAAATTTTCTCAATGACGGAATGATCTCATAAATTACGACAGAAACATAAAACAATTTAATAAATATATTTTATGATGAAATAAAATAATGAATTTGAATGAAATGCAAATATTCAAACGAAAGATTAAATTAAATGCTAAAATGCACACAAAGATCCATTGAGTTCACAAAAGGGGTAGATCCGCACATAATTTCCATTGATATTTAAAATAACGTCACAAGTTCTCTCACGAAGAATAAATGCACAGGATTTCTTCGTTTCACAAATCCTATACAGAGAAATTCAATACTTAATTACAGAAATAAATTTTGCGAATTATATTTTACAAGATTCTGAATATCTGGCTTTCATTTGTCTCTAGCTAAGTTTTCAAAAAGAAAATGTAAACTTCTGGCAACGATACTACCCTTTCAATAATGAAAATAGAGTACCAAGTAAATGATCTGTCGCGCTTAGAATTTCGATAAAACAACACTCACGGAACACTTATTCTTTGATAGAATAATCAAATGCAGCCCAATTCTAGCAACCAAGAAGAAAAAGACCTTTTAAATTCCAGGTAGACAGAAAATTGACTGAATTTATTGAGATTGGTTTTCATTACGACATAAACTATTCTATTGGTTCTTAAATAAAGTTGCACGAATTGCTAAAGTCAACTATACCAATGTATGCAATCACCAGAATGTAACAGAGAAGTGCAGGTTTAATTTTCTTAGTAGTAAAATAAGAGATTTTAGAAGAAAGGTGTTATAAACAACACAAAATTATACGAAATAGGGTGTTTTGTTTTCAAATTGTTGGTAAAGCTTTAGAAGTAAAATATTCCGATAAATATTAACAGAATGTTTAACTTTCGAGAGTGATTTCCAGTTTTGCCTTTCTGGGATGTTAGGATATAGGTTTGGTGAGGTAAAGATTTTACAAGATGGTTTACCTTGTTAATCTTCACAGAAGCGATGAAATGTGCGAACTCCTTAATTTCTTCCTAACTTTTCCCTTTTTTTTTGTGTTTTCTTCTTTTTTCTAGTTTAACATCAAATTTCTTTTTGATTTTTTTGTGTAACTTTGCTCTTTATTTCTTTTAAACTTTATTCTTTTCTTCCATTTATTTTGTTAATTCATTGCTGCTTGTAATGTCGTTTTATAAGTTAACGTCATCTTAATATTTTGCAAATATAAATAGTCATTTTCGTTTATAAAATCATTAATTGAAAGTACATGTGTGGTTTCTTTTCAAAATTGTTTATTGTACTTTAATTGTTTAAATTTCGTGGAAATTGTGTCGGCCAGGCGCTGTTCCAAACCGAGCTTGTTTTAACGCTGACAAATCCACGCCTAAAAACTTCTACTGTATATTGGTGCGCGTTGCGTTTATATACGGTCCTTGTGTGATCCCGTTTTCTAAGGGACACCAGCGAACTCGGAAAGTGCCGTTTCGGCCTGCTACAAGTTTTAAAGAGCAAGCAGCGTTTCAATATACAGAGAAGAGTGTTCGTTTCGCCATTTTTATTCTTATTCTTTTATGAAATTATTATTATTTTTTGTTGACCAATAAACAGTCAAGTGTAGATACCCCTTTCAAGTAGGATTAATATATTTGTGTGTCTTGACGACTTTGTACAGACATTGTGAACCAGATATGTGAACCAGTGAAAGGCGAGCTGAATAAGCAACTTTTCTTTTACTTTATGAGCAAAATCTAGACTCATCATTACGTACTGGAGTGATTGATGCTCATTGGTTGTTCCGTGTAGATCCTCCTTTCAAGTAGGATTAATATATTTGTGTGTCTTGACGACTTTGTACAGACATTGTAAACCAGATATTTGGACCAGTGAAAGCTGAGCTGAATAAGTAACTTTTTTTTTGTTTTATGAGCAAAATCTAGACTCATCATTATGTACTTGTGTGATTTATGATCATTGGTTGTTCTGTGTAGATTTGTAATGTAAGCTCAGTTAAGTAAACCGGTGCGAATTGATTAAATAAAAATGCTAAGACTCAAGATATCGTAAATGGTCTTGGTAGTTTAAGGAGAGAGTACAGTGTGTCCATTGCCATCAGGGTGTTCTGTATAGATATATATGGAAATTTTATCATGTTTCTGGCGCCCATACCAGTTCTATCACGCTAAATTTATAATTTTCCGACGTTTTTAGCTGCTGTGTGCTAGCTTCTTGAACTCTAAAAATCTATTAAACCACATACTAAATAGTTCATCACTAATAAAACTTCTTTTGGAGTAGGAACTATACAACCAGTTATTGCATTAACTGTTGCAATGGTTTTAGCGTTTTCTTCTTGCTCACCTCCTTTCCGAAATCTTACTGCTTTAGATCCTTTTGGTGCTAGCACATTTTTGAGACCCGATTCGTCTATGTTATCTATATATTTGAATTTTAGTGAGTCTTTTGATGGAATGTTACTTTTGAACGGGTTAAGGTTTTCCAAAGTACATGTTCCTCTTGCTAGTCCTCCGATATCTATGAATCTTGCTCCACGCCTCATTCAAGGAAGTTTTATTAGGGCTGGTCTTTGCTCTCTTTGTAATACTTTTAGATGAAATATCTATAGCCAATATCGTTTTTACATCTAGTTTTACTCAATGGGTTTACATAGACAATATCAATTATGACCAGTTTTCTGAGACTTTCAAATGGACTTATTTTAGTCTAATTCTTCCGTACATTCTTTAAATAAATTAGATCAGGAGTGGTGAACTAAGTATCAAAACATACATATATATGGTCATTTGAAGTAGCAGTACACTTTAAAAGACTAATAACTACTCTTGATCCCAAATTCCGTCCAGCATTTTTTCTCGTGCATACTAGAAAGTTGTAACAACAGCCATCAGATCCACAAAGAATCCAAAACCGAAATTAATTGGTTTTTGTATTTAAGTTGTTTGAATCGATTACGGCTATAATATCTAACAATCGTTTCATTAATGGATACACTTTTATTGAAATTTGTTGTAAACTTGTTGATTTTGATTATCAAAAGTTGAACCTTAAGTTGATAATTATTGTCAATTTCACTGTTGTCAACAAAGTGGATTAGAGATTTTAATTTTAAGTGAAGATTCCTGGACATTGCTTTTTTGATCACATCCTCTCCTAGAGACCAGTATATCTTTTTACCAATAAATGTTCTTGTTTTTGTTTCTTAGTCTTTTTCACTAACGTGTTTGTATAATAATGCATTCTCTTAACACATTTAGCGTCTACATTAGCTTATTTTTCTTCCCCTACGTCAATCAAAAGTATTTTATTTTCTATCATAAATTCTATCTTAGTTGCCGAAGGAAACTTTCTAGAACTCTTGCTACTCCTACAGTTCCTTTTGGTTAACTAAATTATCGCAAATTGTGACAATGAATAACTTAAATTGAAACACAATGAAAGAAAAACATATTTAATTAGAGCTAACTGTGTTCTTATGAACGCACCTTGGGTTTATTAAATAAGAGTCGTCGTTATCAAACAATTTCCTTTATTACTTCAGTCGTTCAGTCTTTCGATGACGTTATTGGAGGCGTTGAACTTTTCTGGATTTTTATTATAGCAGTAAGTAAATATCTAAACGAAATTTGTATAAAAACAGGTCTTGAAAGCTTAAGATTCTTACTAAAATCTTATTTTTGTCTATCGCTCTCTTTTGTACCGACTCTTTGAAGCAGAGGGCTTTCAATTTTTTTTATGAATCGAATCAAATGGATAGCGCACTAGGAATACTAAGAGCAACATTTTACTGTTTATTGAGTTTACAAAATGTAAAATATAGAGCCTTCCACTGGGCAATACTTTATTTATCTTTTTTTTTTGTTTATAAAACAGATTCATATTTTATCAATACAATATCACCGTAGGTGTTTGCATAAGAGTTAAATATAGATTTAATGTCGAAGAAAAATAATTTGAATTCGTTCTTGTTTCGTATCTTTTCTCCTTGTTATGTCTTTTACAAGTTAAAAGTACCGAATAGAAGATAAGTAGTAATACATACAGCATCCAATGTGCCGCCCCTATAGCTTGAAGAGCTCTACACAAGCCCTCTTTATGACACCTGTTTGCTATCCGTCGCTTCCAATACTATAATACGTTTTACGACTTTGACAAGTTCAGAATACATATAAAATTTTGTCCGTAAAACCGTAACTTTCCAATAAACTGTAACAAGTATTCAAGTAGGTGGATCTTAAAGTGCATATCTTGCAATATGTTGGAAAAGTTTGCTTATTAAGTTCTGTACCTCGTGTACTTACCGCTTGAAACTAGTACATGAAATTTTCAACAAATATTTTTGCTACGGATAATACCTAATATACCAAAGAAGAAATTCTAAATAATTCAAAGCATCATACATTATTTGTATTTTACCTTGATTCTGAATTTTAAATGTCAAGAAGGGTGGAAAAAGTCTAGTAACTACTTTTCACGTCAATAACAATTTCTGAAATTCCTGGCTCCGCAGTAATAATTAATATCCGCGCTTAATTTTGTATTCATTGGCGCAGCAAACAGCTGCACTTTATGAACGAATTCCCACAAAGATCACCTGCAAGTGCTTTAAATTTAAATTAAACAAAATTAAAAGGTTCAGGGGATATAACATTTCACATTGGATGACACCGCCAAATATTCAACTGCGAATTGTTTTCATATTGTAGTCATAAAATTTGATCATTCGGCTAATATATAGTACGACACAGGGGAGGAATTCGATACCAGTGATTGCTAGCTGTATGTCGAGGGGATGTCACCCCGACTGTAATGAATCACTACAGGAACCGACCTGCGGCGAGAACGTCATTTCCAGAAACACGTACGTCACATTATACTGAATGGCGACAATGCCTAATTTTGAACAAGAACAAGCATATTCTACACTTTCCCGGGGAGTACTAATTTTACATTAGTTAAACCGGCTGACGTCCTTTTCTAATTTATTATTTACTTTAGTTGCAAAGCAAATATGTTACATGTCTCTTAGTTTAATAATTTTAGTTTCTTAGATATGGTTAAATTATTATACAAAAAACAAGATGCTTCAATTAATATCTGCGATTTTGTAAACACGTTAAAGTATCAATCAGAATATCCTGCAAAACGTTTACTTTAGTTTAACTTTAAAATGTTTTTTATATAAAACGAAATTTTGTTACTTTATGTTGTTATTTGGACTTATATGTATATACAGAATGATTCAGATTCAGACTCCATTATGGAGATCTTGTTTATTATAAGAATTATCACTAATTTATATTTGACAAATGTGTTTCATTTGATGCCAACGCCTTTAGTTCTAGATAATGGACAAACAAAAAGGAATTTGAGTGAAGATAGAAAAATTGATGAGATGAAAACCAAACCTAAAAATAATCTTTTAACTTTCAACTTTTCACTGAACTCAATAGATACCTCAACGACTAGTTTTGGAGTTTGTGTTAGTTAATCGACTTCCTTTGTCGGAGATTACAAAGCCACATACATTAAATTGCCAAACTGTCAAAATTCACAGATAAGAACGAGACCACATGAATACATTAACTGGTCGATGATGTATATGGTTGTATTTAAAGAACGATCTTCACATTGAGTTTCGTATATGACACGGAGAATCAAACAAAGGCACTTCACTTTTATGGATCGATATTTAAGTTAAATATTGGCTTAGTTGCTTGCTTCGATTTTGTTTGGTGAATGAGTGAGGACTGCACGTTATCCCTTTCAATCACGGAGTATCTTAAGGTACTTTTTGAGCTTTGCAATGCCAAACAAAAGTGCTACATATTGCCACAATTCAATATGAGATCAAGGCAAACTGAGTCGTTAATAAGCTCCGTAGCAGGTCAGTTCATCGACAGACACTTCATCGACAGACTCATCATCGACAACTGTTTCTTCGACATAAACATTTCATCGACATACATTTCATAGACAGAAGGCAGTATAGCTCACAACAGCTGGCGCTTTACGTCACAATGAGCACCGATGAGCACGATTGGGGAAGTCAGCTTGACAACGACAAACGCCTATTTTTAATTTTGTAATTTGTGTTTCGTTACCATCAAAATGCCATTGGAATATGAAGAAGAACAAGCTGAAACTTTTTGAGGAGGCGTTTATTTATGACAAGGAAAGGGTCCGAGAAGATAGGACCTATGGGAAATGTGAAGAATGTTTTACTGAATCACGCCAAGGACAAGCTGTTACTAAAACTGGCGCTGTTGTTCCTGAAAACGGTAAGCACAACCATTTATTGCGGGGAGAAAGAGTTGGAGCAGCCAAGCCATCGACTACAAATGACAATCCGCAGCAAATAATTGGCAAAGCTATTGGAGCAATTCCGAATCTGCTCAAGCGGCTTCGCCATCAGTTCCAGCAATTTTGGAAGAGGACAAATCCTGCACCTCGTGCTCCGACTTCATTTAGCGAACTGGTCTTCAATGGTATTTATTCAAAGACATCTTCTGAGGAAGATTTCCTTTTTTTTTACAGTGGGGCAGGTGACCCCAATCGAATCCTTTCTTCAATGAAAAGAAATCTTGAAGTATTGTCTTCTTCTGATCATTGGTTCTGCGATAGCACCTTCAAGACAGCTCCTCTACTTTTCACGCAACTAATGACAATTTATGCGATTAAATTTGATGCAGTTATTCCTCTCCCAAACAAGACCAACACTACCTACAAGCGAGTTCTGGAGCAACTAAAAAACTTGAAATCTGATTTAAAGCCGACAACAGTGATGACAGATTTTGAATCAGCGTTATATGGAGCCTTTGCTGAAATTCTCGATGGAATTCAACTTCGTGATTGTTTCTTTCACTGCGGCCAATGTTTCTGGCTTCAGATTCAAAGATCTAATCTACTGGCAAAATATATTGGTATTAGTGATCCAGACTTTGGCATTTGTTCCTCCTCAAGATAACATTGAATGCTTCGAAGATCTTGCGGATTAAAAGTTTTACCAGCAGCACGTAGAAATTCTTCGCCTTTTAATGAACTATTTTGAAGATAACTGGATCAGGCGTTCTCGTGAAAATAGGCAAAATCTCCATCGGTTCTTTTTGAGATGTGGGATCGATATGAAGGCAGCTTGGCTGGTTGGCATAAGAAGCTTTCCTTCCTCGTTGACTGTTACCACCCAAGCATTTGTAGTTTTATTGAGAACCCTGATGTTTATCAATAAGGTCGTTTTAGTTTCCGGGCTAGAAGAGAAGCCTTTAATAAAAAGTTAAATCACTAGGTGCAGCCTCTAGATTAGTCACGTCCCCTTAATACCAAGAGCTCCACGAGTAATCTGTACAACGAGATCAAGAAAAATTAAATCAATAATTTATTCTTGCGTTTCTTAATACAGTAAACTTGAATGCAGAATGTATTCAAAGCAAAATACTTAAACCTCCATAGCTAAGGAAACTTCAAGTACCCAGAGCCTACTGTTTTCAAACTTGTTTTCTTTATTGCACCTCGATACCGCGTGCTGGTTTACAACGTCCAGGTGACTTCACTGCAGTTAAGCTATTTAGTTCTTAACATCAGAACTTATACTCTATCTAAATTAAACTGCTTTGTTACTCCTCTACTATCCTTTTGATGTGCTAAAGAAAAACTTTACAATGGCGCAATTTTGTTAATTAGTTTAACTAGAATCTTACATCCTTTTATCGGTCATAGACTAAAATTTATTTGAAAATCTCAGTGTTGAAACTGCAACAACTCAATATAACTCGATATAAAACTTGTAGCTTTGGAAAAATAATAATATGAGGAATTAGAAAAGTTATCCACCTAGCTATGATAAAAACAGCTGCTACATTTGTTTTTGCTGTAATGGTAAATACAGTCAAGGTGATCCAAAAAATGGGAAACCTTTTGCTACCACCAATCCTGATGTTTGCCGGTAAGCTGAAGCCATGGTACTCGAGGATCGCCGTTTCAAAGTGTCTACCATTGTCAGAGCTTTAACGATATGAGGACAAAGTGTTGTTACAATTCTTTACGAAAAACTCTGTATGAGCAAGGTTTATTCAAGGCGCGTTACGCGATTACTTATTCCCGAGCAGAAACAGTATGGGCAAAGGATTTCTCAAAATCATTTGGCAGCTTGGAGAGGTAATCCTGATTTTTTACTGCGATTTTGAAACAAAACTGGAGCAGTGTATTCATAAAAAGTCTCCTTTTCTTAAGCAAGAAAACCTATGGTCGCCATCTTTTGGAATAAACGAAAAATTATTTTTATCGAATAGATGTCAGAGGACACTAAAATGACTGTTGTCATCTATAGCAAAACAGTAAGGATGTCAATAAAGAACGTCCCGCTTGGCGTAATCAAAATGTCCCCCTTTTGCACAAGAACATAAAAATTCACAAAGCAACAAAAATGAGATCATTTCTCGATGATGATTGCAACCTTTCTGAATTCGAACATCCACCGTACAGTCTAGTTCTGGCTTTTGATTTTTGTTTAAAAATTTAATGAAACACCTCGCTTTGCAAATAAAAAGTTGAAAGAAGTTGTTATGCTATTTTGAAGAACACGAATAATAATTTTTTTATTGGACATATTCGAAAAAGAAATTATAAAATTACCAATTGTTTTTGTTTCATAGTTAGAGATACAGCTCTTCTGTTTCTTGATTCTTGATTTTAAATGGATTAGGAAGTACCTAGTTAGAAACTCTTACCTTCCATGGCTTGTTGTGATTTTTGAACTTGTTGAGGTTTTAGAGTATGGGGCGAGATAGCTGTCCGCAGTTGGTTAAGTGTCTGAGTAGAGTTTGGTGGCGTTGAAAGTGTTAAGGCTTGGTGATGTAGTAGTTTACGTTCTTGTGTTTATTTTAGAGAGTTTAAAAGGTCGGGAAGTAATTTTAGGAATGCTGTGTAAATGTCTTTTTTATTTATGGCGTCGATGGCAATGGTTAATAGTTGGAGTAGTTGTGGGTTACTGGTGTAAGCAGCATTGCCCAAAAGCTGATGTAGGAGTGGAGAGGTTTCGTCGTGGGTCGTCCGTTGAGGATCGGTTGTAGGTCTTGTAGCTGAAATTTGTGATTTTACTATAGAAGCATAACTTGTTAGGTGAGTTGGTAAGGAGGGGGGCAGATCTTGAGCTGGTAAAGTTGGTGGCAATGTAGAGGTGTTGGTCGTAGGTAATGAATCATTTGGTGGTAATCCTCCACAGTTACGGGATACACGCAGATGCCATCCGGGAGGTTTTTTGCTTTGGAAAAATTGATCTGTAGTCGGGTAAATTCGCTTGTTAGTATGGTCCATTGGCTTTTGTCTTTAATTATTATGGGGGGTATTTTTGTTCGCTTTGCAGGAGAAAAGAAAATTTGTGTTTGAGCTGGTTGCATCCATAGTGGTGTCTGTAAGTACTGTAAATCTGTTTGTTGTTTCAAGTTCCGGGGGATTACTTTCAATTGATTCTAGTCGTGATCGTTTTTGGGATTTTTTCCTGAAACAGGGATAAATTTATCTTGGTCTTTCATTTGGTGACTTGATTGGTCAGAAATTAGGTTAAGCATTTTCTTGTCTTCATCTTTTAGTCTTTCTATAAGTGGTGGGCCAAATTTCTGTTCTCCAAACCTGTAGAGGTGCTGAATAAATACTTTTAATTCATCTTTTCCCATCTCTTCTATCTTTCGCGACATCTTTCAAAACGCAAAATACACTACATTTTGACAGTTGAAGTTTAGTTTTTAGGTTTCTAAAGTAAAAAGTTTGTGAAAAGGATATAATTTTGGATACAGGAGTCCTGAAGAGGACTGTTTATAGAAAAAAACACTGTACAGGTTTTTATTTCGACGGAAAAACTGATGAAAAATGACAGCTTTTCTAGTTCTTCTTTTTATAATGCATCACTTGTTTCGTTAAAGACATCCTATGGTCTGTTTGGTCACTGGGATTGGTTGCCTCGTATTCACCTTTAGAGGGTAGTTGTTTTGTAGAACAAATAATGCAAACTGAGAAGTCAAAAAATCTTAACTTCATGGAAAAGTACAAACCTTCCTAGAAATAATTTCACTGTAAAATAAATTAACAAAAGTAAAGAAACCGATGATATAAATTCTTCTTGTTCTCTCTTAACATGACACGGTCCAAATCAGGAAGTTACGGTTTGAAAATACTTATGTTAAAAGAATTTTATAAATACAAGATTTATACATTCCATGAGCTTCTGGCTCGTTTTAAAAATAAAAAATAGTGATTTGAATTCTTAAGTTCAGTTTCATTTTAGTAAGCGTAGCTTTACGATTATTTAAGTGCTGAGCAATTTTGCTTTGCTTGAAGGAACGTAAAGAATTATTAATTTAATACTTCATCTAAATAAGATTCAAATTTACCTACCGTTAAGAACGTGTTTTAGTATTTATATTAACAGTTCCCAGCGCAATGTAGCCTCTCAGGCTCAGAATAAAACTAGTTCAGCGCGCTGTTTGCTCTAAATGGTACAACGTTGTCGCTGAAAATTAAAATAAAATATAAGGTGAAGGATGCGCTTGTAACGTTATTATGAAAGTTACAACACTTATTGGAATATACTGTGTTATTACATCCTTGGAGAATAAGGTACTGTTGAACATATTAGAATGAGGTTAGAAAAATAGACTCCCGCCCTTTGTGAGCTCCAAAATCTGTAACTGACGTATTTTCCAATTTTTTGCCAATTAAATGTAAGTAGATTCAGTGTATCTAATCTAAAAGTTGTTATTTTTTAAATTATAGTAAGTGAAATGTGATATTATTTTCTATACAGCAGTCTGCAAGTGACTCTGAAAAGCTTGCTTATGAAATTCTTGAAGTAAAATGGTTACATTAGGTAACTGTATATTTATAAGTTCTTTTAATAAAAAGTTATTTTACTTGTGAAAATAAAATCAAAACATCTAAGCTAAACAAAACAACTCCTGCAAGTCTACGTAAATTATTGATCGCATTTTTTAGTTTGTTTGTTTTCTATTTAGGTACAATTTTCCTAATAAGGACAAATATGACATTTTTTAAAACAAAACGCTATAAATTTAAAATACAATAAGAAAAACACGAAAGCAATTTTTCCAAAGGGAAACTTCTTTATTGCGGAAACTTTTTTAGATAGTGTGTATTTGGGGGTTTTTATGAATAAGTTGGGTTCTCAGGAAAAAGTTTTAGCTTGACATCTTCGACGTATATACTTAAAATTTGACGTAGGATAAACAAACATAAATTATAAACAGTTTTTTGTGCCACTTACGATGTTTACAGCAATATGTAATGTTCTAAAAGAAAGATGTGACAGGAGAATATCCTAAAATAAAATGCGTTTGGAATTTTTAGCATATGCTCGTAAAAATAATTCTATAATTATTGCAGTATTAGAATCTTTTTAATTTACATTTTGATATTAAAATTAAATTATAAATTACTAAATCTTCTTTCAGCAATTATTGCATTTGCTGGTTAGTACTTTCCCTTACATATTTACCGTTCGGCATTGATTTTTTGTTAGACTCGAGCTTTCTTTAAGTAGTTAGTCTGTTTTTATAAATTTATGAGACAAGTCAGGGAAGTGACACTTTACAGGACGGGCAGATAGGAAGCCTGCGAGTCTTTACTAATGTGCTATGTATAAATTTTTTTCTGCAACTGCATATCGAAAAATAAATGTCTAAAACGGAAAAATCTAAAAACAATCAAATAAAATTTGATGAAAATATCATGTTGGTTCAGGTTTGTTATTTTGTGTTTTCGACGATTCTGAGTCTAAAAAATTGTTACTCGAATGACAGGTGCAGAAAAAAGTAATTTCCTGCAGCTATCATCATAATCCGATCTCTCATCGGCTTTGTTAGGATTTGCCTGACAAAGTCTTAAGTTCTTCAAACGTTAGTTTTTTAGGTTTCTGAGCAGTCAGCAGATACTTATCACGTTGAATTTGTATTCTGATGTATTAAGACTTTCTGCAGATTTTTAATTCTTTATTTGATGTTTTCGTTTCTAGAAATCTTCTGTGGGCTATTTTAGAACTTTTTTCGATTACTTTACTTCTTCCCATTTTCTTTTCGTTTTCTTCTTTTCAATTTCTTTACTCCTGTATGGTTTGCAACTTTTCCAAAGTTTCCTTTTTTTGATTTCTCTGGAAGTGCATTGGGCTACTATAGGTAATCTTTAATCTCTGTCTCAAAGTTATTTCCTACAATTAATGCATCTCAGATTTTATCATTTATCACAGATTTGGTTTCTGTTGACCTTGCACAGCCTTTAGTATCATCCAAATTATTTAAACGCTTTTTATACAGTGCATTGTCTTTATTACAAGCTTTGAGCTGTCTATTTTATTTTTTTATCCTTGTTTAAAATGTCCTGGGTTACATCTGCTTCCTTTCTTCGTAGAGTTTTTTGTAAATTTGATATAACCACAAATTTGCAGCATTAGTGTTATAAGTCTGTTAGTATCTTTAAACCTGAAGCTTATTCTTTCGGAATTTACAATTTGTCCAAATTCGGAGAATGGTATCAAAGTTCTCGAAGCTACGAGCTCTTGTGTCTTTAACCTTGAAAACTTTTAACTACCGCATTTATTTTTAAATGTTGGGATCTCATTTCTAATATTTTGCATTTGGTCAGTGGTATCAAATGATTTTCAAATTTTATCAAAGTGACTTTATAGATTTGATTGCTGATATGTCAGCGGACTAAACAATTCTTATCGAATTTGACACCCCAAGTTTTAGGCACTGATGGTGGTCTTTTATAAAAGAAAACCATCATGAAAAAAAGGCAGCTACTGTAGATTTAGACAGTCTTCGCTCAATTTCATACAAATGTTTCAAGTTCCATTTGAAAATACGTTTTCGGGCACAGTTAAAAGTTAATCCCATCTAAGTTGAATACCTTGATAGCATTTTCTAACATACAGAACAGGTTTTCTGCCTTAAAATAATTATTATTCTTGTTGGGCCACTCTCTGATTTTAGAATCTGCCACACTACATAGTACCATTAGTAGTACTTGCAGATGTCGGTGGTTCTGTTTGCCTTAGCATCAAAAGTATAGTAGTGACATCAAAATCTTTAACATCTTTAAGGAATTAAGTCTGATATCATTTGAAAATTTTAGAACTTTCAATGAAATTCTGTTCATAAATGGTCTTTTGAAAGTTGTCAATCAGACGACTTTGGGATGCTTTTGTAGCAATTTACTAAACTTAGTTATTTCTTTAAAATCTCTTTGTTGTATCCTTGGAACAAGTGACAGCTTCACTACTTTTTGAAACTGCCCGGTAGACCCAGAATTAGAGCTCGATAATGAAGGGCACTCTAGGATCAAGTACACGAAATGATTCGTGTATTCAAGATTGCTTACAGCTCCAAATCTAGTTGATACTCGTAACTTGGTTTTCTAACAAAGTAGATTTTTCCAAACCCAAAGTGCACTACACTTTAATTGTTATGAACGTTATTCGAAAGTCCAAGAAAAGTTGGAGTACTGTAAAACTCCATAAGAGTAAACCGACTAATTCGAAAGCTTGAAGATTAAGACAAAGTTTCTCCTACACTTCAACACCGACCAAAAAACTTAACTGCCTTCATTTACTGCCACTGGTCCAGAACGTCAAGAAATTATAGGGATTTCAGATGTATAAAACCAAGTTGGATAAAAACAGCGATAGAAGACATAAGTAAGCTGTACACCAATTCGATCAAGATTTGATGAACAAAGATACCTATATCAAGGCCGACTTCTCGTTGATTCCTGATCTAAAATTTCCACTGCAAAAGATCCGACTGTGATTCCGATGGAGAAAAGTTGCCAACTTTTCAGAGAAGTGTAGCTATAAAACGTTTTTATCACAAAAGGACAACCAATCAAAAATTTACAACTAGGATTATGTAAAAGCACTAATTAAACCGTTTGTGAAATTTCACTAAGAATCTGTTTTGTTTTGGCCAAACTTGACCTCAGCTTATTGCAACAGGGACACAGTTAATCGATTTCTTTCAGAAGCAGTTCAAGCCCTCCCTAATGCATTGAGCTAAGGCTAACAGAGAAAGGGAAACTTTTGAAGAGAGAAAGTCTGAGAAGAAGTAGGTGATAGTAGTCTTCCAAGACTATTACCTATATTTATTGTTGTTTGTTTTTTGGTCTTTATGCTAACAAGATTCTAAATGGCATATCTTATTATTTATTTAAAATTTTATCAAAAAGTAAACTTCATTCTTGAATAAATTGGAGAAAATAAACAAAAAGCTTCTTAATGGGTTCGAGAATGTGTAAAGTCCTGGGTCCCACTATGACTAAAGATAGACACTAGGAACCACTCAAAGGATTTTACAAGGACTTCAATTTAGTTCTTTGTGTATGTAGTAGTAGTGTCAATTCCCAACAAACGTATCTATCTGAACAAATCTGACCACGTGGTACATGGGAAAACAAACAATCAGTGTTGGTAGTTTTCAAGAAAAATGGTAAAGGCATTACGAGATTCAAGTAGCACGTTTTTAAGGTTTTATTTGTACAGATACCAATAACTTTCTAAGTGCCAACAACTCACCTCACGCAGCTTTTACTGATTTGCTTTTTCTTTATTAGGAAGCTTATAATTCAAACTGCTATGCTTTCAGCATTTCTGATTAGGTGAAATGTTCACATTTAATAAACTGATATTTAGGGCAAATTTGGAAGATAATAACTCTGCACAAGACTGGCCTTTTAAAGCCTCCACTGCGTTTTTCAGTCAATTAACTGTTTGGTCTTATTAAGCTTTCTAAATTGGTGGAGGTTTTTGGGCTTGTCTGACTATTTAGGCCGCTTGGAATTTTTGAATATCATGCATAACTACACAAACTGGGTTTTCAAGTAAAGTTTCTGATTTTGCATTTTACATTAAAAGCCTTTTGTTCAGTTTCTAGTGAATTATTTAAATCTGGTAACTTTTTGGCCCAATCGGAAGCTTCACACCTATGAAATCATGTTGGACTAGTTTATTCCTGCCTATTGAACATAAGTTAGATTTGATACTTCTCTTTGATTAAGCCGATTTAGCTTGGTTTGTTTGGATCTGGTAAACGTTTTCTTCTTTGAACAGTGATGGATGGATTGGTTTCACCAAAACTGCTATTTAATTTTGCCTAGCTATTTCAATCGAAATGAGTCAGGTAAGAACATCTGTATTTGTGTGTTCTATTCTATTCTCGATCTTTCTCTTTTTCTACGTTGATTTGGTTGCCATTCCCATGTCTTCTTAGGCGATTGGGAGTCCACCATACGTTTCATATGACCATGGCATTTTAGGCGTCGTGTTTCAATTTTTTCTATGACTGTCGTTTGTTTATTTCTTACTTTCACATATGTTTCTTGTCTTTGGTACTGATATTTTATTGCTGAAATGTAAATCGTAGTGATGTTTAGTTTTTTCAATCTCGAATAGTATTTTCATTGGGACCATATGGTACTCCTTTTCCAAATCGATAAATATCAGGTGGGTTTCTAAGTTTCTTGCCATTAGTTTTTCTAATACCTGCTTTATTGTAAACATATTATCTACACAGCTCCGACCTCTAGTAAATTAACTCTGTTCTCCATTTCTGGCAATAATCTCCTCCAGTCTTGATTTAATTATTTATCCGTACAGTCTTCCTATACTTGCTGTCACACTTATACCTCTGTAATTTTTGCAATCGGATTTTTTTCCTTTCTTATAAATTGATGTATGCCTTATTCCAATCTTCGGGAGTACCGTGCATCTCTATTAGGCACTTATTAAAAATTTCTTTTAGTGTTTTTATTAATATTTCACCAATTCTATAGGAACACTTCCAGGACCAGGAGCTTTACCATTTTTCATATTTTTTAAATTTTTCTTTATTTCTTTGGTGGTTATTTCTTGGATGTCATCGTTATTTCTATTTTCGTTCCCGTTTCAATATATGTTGTCTGTATACTCTGGTCTTTTCTCTTGTAGCATTTTTGAGTAATATTTAACTCATTCGTCCATTTGTATAATTTGTATATTGGTTTGACTTGTATCGTTCTTTCTGAGTTGTTTGAGGAATCTCCATGACTCGCTTGTTATTTTTCCAATTATGTGTCTTGCTATATCCTCGCACTTACATTCCCACCATATATTCTTTTTTGTTTCTTTACAATTTTTTTCACTTCTCTACTTGTCCTAGCATATTGTTTCCTATCTTTATCATCTTGTGTAGCCAACCAATTTTTATATAGCCTCTTCTTTTCAGCAATCATTTCCTCTGTTTCTCTATCTGCCCAAGGTGCTTTTGTTCTTTTATTGTTTTCTTCATATCCTATAGCTTCATATGCTGCCTGTTTGATTTGGTTTTTGACCATGATATACATTTCTTGAGGTATACCGGTTGGTTTTTCTGATGGTTTTTGTGCAAGTCTGAGTTGGTAGAGAAATCTAACTGAGTCATCTTTCAGTTTTTCTAGATTATACCGTGGTTGTTGAATTTGGTCTTCGATGTTTTCCTTGTTTTTTCTTTTTCTTGATTTTCTGCAATACAGCAGAATTTCTAATTTTAGCAACATATGATCCGTGCCGCATTCCGCGCCTCTGAAAACCCAAAAGTCTTTCGTTTTTAAAGTAGATTGCTGGTTTTAAATGATATAATCAATGATAGATTTTAGCTTCCATGTGTTTTGTAGCCAAGTGTATTTATGGATATTTTTGTGATCGTAGTATCCATTCATGATCTTTAAAGAGTATGTATCACATTCATCGTCCACCGTTGTCGTTTATAGTTTCCTCTCCAAAGCGGCCGACTACAGGATCATTCTCTTTTTTTTTCCGACCCTGGTATTTATATCTCCTACCAGAAAAATCTTTTTTCGATTGCCAATATTGTCCAAGAGATTTGCTAGATGTTATTCAAATTCGTTTTTAGTTTCTATGTTGGCATCATCATTTGATGTCTATATCGCTATTACGACAATGTCGTTTCCTAGAATTTCCAATACCATCTTCATTATTCTTGCGTTTGTGTCCTTCCAGTTCTTTATATTTTCTTTAAGTGTTTTATGAACCGCTATTCCTATGCCTGCCTTCGTGCTTTTGTCTTTTTCTACTCCAGAATAAAACAATATGTAGTTCCCTCTAATTTCATTTCCTCTCTCTTTTCTTTTTGTTTCTGCAATTATTGCTATATCAATGTTGTATTTGTTCAACTATTGGAAGAATTCTTCTGATTTTGTGTTCAGTCCTTCTACGTTCCATGTGGCTAGGTTTTTTGCAAATATGCGCTTTTCATGAGTGTTGGGTAGCTAACCCAACGCCTCAACTCCCAACTCGGAAGACCAGGTAATTTTGCTTCGAGTTTTTCTTCATCTAGGCTGACTATTTTTCCGGATTTAAGAGATCATCCTTTTCTTTGTAGTTCTTCTGCCTTTTAGACCCTTGGATAACTATTGCATCTCTTCAGCTCCGTCCGCCGTTGACCTTTTTTTTCTTAGTAACCCTAGATAGAGGCCCTCACAGGGTGCTATCATTCAAGTCGGATGAACCCTGGTTTTTTAACAAGGTTATTACTCCTCTCCCTCCTCCTTTCTCATCCGAGCTTGGGACCGGCAAATGACAAAGATACATTTTATCACTAGACAAAAAAGGAGTACTTTTGGCACTTATTTCGCTCTCCTGAAAATCAACTCCTAGTCATATTCAGAAGCTGCTTTTACAGCAAACTCGTCCTCCAAAAGCCATTTGGATAGTTCTGCGGCAACTCTTCTTTTCTTTATTGCTCAATATTGTAATACGCGGTGTTTAATGTTAGTTTACGTGCATTTTGGTTGTACTTATATCAGTCTAAATCTGTGTCAATAGTTGTTGAACGGATCATGTGTTGTTACCAATAGAATAATATAAGTCCAATAAGGTAATGTGTTATTCAAGGCATAAACCAATAAGGAGCCCTCCTTTTTATTACTCTTTCCTATATTTGCTTTCAAGAGTTCTGACCTTCTTTGTCGACCTCTAGTTTAATGACACATTACAGTTTCTTAATTATTCTCGTAATACTTGTTCTCATGCATCTTCAGCTGTTCCTTCAATGCCCTTGGGCTTTAGAAATCTTATTTTTATAGTTATATAGTGTGAAGACGTTCTACCATTGCAATGGCTTGCACTGTTGATCTAGAATCCGAAAAAGTATAGAACTACTTGTCATGTTGCAAATGTTCTATCGTCCAACCAAAAGACATACCAATGGATGCTTGTAACTACACCTGAGAAATCGATTTCAATTTGTTACTATTGTTGGTACTAAACTGCCGTTGATCCAACTTTGTTCTTTATCTCTTAATCCTCGTCAAACTTAGGGGTACTTTTCAATCTTGGATGCACTGCATTTTTTTGGCGACAATAATTGCTTACAATCTTTGTTATTCATTTCTGAAAATTGTAGTTGATGTTGTAGATAAGGTAGTGAATGTAGACGTATATCACTGAAGATGATTTTTGCGTCGAAACCGATCTGATTCTAAGATCAATAAACTCGTAAGGAAGTACATGATGTATTTATTTTAACATTTTTGAAAATATCAAAAGGGATTTTATATATGACCAGAACCTTCAGTTTATTTGTTGGTGTTCTACAATACTTTGATATTGTTATAAGAAAAAGACTCAAATACTAATGCTTCTGATCATTTTAGCACCATCTTTATACTGTACTTTAACATTTAAATTATTCATATAAAGTTGATATCTTTTAAGTAACAAGTTAAAGGTTTAACATCTTTTTCTATGGGATCAGTTTTAAATGACCCTTCATCCTTGTAAATTATACTTACGAATAGCCAAATTCAACAGGGTTTATAGAAGAAGGTAATGGAAAAATGAATATCCACTGACCTACTTTTATTCAGATCAAATAACGAGAGGAGAGTATTACTGTCATATCATAAAATCGGGCGTAGTTTAAAACTTGTAAAAGCATCTTTACTTGTACATTTGATTATCTTTGCATAAAGAGAGCAGAAGGTACAATTTGAAAGCAGTAAAAGCAGTTGCTTTTAAGTTACGTATACTAAAGCATTAAAGCAAAGAACATAGAAACTCGTAAAGTATAATATCTATCCTCTTTGGTTAGTATCTAAAACGTTATTTGTGCTTCTCTATTAAATTTGCACGACCTAAATAGAAACGCAAAATTAATTCAATAAACGCTTCAGGAACTCTATTTTCAAGGAAGTCGTGATATTTTATAGGTATAATTTTCGGGGTTTATCCTTGTTCGATCTTCTGAAATTGATAATTGGAATATCGTGTGCACTTATACAATATGGTAAATTGCACGATACACAATAAATTCTTGCAAGTTGGGTATTATTAAGTAAATTCAAGATTTTTTTGCATTAATGGCAAAATTCTATTAATTTTTTATGTGCAAAAATAGCGTGATTAAAAATTTTAAATCATTTTCTTCCACGAGTTAATCTTTTAATCACAAACGAAATTGCACGAGTAATTTATTACATTTATTATAAATAATAAAGGACGTTTGTGCAAAGGTTCGCTTCAAATGATCACTGAAACCTCTTAAGCTCCTTAGTGAGACCCTAAATGTCAATCAGACTTGTCACCGGCTCAGTTAGCTTCTCGTATTTTGCTTTACTGATCAACAACAAACCAGTTTCAAATATTTTATTGGAATTTTCACCTTTATTACAAACGACAGACATGAAAGACGTATTTCTCTGCTAATTCAGACTCAAATTGCGTTAATAAAATTATATTACCTTCTATAAAAGCTCATTTGCCGTTATTAAAGCTTGCGAATAGAATTCATGTGTGCAAATATACAGGTGATAAACGAGATCGTGTAATCCGAATTACGATGGATCTCAGCCACAGCAAGTTTCCCAGATAATTTTCAGAGACCGATAGCGCGATCCATCACTTAAGAAGTGCGACAATGGGTAGCTGTGTATTTATTAGATTTTCTTCGCCTATTAACAGCATCGAATACATCACTTTGGCGACATTTTCACAGCTAATGTCTACAGACTTTCCTTTGGAAAAGTTGAAACCTCATTACACTCATCAATTTCTTAGCTATTCAGCACTTAATAACTAACATCTTATTTATACAGTTATTTTCTAAAAGAAAGGAAGGGAATAGCTAGTTTGTTTGTAAACTAGAATGAAAAATTGCTTTTTGTATTGTCAATACTAATAATAAATATAGGAAATGTTTCAACATCTTTGATAATGCAAAACGACCAAGCGTATTATGAAAAATAAACGAGCTGCTATATATCTTCAATATTAAGTTTTAAAAAGAAAAAACAAATGCTCCTTCTTGATGAGTTTTCGATAAAAATAGTAGTTCGGAAGCCCGAGCTGAAGTAAACATTGAAATTAAACGAATAATAAAATAAATATTTTAATAAAATGTAAGATAAACAAACTTTAATTTAAACTAAACTTTGTTATATTTTATAGCAGTCTATCTGTTTATTTGTTTTATGTTCATAATGTTACAAGATGTACTACAGGGTAATTAGTTTTATCATTACGAATTCATGTTAAACATACAAAATAATTTCTCTTTGTTTAAGTAGAAATTAGAGTCTTTATATTATATGAGTTTACAAAAAAGCTAGCGTAAAAGCATTTCAGCATAATTGATAACAAAGTCTGCAGAAAAGTGAAATGCTGTCTCTTTACTGCATTCTTACTGTTTTTATTAACTCTTCTAGAAGGTACACGCTAATAGAAATTAAATACCTTTATCATAACTTAAAGCTCAAGATTGTCTTTCAACAGCATTTATTATTCAGGCAAACTCGGCAACCATCAAGTTATTTTGAATTATTTATCCCTCAGTTTTAACGTTTTTGTCTTATTTCTTTACGTAAGTAATTTTTATTTTACAGCAATTTAATTTAACTTTGTATTTCGGTTAAGTGAAAACACAGACATCTTTTTAGTAGATAACTAAAGAACCTCTCCCTTGTGTAAGTACTTAACACAAAGTGCAATTTTGATAACTAGTACTACGTATTGAAATTAATCCTTTTCTTCACGTATAATTAAAAATTTGTATGCGTTTATTCAGTAAAAGATTGTTTTGAATTTGGTTGGATCCTTGTTGGCCATGATCAGAAAGATTCCCTTCATATTTAATATTTAATCTACCACGATAGGTCGAATTTGAATTTCGGTGAACGCATTAGAAATTTTCTAAATGTAAATTTTATTATGTAACACAGATATCTATAGTCATCTTTGCTATGGGTGGTGAACGCTGCTGCACGCGGTCGGGAATGAAAAGCAATGGGTGATTGAAACTTATCGCTCAAAACATGTCTGACCCGGGAGGGAGGGAAGTGAGGAGGTTCGGCGGGTTTACTCCGTCGTCGGTCCGGTCTCCAGTTCTCTGCCGGTTTTACCGTCGCCGCAGGTGAAGGGCAACCACGGGGAGCGAGTCCTTCATACTATGAGGAAACCGCAACTCACCACCCGCGGGTGCGCCCGTCTACTTGGCCTCCGGCATGTTGTTGGCCTCCTTGGTCTTCCTGGTACCTGAAACAGAAAGCAAAGTTGTGGCGGGAAGTGGAGGTGGAGGGTTAAGGAAGCTTAAAGGTTTGGTGGATGGGTGTCTGGAGCATCGGGGTTGGTATTGGGTTACCTGGCTGCCAGGGGTGTGTCCTCAAAGATGTTTTGGAGGTCTTTGGGGAGCTCCTGGGCTTGCGCAAGGAGAATGGCTGGAAGGTACTTGCGTTTCTTTCTGGGTTTCTTGGGGATGTGATCGAGTGGAGTTTTCAGGATGTCGAGACGACGGTTCGGTTTTGAAATCTTCGTCGCTATGAAGAAATCTTATTATTATCTTTGAAGAGTAAAATTAGAGCCAAAACAATCTTCTGCAGAATAACCGATTATAAATTCATGTGTTTGGCGTCAACCGATATTTCCGTCTGGCTAGCTTTGTAACCACGGACCATCGAGTCCTTTCAGTATTGCTACTATTACTAGAAATCAGGTAATAAGACTTAATAATTGTGTGTAACACATCCACTATACAGAATGTCCCAGAACTGCACACCAAAAAGTATACGACGTGATTCTAAACTTTAAGCAACACTTAGACTACACATAGAGTCTAAAGTACCGAGATATAACCCGGTAGAGTTTCTCTTGTCAACAAAATAAGGGTATTGGTTCGCAAAGAATTCAGCATTGCCATGAAATAGGCCATTATGGTTTAAGTTGCTGTCAGCTATGAATGTAAATTCCACCAATACAGATCCGAACCACTACTGTCCCAATGAGCACAGTCCGAATTCTATTTCTCAAGCAATAACTGAAGTAAAAGACTAACCGGTAAAGTATAAATTGAACCAACTGAGCGTTACCGTTGTGTAGAGTCATAACCATTGCAAATGAAACAAACGTTATAGAGGAATGCATATTGAGATTCCATTGGATTATGGTTTTGATTTTGCTTCATTAGTTAAATAAACCTCGACTTAACCTGCTCCAAAGCCTTTTATTCTTTCTAGTCAGAGATTAACTACAAGAAATTTTCTTATTGCTTGAACCTGACGTAGATACCACTATTACATAGTTTTGGAAATTGCTGGCTTGGTGAACCCATTAAAATTTAAAAATTATGGTTTCGATTTTGTTTCATTAGTTAAAGAAACCTCGACTTAACCTGCTCCAAAGCCTTTTATTCTTTCTAGTCAGAGATTAGCTACAAGAAAATCCCTGATAGTATCGCGCCGCCTTTGAGAAGACCTCTGTAGCACTTTTTCTTTAATGCAGACACTTAAACTAAGTGATCTCGTGAGAACATCGGTAATACCGAGCAACATCCATTGGTGGTACTTTCCTTGCTTCGATCAGAACAAGCATCTTTTTGTGATACCTGCTGTACTATTTCCAAGTTAGTGTCGATTTCCTTGCTATTAAAATAACTTCTAGTATGTTTCCACATGACGAACCATTTTAGACGCTATTATGTTTAATAGAATTTTTCAGTATTGGACTCTTGGCAATAAGTTAGTAACTGTAACTGGGCGATGATTGCAACGTTACTGCTGCGCCAGCAAAATGAAATTCTGTTTAGTATTATTGCAAAATAGTTCATATTTTTCTAGTGTTTAGTTTCTGCAAGGTCACATAAAATATACTCGTATATACAGTGTTTTCGTAAAGTCGTGCATAAATGTTTAAAAATTCTGGAACGAACTTTTAGAAAAACGCTCGGACCGGTCAATTTTTATTTTTAAATGCGCATTTTCTTAAACAGAAAATATTTATACAGGGTGAGTTATATAGGAGGTATGTCGTTATCAAAATTTTTTAATGGCAATCCTTATATTTAATTACGGAATTTAAAAGAGCGCATTTTTCTACATATTCTAAGGTAATTATGGGTATAGGTATAGGTATATTTTGAAGAAAAACGACCTCAGAATTTCATAATGTTAGATTTACTGGTAATGCAAAATTCAAAAGACAACTAAATTGAATGTTCAAATTGTGCACTCTTGGCAAACTGACAGTAGCCAAAACGACGAATGAATTATCTTTGAATATTGTTAACAATTTCTTGAGATATACTACGCATTTCTTGGCGAATTCTTGCTTTTAAATCTGGCCGTATATTTCCAAAAGTTATTGACAATATTCAATCATCCCAGCCTCCTTCTCTGTACATTTCTCACGCACCAGATCGTTTTTCTGTAAATGCCACCTTGCGGAAGTTTACCTAGAAATCGGGAGAGTTGGAAAATAATGGATCTACCGCGACACTAAGAGTGCAACATTTTCAAATAGCAACGTTGGTAAAGCAGCTCATTCAAGCAGACGAAAGTGGAGACTGGAAGTTTCATCTACTTTGTGTGAAAAAGATGCTGCCTTACTTCCATGCATGCGGCCATTTTTTGTACGCTAAGTCTGCAACACTGTACTTGCAGGACATGCTTGCCTTACAGAATAAACTCACTCCTACAGAGTAGAAGAAGTTTGTAGAAGATGGCTATTTCACCATTCGACGTTCTGAAAAGTTTTGGTGCGGTATATTGTCCGACATGACAATCGACCAAATTTTTATGCGAGCATTAAGGAGTACCGGTGGGTTGAGCCATGGTCGTAGCGTTTCCGATAGTACACTCACCAAATGGATTTTCACAATGCCTATTGCAACTGATGTTTCCCAGCAGATAGAAGATTTTTGTGGTTTGCTGTTCACCAGCAATGGTTTTCCTCTCACGATCCATTTTCACTATCAGATTACATCATGTTCCTCAGCTCTGATATTATGGGAAATAGTGCTATAAATTGTCAGCAAGCGTTTGAGATTGAAAATGCTTTTACGATGAGCATAATTGGGCAAAACATCAATGAAGTGAAATTCACCAGGAAGAATCGAGTGATACCTCTTCGGGGACATCAATCAAAAATTAAGATTCACAATCACGCAACACTTTTTCACCGTATTTCTTGAAGAAATCTGACAAGAAGTTGAAGGAGTACTTTACATATGAATTGGCTCTACATTCATTGTCCCTCTTTGAAGAGACTGGGATGCGTAAAACTCCCAAATCTGTATTTTATGATTTGTTTACCTTACTCAGTGAGGATATTGGCGTGAGTACCGCTGTTTAAGTTGTTAATAGTGGTTCTTCCTGCATCGAATAATGTGGAAAACTGATGAACAGTTTTCATCAATACTTTTAAAATATGCTGCATATATGAAGAAACATTATAACGTTGGGGCTACTGTTGTACCCGGCAGATCTTGACATCAGAAGCTCTAAATCCGCAGAACGCCTACGGCGCACTAAACAACACTCAGTACCTGACATTGCGTTCCATGAATCAACGACAGCTACTATCCCTCAAGAGCGATTTCTAATCAATGACTACAACAAAAGTAGATTGATATCACTGCTGTCTATGGTGCTTCGTAATGGGAGATTTATGGTTAAGCAAGCAGCAGAAGATGCTGACCATCTAATTGTGGTAACTGCTATAGAATCATCTCAGTCATATGACAAAGTGGTGTTAGTTGCTGAGGATACATGTCTTCTTATAATTCTAGCTGTAATAAATACTCCTTCTTCAAATATTGTGTCCTTGAAACCAGGAAAGGGTAAGATACAAAACATCTTATACAATTCCGACAGTTTTAAATATTCAGATTCCATCAAAAACAACCTCCTGTTGCTTCACGTCTTCAACGGTTGTTACACATCTTCATTATTTAGGCAAGATAAAAAACGCAGAATTAAATGTTCCACAACATTTACATACAGCTATTTTTTCTTCAAACAGGTACTTATCCCAAAAAACACAACTCAGAGAAAATCGCACTTACTAGCAGAAGTTGGAAAAATAACCGCAACTTCGGAAGAAGATAGTAACTTTAGGTATTGGTGATAATTTTACATAGAATGTAATGCTCTACAATTTTTATATAGATGGTTGGTTTGATTGACTGAATCTTTTTTCATTTGTTTTGAAAAAACCGAAAAAACATGCCTTTTTTCACTTAGAATTTTGGCCTAACCATCAGCGCTCGCCTCGGCGGGGGGGGGGGGAAGCCCGGGATATTCGTATTTGACCTAAAATAAAGTGATTAAGAAGGTTTCTACCTTTGCTTGAATTATTTCCGAATTCACCCACCTACTGGCTTTCTTAGAAATCAGATAATTTGCAAGCAAATTAAAAGTTGTTTAATAATTATAACTCTTTATTCATTAAACAATAATCACAACACTTGGTAGAAGAGCGTGGTTAACTTAACTGGTTGATGGTTGTAACAAGGAAGAAATAATGAACCAATTTAGTTTTATGAAAATAGAGCAGTTAAGCTCAACTAGTTATGGTATATGGATAATAAAGTTGGAGGCTTTGTTAGATTCAAAAAGCCTGTTTAAAGATGTTATAACAAGGAAAGAAGAACCATAGAAAATATTGCTAGAGCTCAAAGAAGTCAAAGACACATTATTGATCTTGGGGAAACAATGTCGCAGAAATAATTTACTATGTATGTCTTAAAAGGATTGCCTGGCAACTATGAACTATCTTTGTCAGTAAATGAAGGAATCTCTGTTAAACTATGGAACAACAACAAAAAGAGTAGAGAAAAGGTTTTGCTTTAATTGCCACAAGCCTAGGTGGTGGTACAAAAAGAACAAACGAGAGACAGTGGTAAGAAGAACTTTGGAAGTAAGAAGAGAATGACTTCTAACAGGAGGGAGAGAATTAATATCGTAGAAGAGAATAATCAGAAAAAAAAATGAGTTTGCGTTTACAGCATATCTAGTCGTAGATAGTACCTAGATTCAGTGTGTTTGTGTCTTAAGCATGTTTGGAAAAAAACGAAGAAGTGGCTAAGGATAACATGCTAACATTAAACAAGGCTGTTGCACTATTTACAATGAAAATGAAACTCTTATATACCAGAGAACATTTTCTGAAAATATATTTAATATACAACAGAAAAAAAGTCAAAATCAAGAGTTTGTCGAAATGGAAGGATGTTTCTTCATAAATGAGAAGACTCGAGATCGATCTGAGCACGATAGAAAAAGAAGACTCATGTCAATAAAGCTATGGGTATTTTGCAGGGAGTGCGCTCACTATGCAGTTCATACATGTTAACTTTACGGAAACACATGATAAAATTAGAGCGGCTAATTGATCTTTGTGGTGCCCCAGAAACCAGTATGTCCTTTTGATGGTAGATGATTACTCGAGGAAGTTTTTCATTGAACTTTCAACTATAAAAAGTCGAACGCTTGAAGAATTGTAGCAAACACTAAAGAATAAGAATGAAAACTATAAAATGAGCAGAATGCTAGAGCAAAAGCTATTCGCAACTAGAGTAAATCTGGATTACTAATAATACTACCTACTAGATGTTATTTTTGAGACAAAGGAGTAGAACATGAGAAAACAATGTACTATTGATTTTTTAGGAATCAGAGAATTTGTAAACATCAGTTTATAAATATCAAGTTTGCTTTTTTATCCATTAAAAAAGATCTACCACAAAAATTCTAGTCAATAAAATCGGTTCTACTGTAGCAATAAGTGAGATAACTGCTAATAGTAAGTACCAATAAATATCAGTGTATGGAAATGAGACATCAAACGATTGTAAACTTGCAGGTTATGACGACATTGAGCGTAAAGCCATTTTACAGAAATATACATACAAAGTACTTTCTTATGAGTTTATTATTGATCATTTTGGTAATAAACTCATAAGAAAGTACTTCCCATATTTATTCCAACAGTGATATAAAACTTCTACCACGTATTTTAAAGAAATAGGAAGGTGAGAACGGTTACTCCACGGATACTCTAGCTTATTAATATAAAAATAAAATTAAAAAACATAATTATTGCTAGAAAAAATGTGGCTCTGAGTTTCCATTACCTTTATTTCTGGCTTATCCAAATATCCTTACTTTGACATACACAACTACAAACAACAGAATATCAAAGCTGTTCTTAGACGTTTTTTTAATTTCTACTTAAATTTTTGTTCAGTTATTTTTACGCTTGATCTGTTCTTGAAGTTGCACAATGCCTGTTGTGGATTAATTAAATGAAATCTTTCTAGTTTCCAGTGTCGTCACTGTCTACAATTTAATACTTGTCAGCAGTGATGCCTATAATACATTTCAAAATTTTACAGATTTTATTCTTCGTGTATTAATCTCTGTTCAGTTGTGATTTGAATCATCAAACTAATAACAGTTTCTGTCAGATGGCTGTTAAGATATTCATTTTTTTAAAATAGGGCAAGTGCATGGTTTCAAAGAAAGATAATAAATGTCAAAAGCCGCTTTTCTGATTATAAATATTTCAAACTTTATATATCAAACTTTCTTTGGGCTCCTGTGGTGAAGATGTGGAGGTCATATCAAAGATAAGGTTAAAGAAAAAACAAGTACAACACTTTATTTTTCTAAGCAACCCTTCCTTGGTGTCGTCCTCTTTCGGTAATTAAAATTAGCAACTCTTGGTATGGTTAGTCGGAAATCTGGAAAAAAAAACTTTTCGATTTTTACAAATTTTATATATGCCCTGCTACACTCGCGTGGAACGTTGTAGACACAGTTCTTCTTCTGCTGGTCTTGTTGCCAAGTTTGGCTTTGGTGATCGTTTCCTTAAGCGTCCGCGAGGATTTGGACGCCGCACGTATGTTGTACCTGTTTCCGATTTTTCGGAGTTAATTGGAGACTGTAGGTATTAAGTTAGCTGCTAAAGTATCAGGGTTTGCATTCTCTCTAATATCTTTTTCTTCTCCATTTTCAGGTCTCCTTCTATAAAACATATTGTCTTTGCTTTATCATATAGGCATCTTGGGACGCCCATTTTCACATTTCTGTTATGGTTTGAGTCGTAGTGCAGGTATTTACCTGCGTGGGTAGGTTTCCTCTATACGTTCGTTGTGAACTTGTCTCCGTCCTTTTGAACCAAGACGTCTAGGAACGGTAGTTGTTGTTTAGACTCCACTTCCATTGCGAATTTGATCAAAAGACCGTTATTTTTGAGGGAGTGTAGGAAGTCGTCAAGTTCCTCAATCCCATGTGGCCATATCACAAAAGTGTCATCGACATATTTTAGCCATAATTTCGGCTTTGCTTGAAACTGAGATATCACCTCATGCTCAAACTCCTCTATAAAGATGTTGCTCATAATTAGAGAGAGTGGTGAACCCATTGCCATACTAAACTCTTACTGGTAGAATTTGCTGCCTATTTGGAAATATGTCCTCTTCATACATATTGTGAGTAGCTCCATCATTGCGCCTGCACTTAAGTTTGTTCGTATTTTCCAGCCTTCTTCTAACGGTATTTAGAGCCTCATCTGTTGCGACGTTTGCGAACAAACTGACTATATTGAAGCTAACCAGGACGTCACTAGAGTCTAATCTTACGTTTCTAATTGTTTTGACAAAGTACTAAGTATTTCTCATTGCTGGCGGGATTGTTCTCGCCAGTAGAGTTATTATGTCCAACAGAAATCTGGCCAGCTCATGTCAAGGAGAGTTTCTCTAGCTTACAATCGGCCTCAGAGGTATGTTCGTTTTGTGTATCTTTGGCAGGCCGTACAGGTGGGGCGGCTTACTATAATGCGAAGTTAGTCTGCTTCTCACTTGGGTCAAGAGCTGTTCTTCATTGAGTAGGATTTTTGGAGAGTAATTTGTACTCGTATCGTAAGTTTTCGTGTCCATAAACGCAGTTGTGTTGCTCTTGTCAGCGGGAAGGATCTTAATCGAGCTGTCTTTCTTTAGTGAGTTGACCGCTTGCATCTCTTCTTTGGTGAGGTTGTGCTTCACCTTTCTCTTCTTGTCCTGTACAGCTTTCGTCCTGTATCTGTACTCTTCCGCTTCTTCTAGGCAATAACCCAATTAACACCTCAAATGAAAATCCACACTCATCACCTTTTAGACAACATTCAAAATCCTAGTTTTTTAATACAGAATTCTGAAAAAAATGCCAGCATTGCATCAACAGGAATGTCTAGACATCTGTATCACCAGAAAAAGTAAATGTGAGTGATGGCTTTTGTGGATGAAGGAAACTGACTTTTAATGATTTATCAACGTTATCACATTTAGCAAGAATACAAGCCAGCCACCCTAATCAATTATATGGTACAAAATGAAAAGCAGTTACAGAAATACTTGTACACACAGCATGGAAAGTTTCATTATTATTGAAGCAATAAAACTTCGTAGCGAGTTTAGTTTGTAACTTTGGCAGGGCGCAATAAATTTTTTGTGTTGCAGGAACGGCTTTTGCACTTTGAAATCTTGTGGTATCTAAGAGTGGATTATTTAAAGTGAATACCTGGAATTGTCTGTTTTTAGAAGCCAAAATGACTTTTTGAAGTCATCATCTGGCTATTATAGGATTTTGAAGACTGGACTTGGGCTGAATCCGTCTTACAGAATAAACGAATAATTGTCTGCAAAATCGCAAATTGTGACAGTCCCCTCCTTACTGGTAGTATCTTTCAAGTAATTGAAGAATGACTTCTGCTGCCACGCAACAAATTCATGAATTTTAAGTTTCAATAAATCTTCATAAAGAATATCTTTTCTGTTTCTTTAACTATACTTTCCGGTATACAGCAATCTACAAATATCTACATTTTAAAAGTAAAAGTAAATCATTTTTGAACTTTTGAATCAATAAACTTTTAAAGTAATTAACACCAAGGCATTTCTTACACTCATTGATTTGACAATCTGGACGCGCTTTCCTAAATGTGCTTCAATCATTACTAATTTTACGTTTTTCTCAGCTAAGATTAAACCGTAGTAACTAGGTAGCAGATTTCTACTCATATTATATATAGTAGATACAGCTTTTTAATTATGTGTTACAAACAAAAAAAATGGATATTAATACCCTGTATACTATAAAACTAACCTATTTTTATGTATACTTTGTTTATCTTCCCTTCAAATTATCATTGTAACAAACACCACTTTTTCAAACTTTTACACTTCCAAATCTTATGCCTTACTGAACCAAATTAATTATCTTATACTTTTTCCTTCTCTTAATTTTATCTCGTTAGATATTGTTGAACTTATTTTGTTACGGTTTATATAGTAAAACGGTGAAGTTTTCTGATTAATAATGTCGATAAAAGACTGTAATTAAAATACGTTGTTGGAAAATTATCTTTTGAGACGGCGCTTTGTTACTTCCAGCAACGTTAAAGCGTAAACTTTTAAACAATGCCAAAGTTATTTTAATTTTATTGGTCTTATTTTGTTTCCATAATTACTTACTTATTTAAGAAATGAACTAGTATTTAAGAAAAGAAGATTCTAAGTATTCGTTATAAAAGTTTTAATAATTCAGAGTTTTCTACTGAGCTGTTTTTCGAATGATTAAATTTTACTTATTATTATGAATAATTGCCTTAAATCAAATGCAACTGCATTAATGGTAAAATGATTGATTAGGACTTCCCAAAACATTTAAGAGCAATGTGCGTTATTTTATAATTTATTATATTCATGCATGCATACTACTCTCCCTCTTGTTATTTTAATTCTTAAGCTAGTGGTTGTAAAGATTGAACGTGATTAATTTGAGTAACTCACGAATCCTGAAAAGAATCTTAACTTAGTGTTATCCTGATTGGATTCTTAAGTTATTTTGGTACAAATTCAAGATTTCCAGTAATTATTTGATTAATTTAATGTAGTGCAATTTTGGTTTTTAGCTTTTGTTCTAAGTATGTGGTTTATTTCTTATTAATTGCATGTTGTTCTGATTATTGTTTGTAGAAATGCTCGAAGTTGAGATAAATTCTAACGTCTAAAGGATATAAAAACCTGTCACACATAAGAATTTACATTTTTTTATGTGTTCAACATTATAATAACTTTTGTTTCTTCTAAACTGCGATAAACAAAAATCTGATTTTAAAATATGATTTTTTCACTAAGTAAAAGTAGTCCTTGCAGAAAGTTAATTTCACTCTTTGAACTGTTATTCTATTACTTAGAGCGATTTCATTTATAGCTAACCTTGTTAAATGTCATTGTTGAGACAATGTCTACTGCGAATAGTTAAATGTTAGAACTGTTCGAATTCTCCCAGGTCGTTCCTGCAAATAAGGAGTTACTTGCAGTATTCAGTGGTTGCATCTCTAGAGAGGCTTTAACCTACCATTACCGGCTTATTGAACTCCTCCTTCAGGAGTAGAAATATCGTTATGGTCCTTAACCTTCTAGGAAAGGCAAGCACCAGTGTGCAGTGAAGAATTATTTTTTTAATTTAAAGTTTAATTATTTGCAGCGAATAGCAAGCATTAACTTGAATATTGCTGAAACATGGGCAAAATAGTTACAGCGAATAATTTGAAATATTTATGTTCAATTTGAAATTGTTAAAAATGCAATAATAAAATATTTTAAAACAATTCTGTAATCCGTAATTGTTAAACAACCAATTCTAAATTCCAGTAGATTTTTCAAAACCTTATTGTTACTTATACCAATTTTTTGGCAAGACATATTGAACTTTCTTTACTGCTAATACAGCTCTGGATTTCTTCTACTATAATAACTTGAAAATACAACGGAGGGAACTACAAATTATAAGAAAAATGATTTGTTTCGATAGCTTAGCACTACTGCACTCTGAAGAAAGCTAGATTTAGACAAAACTTTAAAAATCGCACACTTAACTTTCTTAGAATATTTCTAAAATCGACAAAACATGTTATTATTACAAGTCTCTTTTTGATAGGTTAATACTTATTTAATACCTTTCCTTTGTATTTCAAAAACGTCTAATACTTGACAGAAAATGGAAAACTTAATAGGTTGAATTTCGCAGGTTCAATTTCAAGCATTTTTGGTATTGCGTACTTAGAGCTTATTGTTATGCAGTTAAGTAAATCGGGATTTTTTCACTCTTGGTCAAATAAGGTGGATTAACAAATAAATTCTTAAAACAGCTAGCAGGCTCGCTCTTGGCTGGAGATGGGTGAGAGGTTGACTAAACGGCTTCCCATAAATATACCGAAAAGTCATTCTCTTGTTAAGCAAACACAAGAATACTCCCTCATCATTTCATTGCCTATATATGCTACGCCTTGATTTAATTATAATGTAATGTTACTACAGGTTTATTTTTATCAACATTACTCCCACTTAATCGAGTCAACAACAAATGCATTGACCAACGTCAATTTTCAAGAAGAATCAAAGATGCTGGAAAATTTTTATCTACTCTTCTTCTTCTTATGCTAATCCGTTAATGGATGATTGCGATCATATTGGACATCAGTTCTCTGTCCCTTGCGATGTGTGACAACTCTCCTACATCTCTTGTTCCGATCCATTGTTTGACGTTACGTAACCATGACATCTTCTTGCAACCAATTCCTCTCCTTCCCTCGATATTCCCTTCTAATGTTAATTGCAAGAATTGGTATTTTTGGTTGCGCATTATATTCCCTATATATACCGTTTTTCTTCTTTTAATATTTAGTAGTAATTGATGGTCCATTTTCATCATTCTCAGCATTTCCTCGTTTGTTTTTCTTGCTGTCCATGCTATTTTAAGTATCTTACTGTAGAACCACATTTTAAACGCCTCCAGCTTGTTAAGTGTTTTTACTTTTAGAGTCCAGCTTTGTATATCATAAGGAAGCACTGGCCAGACATAACATTTAACAACCTTAGGGCCAAGGTCAAAGTCTGTGTTTGTAAATACCTTTTTGAATTTTGTTTGTTTCTTTTTTATTTTTAAATGTTATTTTTGTTGAGAACAAATGTTAATGTTATTAAACTTACTAAGTGTTTTTCTCAAAATAATTGTTTTGTAAGGTACAAAATTTTTTACACCATCATTCAACCAGTGAAGAAGTCTATTAAAATCTTTAAAAAAACTGGTGTTGTAATTTAAAAAGAATGATAATGACGTCATAGCTCAAGAACATGATCTGCCAAAAAACATGAAATCGACGTGTTCAAGTCTTTTTTTAAAGAAAAAAATAATTTATAACAAAGTTAAGAATTTTGTTCCGAACTTTATCACTACTCTGTAGTAAACGTGAGATTGGAGCTAATTATCATAAAGTTTGTGTTTGTTAAGACCTATTTTTCTATTTTACTCGCCGACTACATTGGAGAGGTAGCGACGGTCTTATATATTTACAGCAATTAATACTGTGTCGTCTACATAACGTATATTGTTGATACAAACACCATTTAGCTTTATGCCTGTTTCACATTCTTGCAGGGCCTCTTGAAAGATGTTTTTTGAATACAAATTGAATAGTAGTGAAGAGAGGACGCATCATTGTCTTACACCCCTACAAAATTTTGCGCTGTTGTGACTTCACTGCCCACTCTTATTTTTCCTGTTTACTTCCAGTATAAATTTTCTATAAAACAAATGTCTCTTTGGTCAATATGCATTCGTTTCAGTATTTCCATAAGTTCTTGATGCTGGACCTTGTTAAAGGCTTTCTCATGGTCTATGAAACAGAGTACATCTTTTCTTTGGTCGTAGCAATTCTGGATTAGCACCGGTGTTGCGACTATTGCTTCCCCCACTTTGTTGAAATCCTGTATTGAATGATTTTCAGAAATATGTTTAGTGCATGGCTTCTGAGACTAATAAGTATATTCAGAGCATTCCTTTACGTCGCTTTTTTTAAGCAATGAGATAAAGGTTGGCGTAACCCTTGGAAGGGAAATTCTTTGATTGATTTTATTAAAAATTATTTATCGTCGAGGAGTTTAATTAGTTTTGCTGGGATTTCATCTGGGGCATTTGCTTGGTTGTCTTTTGATGTCCGTATTGCCATTTCAATTTCCTTTTTTGTGGTAGAAGTCCCTGTTAGTTCTTCTGTCTTCTCCTCTATCTGCTCCCGGTCTTCTGCAAAGAGGTTGCCAATGTATGTCTCCTATATGCTTTTTTTTGTTGGTTGTCGTCAGCAGACTCTCCTTCATCTTTTTCTAGTCTGGAAAATTGTTTTTTTCGGTATAATCCCGCTGTTTCTTCAACCTTTTTGTGTAGACTGATGTCATCATGCACCACCTGTAATCTCTCTAGCTCTTCACATTGTCTATCCAGCCACTCGTTTTAGCTTTTCGTCTTTTTGGCCGAATTGTTTTTTGTATTTCTTTGTATTTATTGAGCTAGCCTTTGTATTCTCTATTTTGCAGATAGAGTTAGGTTTTTAACTGGCATCCAGCTCTGCTTTTTATCTTTCTGTTTGTAACCTATTTTGTCCTTTGCAGTGGTTATTATAACGTTTTCCACTTCTTCCCATAGACTTGTTAAGTTTTCACCTTTTTCAAATTTGTCCTCAACCGTTGTCTTCACTTTTAAGTTATTTTCTTCGCGAACGGCATTTTTAAGGTCTGTTTGTTTTAATTTTTCAAATGCAATTTGCCTTTCGGGTGGATTTCACTCTAGCTGTGCTAGTTTTATTTGAAAGGATGCTACCAGTAATACATGATCAAAAGTGACGTCGGCTCCTGGGTAGGTGCACGCACTTGATATCGTTGTTCCGAAGGGCCTGTTGATTAAAATGTAGTCGATCTGATTTCAAACTGTGTTTCTCGTGCTGTCGTCTCAAGATTTCTACGTATAAAGGTGCCCAGGTGGTTGTTGAAGCCATGTGTTAGTTACTTGCATGTTTTCTTCTTGGCAGTACTTGAGGAGGCGGTCGTCTCACTCATTTTTCATTCCTAGACCGTGCGGTCCAACTAGGTCTTCGAATCTTTCCTTTCCCAGTTTTTACTTGAATTTGCTAGTTATTATATTTATCTCATGTTTCTTAACGCTTTTTAGTAATTGCTTGATCCCGTTGTAGAACTTTTATTCAACTTCTTTCTCTTCTCAGTCTGCTGTAGGATGATGTTAACGTTTATTGGTTTGGCAGTAAGTTTGAGCAAAGCTATTCTGTCAAAGTGTGGAACAAAGTCTATTACAGAGTTTGAGAATTTTTTAGACTGTTATTTCAACCCCTTTTCTATGATCTTTGTGTTGATTGCCTGAGTAATAGTAGTAAAAGTAGAGCACATTCCAGTGTCGGGCCACCACGTCTCTGCAACATCCAGAAGATCGAGATTCAGTCTTTTCATTTCTTACATCACGTTTGCAAGCTTGCCGGTTTTGTAAACGTCGTACATTCGACGTACCCATTCTGATGTTTTTTCTTATATTAAACCTCGCTTTATTCAAGACAGACAGGAACAATTTTTACCTCTGGAACATTTTGCATTGGGTGTATTCATATCATATAAGATTATCTTGGGAACAAACAGTAAGGAGTGATGGACGCGGTTTCCCGTTGCCTTCCCCCATTTGGTGGAAATCACATTTTCTTAATTCCCGTGCGGTAGCAAAAGTTGTTGTTTAGGGTTATCCCGCCCATACTTAGTCGTCCGAGCTTCGTTTGTTTTCTAGCAGGGTGCACCGGGTGACTCCTTATTATCACTCGTGCAGGTGAGGGTGACATTTGGGTGGCTTGATGTGATGATGTTAAGTCCGACCCCTTGCACCCCTATCTACTAATACTTGCCTAAAATTTTTTTGGGATTTCGTATTTATTTGCTTGCAGTGTGCCAGTAAAAATAATATTTCCTTTAATAGGATTTGAGCCAAAGAAATTGACGAGAAGAAATTGTCAACTTAAATTCACCTACCTCCACCAAATCAAGATTTAATCTAATGAAGAACTACCTCTCATTTTTCAACTTATTTCTGTTTTGTTGTTTGTCACCTGGACATTTGCAATAGGTGCCTTTCGTCAATCGGCAGCTACCCAAAATTTAATTCCATAACACCTTGGTTTGCAGTTTATGTAAACTAGGAGTCGCTAATAGTTCGTCAACTATGAGTTTCTCACTTAAAAAATAACTTTCAGTACGTGCTGCAACAAATTTTGTCAGCATTTATTTGATTTCTGGTATGACGATCATCAAACCTTATAAATCTGGCAATTATTTTAAATCTGTTTCTAGTCATGTACGTAAAGAAAAGTTGCTTAAGAACTTTGTGTTCCTTGCATTCCGAAGATTCTATAAATCAGTCTTGCGGTCTCTGTTTCTTTCTCTACAGTACGTAATTTTATTATCATTTTTTTAATTAAATTTTTATTCGCTTGAATCTATTCAAGTATAAACACTGCGTTTAGCCACGAAAAAGTATATGCAGTTATTATAATGAATATGAGCAGTACACCCGTTATCGAGTTCTAAACACGCTTTTAATTTACAGTGAAGCTAACACTTAACAGTAAATATTGACCATGAAAAGAAACGTTGCAACAAAAATAACAAAATTGAATAAAACATTAGTTAAGTAACAGTAATTGCTAAACTAAATCTAAAGAAATATTTACATGGGCACCTGATAGCCAGGCCTTAATACCTAAATTGTTCTGCAAATATAATTAAGATTAAATAAATACAGACAAACTAAGTTAATAAAATGGGACTGTAATATACCGCGGCACGTTGTGATTTAAAATCAAATTTGAGTTACACAAGACAAATTATTGCTACTCCTAAAAGCGTCTAAGAAACCAGCAGAACAAAGATACTGAACTATAGACTTCACCAGGACTACCTGCTGGTTACCTGGTTAAAGTTGTAGGTCATAATGGTCACCACCTACCACACAAAACATGCGAAGTTTTCTACTTTTTTTGCTAGTATTCAACATTTAGGAAACGTGACACTAAAGATTTCACTCTGTGATTTCTCTGAAAGCTAGTCAAATAGAAATTTAACCCCAATGCGTTAACTTCTCTTGCCAAAACGATATTTCCAGCTCCTGTTGCGATAAAACAAGACTTGGCCACTAATGTTGGTTTGCTATTAGACAAAAATCTCTTCTAATATTTACGGTTCTTTCATATCGCTACTATACTTTTTCTCTGTGCGAAATCTACTGATTATCCTTTTCGATCTGGATTTTCCGTTTCATAATAAATGTGGGGCTCACCTTCATTCTAGTTTTGCAATATTTGTAACTTTAGTTTCTTTTTCTAATCCATCACCTTAAATATTTATACGTCAGTACTTCCATTAGAGGTATGAACAATAGCATACAAATGTTATTTACCGTCAGTGCTATTGTCATTGTTTTTCTAGACACCGTCTCCTGAAAAATAGTATTAAACAGTTTATTGTACGTTTTTTTTGTGCTGGCAATTCTATACCTATTTATGATATATGTTTTACGCTAATTATTATTAGCCGGACAGATACTATCGTCTAATCTACCTAAAGGAAGTTTATAACTCACAATTAGAAGATAATTTTGTAAAACCCTTTTTGACAGAGTTATTAACGTTAGACTACTATCGTATAGGGGACACTGATATACTAATTGGAAATTAATATTTTTGATCCTGATAACAGAGCACTGCAGCGAGCTTAGTATTATAAGTTAACAGGAATTACGATTTTTCTTCATCATGAACGATAGACCCATCTGACAAATTGTTATTTTCTTAAAGTCGATGTGTTTGTGTATAACTGTATGTAAAGTTAGCAATCCATATATGAGTATATCCTTCCCATCATAGTAGTAGTATTCATAGTATCTGAATATATCTAGTTCTTTTTAATGTGTTACTGCACCTTTCTAAAACACAATACGCAAATTAAATGACCTGTTTACAAAAGCATTTTAGAACCCCACGCTCAAAAAATTAGATTCGGCCACTAGATTAGGTCTGTCTTAATGTTATTCACGTGCCCCCTGTTAATGGAGGGTTCCGCTTTAACATTTAGTAGGGGACAATCGTTATGTCTGTCAACTTTAAAAGGGTCATTAACGAAGTTTGATTTTTGACTTTTTACTTTCGTTTGTCTATGTTAACTGTTTAGAGCTTTTGAAAACTTCTTTTGAAATCTAAGTGGATGAAAGATTGTTTCCCTAGCATTTTTTGAATTTGAATTTAAAACGGTATAGTTAAGAGTTTTTATATTAGAATTTTAATTTCTCTTTCACTGTTTAAATTAATATGTATGGTTTACATATGAATGTGTTTCTCATAAAATACTCTTCATAATATTAAGCAAAATTTGTTTCAGGCATAAAATATACACATTTAACCACCCCATTTTAATTAATTGAATTGTAATTTGACGCTGTATGCCTCGAAACCATTCATTTTGTTAATGTGGCAAACTGGCAAAAAGGCTTCGCATCATGTCTGCAGGTGACTGTATTTAAACATATGCCTTGTTAAAGTAAGCTCTCCCGTGAGTGAACCCATTGCAACAATAGACACAAAACAAAACCTTTCTCAACCAAATTGTCATACAACCACACACAACCGCACAGTGAAACGAAGCAGATATTTTATACACATTTTACTAGGTCAAAGCTGTGCAGCAAATTGGCAGCTGTTGAAAGCTTTCATGCAAGGTGAATTGGTGACCCACGAGTCTGTCGAATCGTAAATGATTAACAACAGTTAGTAGGCGTTGACATTGACTATTCATTTTAGGGGGATGATGTTGCGTTTAGTACGCAAACAAAAAGGGTGTAAATAAGGAATTTATTTAACCCACCTATACTGTGTATTATAGTATGAAGTAAATGAAGAAGCAAATAGGCCGACTTTAAATGAGAGTTGACTATAACGATGTGTAATCAGTGTAAAAGCTATGTAATTTAATTGGCTAATGGTTGGCTCTGAGTACCCAGCTGTGATTACAAAATTTACTTACAAATCTTAATTGAAGGAGGAAAGAGGAAGTTAAAACGCAAAGTGGATTCTTTAACTTTCGGAAATCAACAACGTTAAGCGAATATACAAGCTACAGCTTTTTGTTAACATCTATTAGTGAATAATTTGTGTGTTGCTTCTTCTTACTAGTTAGTGGTTAATAACGATGTACATACAAAGCCACCTTTTGTATTTTATCAGTTAGCTAATTGCTAAAAATAGCTTTTATCATAAATAATGTTTTGTAAATTCTTGCTAACAAACCCGACGTGCCTTGAAATAATTGGCTTTAGCCTTTGAAAAAAAAACTAATTGGCAAAGAGAAGTTTTTAACTTTGTAGAAAACTTCCGAATTAGATTATCAATAAATGTATATCGAAGCAAACGATGACAAATAATGTTTTTTATTATTATGAGAAACTTATTATACACATGACGAGTTCGGGAAAAAATTTGGAAATAAAAGGAGGAACAAGGGAAGACCTAATAAGAAGAGCTCGTCTTCCTACAACGAGGGTTTTCATAGCCAAAATCAAAGATAAAACTATTAAATCCACAATTTTAATTATTAAGATAAATAGAAATCTGATGTTTTGTCTCCTATTACAGAGGTTGCTCCAGGGAGAAGGCCTATCGTTCTATTGAACTTGATTACGAACAAACAGCTGTATTTATTAAGGTCGCATTGGAGAAACGCTGTAGCTTAAGAAAACATTAATTGCATTGATCAAATATTCAGAATTATAAGGAAAATAACAAACAATCATGTAAACGAATAAAATGAAAATTTTTACTCTATCACACTGTACAAACCTTTTTGTCAACTCCCTGTATGGTACCTGTACTTGCTATCAATTTAGAATCTAAACAAATGAAATTACATGGTCTATTTGAAGAACGAACTCTGTATACTTGCATTATTTATTGGAGTTGTCATTCGAATACCACTGAAGAAGTTTCTTTGTGCCTTCAGACGGATTTTAGAGAACAAATTTTTGTTTGGGTGTAACAAAATAGGTAATAAAAGGTAAATTTGAAATTTATAATAAAAACAACTGAATACTGGTACTTATTTGTTTAAAAAATAATCAAAATATAATGCAGAAGGTTTTGAACACACCCTTCTATCTGATACGATGACAGTGTAGACCTTGTAATAGATGAATCACGTTGAGTATCATGAATCTCTCTGAGTATTTTTGAGTATTTTCAATGCATCAACCGTTTTAAAAGATCACAAAGTTTGATGTCTGGATTATAGGATAGACAGTCCATATCACGTTCAGTAAACCGTTCAGCATCTAGGGCGACGATCCGATTAGAATTAAAATGTTTCTCGATACCAAGCAAAAACCTCAGTAATACGTTGAACTTCATCCTGCATAAACCAAGAGTTTCAAATCATTGGGCAACGGGGTAATTCAATTCCAATTATATAGTAACATTATGCAACTTTAGTGGTTTCTATAATTCCGTTTGCGATGACAGTACACCAAGCAGTAGCCTTTGGGAATAAAGTGATAGATAAACTGGGGCATGTGGGTTTTCAGTACCCTAGTAGTACCAGTTTTGTTTAGTGGTTCAAGCTGGTGGCGTGTTTTATCAGTAAATCAAATGTGATTCTTATCGATGATTTTATTCTCTAAGCTTTTAACAATCAGATTTCCAAATAGAAGCGTTGTTTTTCGCAGTGGCATCCAGCAGATCTTAGCGAAATTGAATTAACTGATTCTTGTACGACAATCTCTCTTACGGGTTCGTTGTATTCCGAGAGCGACGCATGATTAAATTTCCCACTAAGCAGTTAGAGAAAAATACAATAGTAGAACCTCTTTTGAAAATTTATAAAATTACATCGGAGTGATCACACTGTTGCCATAACAGTAAAGCATTCGTCAGTAACAGTAACAAGCGTTATGTAATTGTTAGATCAAGAGACAGTTTACCTGTTCTGGTAGCTTTGGTTTTGGCTGTTTTTTTTCACCTGCTGCAAAATCTAATGCCATCTGTTAGTTGAAGAATTCATGACCTTTCTCAAATAGAACAGTGAAACAAATATTTAGTGTAGCGGCGTTATAAAGATGTGCAAAGTTTCTTACGATTTATTAATTTAGCGGACTTTAAAAACAAAATAAAAGCGAGTTTTTATACATCCAATCTCCAATTATACAAACATCTAAAATTCATTTAATTGGTTGAGAGAATTTGGACAATTCAAGCTTAATCCGGAAATTGTCGTTGTGAGATTAACTTTTTTAAGATTAATTTCTAATGATCTCTGTCGAAAGTGCAGCCTCACAGTTTCATTAAACTAAGTAAAAAGGTTTGAACAGCAATAATTGTGAGTACGTTATTCATTTCGCAAATTTTCCTTTTATACAGTTTTTAACATGCTGATATCATAACAATTATTACAATAACTAGATAACAAGGAAATCACATTAGTTCAAGAATCTCCAAATATAACAATTACAAAACTAATTTATATTTTAGAAACGTTAATAATTTGTTTTTACTATAACGTAATATAGAATTAGTATAATGTTCATTTTCGTATACAATAGTAAGAAAAATCTGATTCACTTTTTATGTTGCGTTGGCCATAACTGCAACGTTGGTGGTTTAGCACATTCCTTCACTTGAAAAATGTGATATTGGTAATAAATGTGTTTTGAAATGACCTAGACTAAATTCTTTAATATTTGAATTAAGGGTTTTTGATTTAAGTTTGTAGAAAAATTGGAAATAATGAGCCTTTTTCTTAAAAGAAAAAAACCTGTTTTAGTTTGAAATAAACCCATCAGTTTCAAAATTGAACATATTGGCGATTCGAGAAATGTTTTGAAGAGAATATATGGATGTTGCACATTTGAATGAATGTTGGTTCTGTGATAGAAATTAAATTCTTTGTTATTAAATGAAATTCTTAAAATCTAACTGGATGAAATTTGTTTAATTTTAATTAACTGACGTCTCCAGAAAACTTTTGAGGGTTAATGTCTCTGGGTGTGTTTGAAATCAATAGATATTGTTGTAATACATTTTCGTTTGTAAAGTAGTCGTTGTGGAAGGTTAAATACTTAAAGTTGTGAAACTTATAACTTGCAAATGTAATAAGTTAAATAGAATGGAGTCTTTAGAATCAATTATTAAAAGGAGGAAACAATTGAATTTGGTTTTGATATACCTTGAATTGAAATTGGTGACTCCAAAGATTTTGGTCAGCTTCTTTTTTCGTCATGAAGCCTGAAAATCATTTATAAATTGATTAATATTTAGTTGTAGTTTTTGAATGGTAGTTAGACGCTTTCGACCAATTTAGTGCAAACCGGATGACTTCTAAATCCATTGTATGTTGATGAATTCTTCTATGTTTATTTTTTATAATTGATGTCTTCCATGGATTGAATGTGTTTGCAGCCCGAAACTTGGCAGAGAGGCGTACATTCTTTACAACGCTGTTCGGACTCGGCCGTAGCGACCCGTGTTGTAATAGAGACAGTTGGGGAGCTCTTGTTTATTGTGTCTGCTGCAGCAGTCATTGGTTAGGGTGAGTCCTTGTGGTTAAATTTTCTTCGGTGGTGTAAATCCTCTGCCTCACTAATTCTTGACTTCTGACACAACTGCAATAGGGCACTTTGCAGCGCACGCGATTGCTGCATCGTGTTGGTTCTACAAGCGGCTGTCATCCATCTTGTTGGTGTTAAAATGTTTGATCAGCATCTGTATGTGCATATGTTATGTTGGTGATGGAAATTTTTTTTTTGTCGTGATAGGTTGCGTCGGTTGTGATGACAGTACACCGTGAAAGCTTTTGGTAGTTCCGGTGCTGCGTCCAAGATGACTTATCTTGGACTTTATTTGGTGCAGTACTGACGGCGTAGATGCAGATCTGGTAGAAGAATGTCCCGATGATGAGAATATTGGTTAATGATGCAACGAACTGACATGGGAAGAAAATGCGTTAGCATCTTTCTCTTTTTTCAAATGTAGAAAATCTTCTCCGTGGTATACTCTGTAGCACAGATGCTAATCCTCTCCTTCAAGAGAATAGATTGAAGGACGATGTCCATTGATGACATTGAAAGTGAGATATAACCTCTCGCAAGGTTCATGTCTGATACAAGGGTGCCGGACAGATTGAAGCCAATTAGTCCTAGGCTATCTGATGCACAGTACCAACCAACGTATAATTAATACTGAGAGCAAAAGCATTATTTGTTGTACGCTTGGTAAACGGCATTTCCACGCCTATTAATACTCGTAGGACCGTAGACAATTATCCAGACTTAGCCCGGAAATTGTTGTTGCAAGATTAACTTTTTTTAAGGTTAATCTCTGATGATTTGCATGCCTAAACTGTAGCCTCACAGTTTCATTAAGCTAGTTAAAAGGCTTTTAGCGGCAAGACAAATTAATGTTTAATACTGTTTAATAATTTCAGAAGTTTTTTTCTTATAAAGTTTTAACATGCTGATAGAAAGAAAAAATCTTTTTGATTTTGAAATAAAATGATCAATTTCATAGTTGAACAAATTTAAAAAGTTTGTGCACGAAACCGAGCTACTATTTTAACTATTGTCCGACGACAGCAAATGTTAAATTATATTTAACTTTTTTCGATGACAATTACACTGACGGGACTGAAAGTGTAGTTATTTTAAATGGATATTCAAACCCAAAAGGGTTAGTCAAATGCCTTTTTAGCGGACACTTGAGGACAAATCTAAATCGGCTGTTATTTAGCATTCAATCCCATACTGTCGCCAGTAAATGGCAGCCTTTCCACTCTCGATTTGAAGTGAGGCTTTCATACGTGCAAATGGTTTCCAGCAACGCTTTGCCTTGAAGTAGCTTAATGTACACTGCTATCAGTCGCTTGATCAGATTGTCTAAGGCAAGAATTCTCAGGAAAACTTGCATCAACAAGTACGCACGGATAACTCAGACGTAAACATGGCCTGTCATCATATGAGCTACCCTATTCTTTGCAGAAATAATCTCCCAAAGGTCCTTACAGCAAGAACGACCCCATCGCGTTTATGAAGAATATGAGCAGATGGAAACCAGTACAACATATGATGGCAGAATGTCTTCCAGCTGCTAGAACTATGCCATAAAGCGATTGGTCAAATGTCATCACACAAGACGAGTGATTTTGGCTTATGCACTATTTAACTACAGAGAAGAGACGAGTGTAAATTGTAGTTAGATTTGAGGGTATGCAATTATGTAAAAGAGTAAGGAGAGAACAGTTGGTGTTTTATACCCTTGCTGATTCCCTACAGTTGCGGTATTCATGAATCCACTCTAACCTGAACTTGGTGTTGTTAGTGAGATGAGCTTCTAGAGCAATTTCAGGTTCCGGAAGATCTATGCTGACGTCCTCCACCTAAAGAAAAGCTGTTCTGAGACTTACAGATCGTTGATAGGAAGTACGAATATGAAATCGGATCTTGCTGGAGAAATATTCAACCGCGGTACAGGAGCGCTTGCATTGACGAATTCCTCCGACGTGGGAAGTCCCGTATTCACCTGATGTCTTGATACTGCAGTCCACTGAAGGCGGTGCATTTTGAGCAGCCAAGTTCTGAAAATTGAAGGGTCCTTTGTAGGACGCGCATCGATAACGTGTCCAACAGCAGCCTTGATCTGTGTCAGCAATGAAGGGGGTCACTAACGCCGAGTTGCAGTGGTGATATAAACGAACAAGCGCAGCAATGATTGGGTAGGAAATTGTAGTCGCTTTTCTCTTGGTGGGTTTGTCGTCCTGTAATAGACTACAATCTTTATCGTTGTCCTTAAAGACTGTGGTATCAAATCTGACACAAAACAAACTTAATTTGTAATTAGTTCAAGCGCTACACCTAGAAACACAAAAGTCCAAGATGACAGATTTTCCACAAAACAGATTTTTTGGAATTTTGAGTCCACTAATCTTCAGCTTGTTTTTCTAAAGGAAATATGACCATTGGTTATTGGGAAAGCTTTTTTGAATGCGACTTTAATATTTAAGTTCTCATAATATGTTTGTGTGTGTAACACGGTCTACATTTCGGGACTATGTCCATGTTACTGTTGACAAATAAAGCGAGACTCGATCTTTTGGTTTTTCTCATAAGTAGTTTCCTTGCAGAAAAGGAAAATAAAAAGGAGACTTGAAATTTTTAATTTGAATTCTACTATTAGTCAACATTTTAGATGAGACCTTATTGCAACTTTCAAGATTATTCATAATTTCCTTTTAGTACACTTTATTTAGCAACAGTGTTATAACTATAACTTTAAATTAACGCCTGAACAATTTGTTTCTAGGTGTAGGCAGTTTCATTTTGGTAAAGTGGTTATTAATTATTGGAATTTGTATTGTTTCTATTTGTATTTTGCTGACAAATGAAAAAAACAAATACTAGAAAGATAAAATATCAAGTACATTAAATTCAAATCTTCATCTCTTTAATGAATTCTCAGAATAGCACTGAAGGTGTAACGTGAACAAAACAAACACAAATTGTTACAATTGCTCTAATATTAAATGTTGACTACACCACTGCGTGAAACAAGCTTTATGAATGAAATTTAAACACCTACGTAGCACAACAATGTTAGTGTATACTATTGACATAGCCAAAGATGTTAAACGTGACACTTTCGTATGATAAATGATGATGTGAAACAGAATGATTTGCCACAGTGACGTGGATCCCGTTGCTTAATATAGACTGTTACTACCTACTCCTTTTGAATGTCATGTTACCTACTTATTTTGCATCCCACTATTTCTCTAGATTTAAATTACAATGGTAACCAATCTTTAATTTTGATTACTTTTGTGAACTTTTTGTTTAGAAGACAGAATAACACGAAATACGGTTGAAAAGGTTTTTAGCCAGATTTGTAGCATTCAAACATAAATAAGTGTAAAGAAATCTGTTATTGCACAACTTATGCTTATCTTTAGATGTATAACTACGTTTCGAAGAATCGAACCGGTTTTTAAAAAAATAATTTTCGAAAAAATCGAATTATTTGAAACTTTACGATCTCTCGTTTACTAGAGGAGTATTACAATAAAAACTACCGAGGAAAGTAGAAACCAGCAATGTCATATTTTGTCAAGATCTTTTATTTTGCATCTAATTTTACTACATTATTTAAATATACGTACACTATGTATAATATCATGTCACATTAGCATAATATAAAAGCGAATTATTCGGGAGAAATAAATTTCTGTCTTGTCCTTTGTAAACTAAGAATGTCAGAAAAATTAATTAAAATGCTTTAGTGGAGAGCACTTTTTGGAAATTTAAATCTCCATGTAAGATAGACTTTTTTAAATTTTAATTGAACCATAATCCAACTACATAAAAACCTCTTACCCTATTTTTTCAATTCTCTGTCTTCAAGTGGTTCATTAGCAATGCAAGTTGGCTAATGGAAAGGGCGGGCATTGAAAGCTTGATGAAAGAAGTTTGGCTTGCATTATAGATTTTTTTCGGTATAATTGGAAAAGCAGGTAATGAAATTTATCTTCAACAGATTATTTGGATTTTAATGATTTCATAAGAATACTATACAGAATTCCACGCGTTTTCTGCCCAACGAGAGTTGTGTAAGAGAGATTTGAATTTGTATTGTAAACGGATATATCATCTCAATACGTTATTTGCATTTAATGAATATTTATATATTTTAGGGTGTACAGTTTTTTTTTGCAGAATTAGGTAATTGAAATGTGTTGCTTGCTCAACTGAGTATTATGGTTTATAGAATTGAAAAGCTTTTGCCGCTCATTAATTCTGAACACATCCCTCTAAAGGCAAATTGTATGGCCTTTATAACGAGAGTGAACATAAAACATGAACGCTTGTTATAGCATGAATTTTAGTTAATATATGCGTATTTTATTGTACTGATAAGACTTACTTTATTATTATTTGAATTAAATTTTATTAAACCAAAATTGGAATATAAAAGGATTCAATGAAATTAATTATTCTAATGTTTAATAAACATTATTTTAATAAGCTCACGTTTTAAAATCCAATTAAACAACGAAGATGTATCATTGTTAATTGAAAAACGTAAAGGAATTAATGATATATTCGTCTTTGGAAAAATTGTTTAGAAAAGATTCTCATATAAAAACACCGTTTTTACAGGCATATTACGAAAATATTAACATTTTACCCTTACGAAACAATTATAAGAATACTCGAAATACTATTCTATCTTCCAATATTTATTATCTCCGGTAACGAATTCTTTATTTACTCACTGAAATTGGGGAGTTATTTTTACACAAATATAAAACATGTTACAATGTGGATGTGATTTGGTACATATTCATTCTTTATCTCGAAATTGCTTACAAATTGTTTTTCTTTCTATTTGAAATTGCAGAGGACGCTCTGAATATTGACCTAGTTAAAAGCACATAATATAGAGTACTATCTCGAAGTAGTAATATCTGAATGAAAGAAGCTTTCCGAAATAAATACGTAGTTTATTAGTTGTGGAAATGGCATTGGCATATAAAACCAAAAAATAGAATTTTGCTATCTCTAATAAAAAGTATGAGTTATTATGCTTTACAAAATTTTTTCACTTAAGAGTTCTAAAAATTGTTTTCTATGCACAGCACATTTTCTAAAAATTATGACTTACGTTTCTACTAAAAGCCCTTGTCTGTCTTTAATATTCTTTGGATTTCTTCATCATGAATGGCTAGATTTCTTTGCGTAAGAAACCAACTGATGCAGTAAACTATTTAAGGTAACAAGAATGTTAAGAAAGTTCTTTGTCTTTGCTACTCTTAAAGTTTAATTTGTTTCCTGAAGAGTCTTTTAGTTACCTTTATAAGCTTTCTATAACAAGATTTGGTGTTTAAGCAAGTTCTTTTTGATAGACGGTAATTTGCAGGTGTGATTTTTAAATCTCTAAAGTATTATTTGTTGTTTCACATGCAGTGTTATGTTAATATATAATTATGCTCTAGTTATACTTTAAAAAACTGAAATCAGAAGAGACTTGTTTCAGAATTACCTATAACATCTTGTATTTTTTTTAAATTTATTTAATAAGAAATTTTATGCCAGAGGTAAATTTCTAAGCAACTATAATAAAAATTTCTGAGTAAAGTTACAAAAGAAGTTTGTATGTCTAACTGTTACCTTAGCAGAAAGGGTTTCTTTGTTATAATTTGTGGTGGTGGCATCGTGTGCTTTTGTGAATTATGAGTAATTTTTTGAGTTTAATTCATCAATTTACAATAATAACAATAAGTTATAACAAATATCAACCCTTTTATTTAATCTCTTCAGCCATTCATATTAGCGTAACATGTCGTAGAAAATTAAATAACCACTGACAACAAAAAAGCTGATAGCATTTCTAGGAGAACATTCAGATTGTGAGAAAGCTCACAGGAACTTATGAAATCCATTCGGATACAGACGTTTGTAATGATAAAGACAGTGTTCCCATGAGCGAAACAGCTAAGAAACGAAAGAAAGAAACCCGAGACAGACCGACACAAAATAGTGACGTTATTCCAGAATGAGTTATAACTAATAATCCAACCTATATATACGAATAGAAAGTGGAAGCCATAAAGCCCCTTCATGGAGAAAAAAACACCATTGGAGATATTTTCGTTATTTTTTGACAACGAAATGATTAGTCAAATTCTAAATTTATAAAGTTATGCAACCCAAGATAATCACTATAAATTGTCAATAACGAGATCTCAAAAGATTTATTGGGATTCTCATTTTATCGGGATATCACACTCTGCCTCAGACAATCATGTGCTGGTCAAGAGACGAAGACAAGGCTGTTCCACTTATTAGGGAAGCTATGAGCACAAACAAAGTTAGATCGATACATTTATCAGATAATGACCAACTATATAAAAGGACAAATTTGCCAAATTGAAACCTACTTTCGATATTATGTCACGGGATAAAAGTTGGAAAAGTGGCCTTATGCCCGTGCAGACCTTAAATGTTGTGCTCGCAGCAGCTCGAACGCCGAAGATGGGAGAGGTTTACAGATAATCTACCCTAAAATTGGTTCAAGAACTCAATAAAAGTCCTTAGGAATTTCCTGAAGATGTTGCAATTGGTATGGGCGCCAGGAATCAAATCAAGGTCATCACATTCGCTGGTGTGATTCCGCACCAGAGAACATGATAACAGTGGACACCCTGTACTCAAACTCTCTCCAAACTTACCAAAAAAGATTATACTAACCTGATCTTGGTAATTGTGCTTAAAAAAAGTCACAGCAGTGTGCAGGGTTAACTTACATTGCAAAACTTACGCTGGATAATCAGGATCAGTGATCACTCCAAGCGGTACTGCATAATCAGAAATATTATAAATCTAAATCCAATTTAGCTTTGGGCACCCAATATACAAAATCTACCTACAAATCGGTTGGTGTGTTTGACTTTACAACACAAACAAAGCAAATAATAAATAAATTTGTTAATCTATCAGTACCTTATGAAATTGTAAATAACAGCTGATTACCATCCAATCTGAACGGAAGTCTCTACCAAGCGTGAACTCAGTCCCATAGAATTTATTTCTTGATCTGCAAAATTCCAGCGGCTTGCGGGAAGATTAATGACTCTCACATGCGTTAGAAAACAACAAAAGTACTTTATTCACAAAACATTGTTTAAACAATACTACTTCGGTGCGTATTTAACAACTTTATTACCACAGATACATATATCTTAGGCCTAATCAAGCGTTTGGGCTTTGGGGCCGGTTGTCCCTTAGTTATAGCTAATTTATTAATTTATATCAAAAAACAATTATTATAACAAATGATTTACATGCAACCTTATTCCTTAATATCATATGAGTTCTAATAGTACTGTATATTATCTTAATACTAATACATGCATATATTAATAGAAACTGGGAGCATGCAATTCTATAAGCTAAATGTGATGTGCCGACGGAACACCAAGTGAGGATCCCTCAGGCAGGTCCTGGCCGATGGTAGAGAGTTGTTGCCAACAGGCTCTCCCAGTATGGATCTACGGATTTCCATGTGAAAGAACGATAGAGTATGCCAACCTGTAACACAGAGAATGTCAGTATATCTAATGATGCCAGTCAGATACTGACGTAGGTATAGGGGGACAGATGGAAGATCCCGTGACCACCGTGACTAAAAAGGAGAAATGTGTCCCTCCTGTCTCCTACGCCAAACCATCCGGCTGTATTCATTGTAGATGACGATGCTACCTTTTATCACATCGTGCACTAAGCCAATGAATAAGGAAGACCCAGTCGTTGAAGTAGAATGGTACTTTCTTTGGGCCAAGTACCTCTAGCCTCCATAATCAGTAGCAAAATGGAAATGTAGGTATTAGGGTGTCGTCTTTGCAGGGCGGCCAAGAAGGGAGGAGTGGAGTAATAGTTCGTTTTTGCTTTGGATGCGGCTCGAAGAAAGCGTGGTCCTTCCCAATGGATACCGACATTTGATAGAATTAGTTGTCCATCTTTTTTAAACAAGAGATCAGGTTTTTTCCTTACCCCATCGGTACCCCAAATATTAGGCTTCACCTCAACTGTCCAGTTACATTTCCTGGCCGCCTTTGCAACACATTTAACGATGAAGTCGTGTCTTCTGACCCTCCGCCAGTGGACCGCTGGGCAATCCTGTAACAAATGAGACAAAAATTCGATTCGGTTACATCAAGCTTGGCATTTGGCTGCTTTTCCCCAATTATAGGGAGTGCCAACAGTTGGAAGAACGTTGCCTCGAAACTAAATGGCCTTGAGGTAATCCCACACAGACCAAGATCTAGGCGGTTGCGAAATCCATTTAGAACTTGTGGATGACGAAGAGCCCTAGCGTAGGCCATTTCCAGAGGTGCGTTGCTGTAAACACTCAGACCAGTAACGGAGGATTTCGGCTACTGAATGGGCGTGTCTAAAGAAAAGAAAAGAGACTCGAATTTATTGAGAAGTTTTGTTCCTTATGAGGAAGCAAAGTTCTGTTCAAAGGCCACATAGTCTGGAATGTTGGCTAGATTATTTAGTCTTTGTATCAGAATAGCCGGGATAGAGACAGTCATGTTTGTAATTTCCAAACCCCCCTCCCTAATTGAGGCATGGATATATGCATTGGGAACGGTCAGGGGTAGATGCAGGATCTTTTTGACTATGCTCCTAACAAGCTTATCAATATATATTAACAATTTTTTGCTGATGGAAAGGTTTTGGAAACGGGGTATTATCCGGGGGATAGCGTATTGGCAAAGCACAATCATTTTTTTGGAAGGGCTTTAATGGGCCGGTTTTAAGACAAGATAGTAGGATGGTTGAAACATATTGCACAAGTCATAAAAGCACCCTAGATATTGAAATTGTTCCTCAGTGGTGATTGTCCGACAATAAAGAATCTGCCCTTAGTGTTGATAAATAACCTTTTCTATTTCGGCAGAACCGAAGCAGAGAGGGCAGTAGACTTCCCACCATTAACAGACAAGCCACGCCGATCAAGAAAATGAAAACATTTATTTAATAGAGATTGGGTTTCCCCCACCGAGCTACCCATAATTATTAAGTCATCGGTATAGGCTAATGCTGGAATTTTTAAGTTTCCCGCACCCACAGGGAGGCCGGCCTCGAGATGGGATAGAGTATTAAGAAGTTCATCCATGATCATATTAAACAGTATGGGCGATAAGAGGTCTCTCTATTTTACACCTCTATGAATATTAATTGTCTCGGTGGAGATTGAGAGTTGAGCCGAGCAGGAGATCTATGTGGTGCACCCATGATAGCTATCGAGAATGTACTTCGCGAGAGCTGGATGAATCTGAAACCTCTGTAAACTGCGCGCTATAGAAGAGTGCGCCACGGAATCAGTCTTTTGTTAAATCTAGAGTAATGATATTATAGAGGTGTATTCTTTGCCTACATGTTTTTATTACCCCCTGTAGGATAGAGTTATTAGCTAGACAGCCGTCTAGCTTTATGAAACCTGTCTGAAGAGGATTGAGAGGGAGGGAAGATAGGCGCCTCGCAAGAAGTTTATGCAGCACCGTAGTGAAAATTGACTGGATTGTCAACGGCCTCCAGTTAATAATATTTGTTAAATCCTCCTTTTTTGGTATGAGTACCGTCCTGCATTGTTTTAGGGAGTTTGGGAAATGGACCAAATAAAGCATGGAGTTATGCAGTAAAAGTAGTCGGTCTAGAAATATTTTTCTTAAGGAGTTGATATTGACTTTATCCAATTCTGCGGCCGAAGATTTTGTGTTCGCTACGGCCTTGTGTAGTTCCTCTCAGGTTAAGGGTACCTAGATGTCCTTTCCCCTATTGCCTATATTTTCTTTAACATTATATGGGGCATTGTCTACCGGGGGAGTTTTTCCAAACATGGTAGTGTATGCTTCTTGAATAGGGGTTATAGGGGGCACATCTTTGGCAGTGGATCCAAGATCCTAATATTGTATTAGCTAGACGTGCCTGATTTGTTAAAAACATTTTGGAATTTCTTGCATTTGAGAGATCGTTCCGCGGCACGATTACGAAAGGTTTTTTCTGGCTTCTCTCTTTGGTCTTTGATTTCTCGGTGGCTAGTGGAAAGATTTCTAGGCATGGAAATGTTAGTGAAGCTGGAGGCAAGTAAGTCGAGGCATTCAATGGGTATCTCCGACTGTATTGGTATGAGTTTTATTAAGTCCCTGTCAGAAGGGAGCAGGGCTTTGTTATTTAGGACCTTGCGGAAGAAGCGTGAGAACTCCGTGCTATGGGTATTACTAGGCTGAGAAGCGGGGGTTCAGTCGGAGTAGTAAAAGAGATTGTAGGTGTAGGATTGTTTTTGTCAGGCGTTACATTACCTTGTACTAATTCGAGCACTTCTGGCACAGTGATAAACGCCGTGCCAGGAGAGAATAAGAAGAAAGATTTTTCAAGTCTGACCCCGCCTTTTCTTGATCATTGCGTACCTGTTGGAGTTGTATTTTGTAAAACTCGAGACTTTTCTGATATTTAATATTATCAACAGTGCGGGTGAATGTAGCCGCAAGGTCTCTGTTTTTCGACTTGCCGCCTCTGTACTCGATATCAGCCTGAATCAAGTCAAAGATTTCGAGGCGGTTCCACGGTCTTGTTTTGAAACCATCCGCCTCTTTCATCTCAGTATTATATTGAGCACGATGAGCTTGCCTTTCATGCTGGCGTTGTCTAGCATATGTATGGGATACTCTGTCACAGTACGTGCAGTGGTAATCTTGATGTTGGGTGGGGGCCTCGCATCTCCTCCTTTGATGTTGTAGAAGAGACTTTTCTCAATATAACCATTGTATGTTATAACTTGTCGCGGCCTGAAACGTGCCAAACAATAAAGTAAAAGCCAGATTCACACAGAAACTATACTATATACGACCACAACGCACCCCGATGTGCCATGGAAAATTTAAGCGCGAATGGACCCACGTTGAGGCAAGCTCCACTTGAGACAATGCTAACCGACACATTTCTACAGATTTTTAATAACTGAGATGCGATAAGCAATTCTCTTCAAGGAATCACATGTGTCAAAATAAACATTGCGTAGAATAAAGTAACGAGAACATTTTAAACAAAAAATATAATAAACAAAGATTGCTGAATGCATTCACAAGTTCTCAATAAACGAAAAAATTGTTCCTTATTTTGGATGTCAATTTTGCAAGATGCTCATTGGGAAAAAACCTATAGATTAATTATGGTGTCTCTGTCCTTTTACTGGTTATCTATATCATTTCGTTCCACATGGAGGAAAAACAACTAAAAAACCAAATAATGTTCCTTTACGTACCAGAATTGTTTTGAAGCTGCCTTCAGTAGTAGAATATCCAAAACAACATAAGATTTCCTTTGATAGCTCCTTTACCTCATTTTCTTTATTTGAAGCTCTAAATAAAAAAAAATATTTTGTTGTAGATACTTTAAAAAATATTCGTACAGCCAAGTGTCCAATTGAAGCTACTAAAAGCCTCTCTAAAAGAGAAAGGGGATCCTTTGTGTGTGCATTTGACAAAACTCTAAAGATACTATGTTAGTTGTTCTTTGGAGTGATAACTCTGTTCTACAGTTATGACTAATGCATTTACCATACAACCTCTGATTCAAGCTAAACGATTCAGTAGAAAAGAACATAAATAAATTCTAATACTTTAACCAAATTTGATGTATGGATACAATGAATTTTACAGGAGAAGCATAAAACAAAATGGGGGAGGTAATTTTATAGAAGAATGCAAGAATTATTGTATTTTATAATAGAGCATATTAAAGCTTCAATGTGCTTCAAAATTTAACGAAAAACACTTAATTTTTCAAATGCGGATGGACTTATGTGGTTTTTCGTTTGTACGTTCTTTCAAAGATTGATACTTACGTGGTTTTCCCTTTAGTAATGGTATTAACTATAATTATTGAACATAGTATGAATCGAGTAATTAGCTTTATTGAAAAGTGGAAAAATAAACAAAATATTACAAAATACAAATAAAGGAAAAGAACTCATAATTATTTATATTTAATTATTCTCGTGAAATGTCATCGTAAAAAGTATAGTAATCTTCTGGCAGAGATCTCTTTAGGAACTGCAGGTGACTATATTTTGTTTCTTTGATGCTTGGTCTGGATGTATACAAAAAAGACGAGCCTACAAAAAGAATCATCTGGTCTAGAACGTACTAAATTTAAATGAAAATTACCTCGAGCTCTTTCCACTAGTCAGAATGATGCAGCTTGTAATGGATGACTCCTTCAGGGATACACTGGACCGATGAATGTGTAGAACTGCAGTGTATTAAAATTTTTAAAAAGTGGTGGTTTAAATATTTATCATTGTATGGTCTGGGACTTTGATGTGCAGTTTCACACATTTTTATGTAGTCAGCCGGGACATTAATTTTTGTGTTTCGCATCTTTCTTTCGATAGTTGAATGCATCGCGTCTACTTCTATTTGGGTGCGACCCACTTCTAAGTACTTCTGAGTAATCGTTATATACCATCAAATTTGGCAATATTTAAAAAAGCATTAGACAATGTAACGTTGCGATTCTGTCCAGTACATCCTGTAAATAATAATTTTCTGCTCTTTATTCATTGTTGGATTTACCGCATGTATTAAGAAATCACAAATGAGAGAGGCCATTACTAGGCTTCAAATCAAATATCGTGTAGGTGTTGGTAATCAACTTGATGCGGAAATAATTGGCGGACACAATAGTAGACAAGGGACTGGGTAGGACAGCTTGTACATCTACCTTGTATACTAATTTATTTGATTCCTTCCTAGTGGAGATAATATAATCTAAAATATTCGAATTAGCCAATTACCATAACTAGACAATTTAGTGTTTGTATTCAAACTTATTTTATTGAAAATAACAATTCCGGAGTTACTAGAATTCAATAAATCGCACCTTAAATTTTGTAATTTTGCTATCACGATTGAATAGTGAACGAACAATAAGACACTTTTCAATTTACATCTTTTGTCACCTTTATACAAAATAATTAAATTTCAATGGACTCGCTCTGTTGTATTATAATGAACTCTCCAGGTTGTTATAAATTAACATTAATATGCTTGTTTACCACATTAAACTCTAGTTGGAGGCCTTGGGCATGAAAACAGAGTGGGAGCAATTACATATACGTCAGTGGAACTAATAAATCGATTTATTATTAACGACATATCCCTCATTAAATCAAATAAATATGTACAACCATAGAAATAAACTTCAATTAAACACATAATAAATAGAATAAATTCCAATTAAACATACAATACAGGTAAACGATGATAGCTATATATGAAACAATGTGAACTATCCAAACTCAAATTTATTCTCTTTCAAATAAGTACATTGTTCATATTATTTTCAAGATGATGGTCGCTTTGTTGACTTTTATAGTTAGTACCGTTGACGATGAATGAAATTAATTTTTTACTGAGAGACCACTGCCTTGCAAAAAAGAATAAAACTGAGTTTCATTGGCTGTAATAAAACTGAATAAATAAGTTAACATCGATTTTACTCAGGAAACTCAGTTCCTCCTTGTTAACTATCCTACAAAAAGAAAACCGAAAACAAGAAGAAAAGCAACCATCCTTTGCGGTCTACAGAGTAGTTGACAAACATTCTCAAAGAAACTTGAGCATCTTTGCATTTTAAAACAGAAACGGAATTTAAAGCAGGATTAAATTATTAAAAAGTGTGTACAGGGTAGATTTCAGAAAAGATAAAGTTGATACAACTACCGCGAAAAGTGAATCGACCTTGAGCATTTCACTTATTGTTAGTCAAAAACTGAAAAACGATGATGCCATTTCAAGGTATTGTAAAACTCAGAACTCGATTTTAAAGCATTAGCAAATGACGAACTGTTTCCACCTCCCGTTGGCATCATGTATAAAAAGAATATGACTATAGGTGTCTATCGGCTAGTTATATTATTACCATTGAGTTTGTCACATCACCATGAACCAATAAAATATCTTGTTAACCTTTCAAAACCAATTACATAACAAAGAATGTCTTAGGGACTTTCTAAATTTTCTTTTATTTCCTTTTTGTCTAATTTCATTTGGCAGATGATTATATAGTTTGGAACAGGAATATAAAAATAACTCTCTAGATTGAAGTATTTAAACACAAAAGATTTGAAAATCTAGTTTCATAAGAATGAATGTCTGCGTTATGTGAAAAATGAAAAATTGTTTATACCGTAAAGAACAGAATAATATAAAAATAAATTCACAATGCTGTCAACTTCTTTATAAGAAAATAATTTTTATAAGACTTATTGTATTTTAAATTCGCAATAATTCCGATTGCTCTTTTGTGAAGTTTTAATACAATTTAAATAGAAGATGACGTAGTACCAAAAGCAATTCTGTCGTAGTTTAATTTACTCCCAATATGTTCATAATAAATTTTATTCCAACGTAGAGTTTTTCAATGCAAAAAGATCTCTATTTTTAGAAAAAACTAATTTACATTTAAGATTGCAATCAAAAATAACACCCAGCGGTTCCTGGATTATTTCTTCAGAGTAAAGATTAAACAGCATAGACGATGGCACACATCCCTGTCTTACCCCCGCAATATTTCAATTTTTTCAGATAATTCATTGTTTATCTCCACTTTGGCTATTTGATTGAAATACAAGTGAATTTTAATTCTAATATCATTTCTATCTATATTTTTACTCTTTAGTAGCCGAATAAGATGGTTAATGCGCACTTTATCAAATGCTTTGTTGTAATCGAGAAAGCAAACATATAATGGTTGATTACTGTCCACACATCTCTGAGTAAATACATTGAAACTAAATAAAGCCTCTCCTGTTCCCATTGCTCTTCTGAAGCCGAATTGTGATTCGCTAATATCCTGATCTAGCTTTCTAAAAATGTTTTGTAGTATGCTCTTCAGAAAGATCTTAAGCGCGTGACTCATTAAACTAATTGTTGCATGTTTCAGTATTGTAATACATAAATATTGATTTAACACACTTTTTAGAAATGATTTCTCCGTTGTAAATTGTGTTATATAGGTCTACTAGCACGTCTATTTGATCGTCGGATATTAATTTGAGTACTTCTGCTGTGATTTCATCAGGGCCTGGAGCTTTGTTAAGTTTTGCTAATTTCATGGCGTGTATCACCTCTTCCTTTGTTATGTTTGGATCTTTTTTACCATTTGCATCATCTTGTATTATTTCCTGTTGACGTTCGTCTTCAAACAACTTTCGCACATACTCTGTCCATCTTTCCAACTTTTGTTTGGTATCATGGAATTATCTGTCTAATAAAATATTACTGTTATTCTGTTTTTTCGTATCCCGCCAGTTCTTTTATTCTCTTGTGAAAGTTAAAGTCATTATGTTTTCTTTGCAATTCTTCTATCTCTGTGCATTCGTTTTCATGCCATTTTCCTTGGCTCTTCGTGTTTTCTTCTTATTTCATTTTGAAAAGTTTCATAAGCATATTTATCTTTATTTTTGAACGATCTTCTGTATCCCATCAGTTGTAGTATTTCTACTGTTATCCATGGTTTATTTGCTTTGATGACTTTAATTTTCTCTACAATCTCTTTACTCGCGTTTTCTAAGGCATTCTTGAAACTTTTCCATTTTTTATTTACATTATGATCCAGCAACTTTTCTTTTGTTTTATTCAATTCTTTGTTAATTTCTTGTGCTAGCTATTGTCTTATTACTGGGCCCTTTAAGTGCACACTACTAATCTGTTGTTGTTTCTGTTGCCTTTGTATTCTTTTTAGTCGTACCGTAAATCTTACTGCTATTGAGTTGTGATCTGTTGCAGCATCCGCTCCGGGGTATGTCTTGGCTGATCCAACAGAGTTGCGATATCTTTTGTTTATTAACACATACACTAACGATACTGTTATTCTTGTCTGCGGGAGACTTCCAAGTGTAGAGCCTTCTTTCATGTAGTTTGAATTGGGTATTTGCAACCACCATGTCTTGTTCTTGACAAAACTGTAATAGTCTGTCTCATCGTTTATTTCTTTTTCCCAATCCGTTTTCGCCAATAGTTTCTTCTACTTTCCCTTTTCCCAATTTCGCGTTAAAATCCCTCATTATAATTGTGATATCTCTGTTTTTTGTGATGTTTACATCCTGTTGGACTTCGTTGTAGAATTGTTCTAATCCTTCTTCATTTTTTCAGACGTAGAGACTTATATTTGAATGATATTTATTTGGCCCTGGATTGTTTTGGCTCTTATCATAATCACTCCATCGAGATGGGAATGTAACTGGTCACAGATTGAGAAAACTCTTTTTCAACCGCTATCGCCACTCCACTTCAGTGTCGTGTGTCATTGTTGCCAAAATAATAGATCTTATATGCATTGATACTTAGTTCTCCTGAATTCGGCCATCTAATTTTGCTCAATCCCATTACATTGACACTAAGTCGTTGCATTTCTTGAAGTACATTGTGGATTTTTCCAATTTCAAAAATGAATTTCACATTCCATGTACCGATCATCAGCTCCTTTCCTTTCTTACTGATTACATTCAAACCCGTCCTTCCCGGAGATCTTAATGAGGGACTAGAAACTCCAGATAATTTTGTTCTGAACTTAGCCATTTTTATTACAGTAGGGATGACCATTGGGTCCTTTAATGTAGTGGTTTTCCGTTGCCTTCTGCATTCACATGCTGTTGATCTCGAAAAGTTTGTTCATCTTTAGAGGCGATTTCTCACCCCATGGACAAAAGAGTCCCTTGCTCTTACCGGTTTTTCTACCTAGAGCTGTTGACCAGTAAGATTGGATCACTTATTCCGGCGATCTTTTGGTCCCTACCTGCGTTCGCCCACATTTCACCACGTGGAGGTACAGCTTCGGGTTTGTTATCAGTAGAAAGAGAACCTTTCGGCATTTCCTAACCCTCAAGAGCTTTCAAGAATTTTTTCAAATTTGTTTTGGCAACATACAAAAAAGGATTTTGATTAACAAAAAAAGAGCCACATCTAGTTTGAACTAAATAGTCAAAAATTTTAGAAACATTGGAAAGCAGCAAGATAGCTAGTTTGTAGTACTTTAACCTTTTGCGGTGGAATCATCTTTACAATTTTTAGTTCCTTCAAGGTTTCAAACAACTTACCTAATTCCATATTGTCCAAGGTTAAACCAAAGATCTTTTCTCTAGGAAATGTTCAATCCTCCAATACATTACAGTTTATTGACCTATTTGATATCGCAATTAGGTTACAGCACTCATTTTAGTGTTTTCCCTGTAGTAGCTTGCACAAATTCTTAATGGAGTGACTGTTAGGCTTGTTCGGTTCTGTTGGAATCCCTAGACGATCTGCTTTCTGCGTTCTAAGATCTCGCATTTTTATAGAATGTGTATCTTGTTGCACATTCTGCATTGTAGGTATCAAGTTTATTATGTCTAAGCGTTTGTTTACAGGTGCATACTCTGTTCATTATTATTGGGAATAAAAACTATTAATTTTGCTCTTTATCAACATGGATTGTAAGTCTTCTCAGGATTAGAATCCTGAAACACATTATTAGCGTCTTTATGCTGCGTTTTGATGTATCTTTCTTACCTGATCACTAACTGTTCTTGTTCAGTAACTCACATGAATTCAATTCAAAATATAGACTGTTAGTTTTTTCAGTTGTATTAGGTATTCTCATATTACTGTGAACTTCTTCATTTATTTCAGTCTTATGGTCACTTATCTATTAGATAAATCTGGTCCCATTCCCTTCTATTCGGTATAATATCCCCCAAGAAGTATCAAAGACATATTTAGCTGTCATATGGTATATCATTGTGTCTACATGTATGGTTTTCATTTATCTATCATTAAGACAGTCTTTGCTTTCTCTAGTTCTTTCCCTATATGTCGATCAGTTTTAAATGAGTCTAGAGTCCAATGCCGCTCGAAGATACTTTACCTTTTCCGATATTTGCATTTCTACCACTTGAAATAGTAGCGGTTCAGTACCTGTTAATTTCCTTCTTCGAGTAAATGGTACGACAATTGTTTTAAATTAGATGAACTTAACCTTAAACCCTCTTCTTCCAACCATCTTTCGTTTCCTAACTGTATTGCTAAATTTGCTTTAGGTCAATATAACTAAAATAAAAATCAATTGTCCATTTTGGGTGATAGTTCTCAGCAATCCATTTACGATGAGGTACCATAGTTGTAGGAGGAATAGCTCTACCTACTCTAATGTCTATCCTCTTAGCGGGACTTTCCTGATTCGTTTTTTATTTTGCTAAATTTCTTTTTTGATTTCTTAAAAGACTTTTATAGTTTTATGTATTATCATTCTGATTGCTAAAACATACTGAATAAAATCAAATATGTTGTACTATAACCTTTACTGTTTGGATTAAATTTTAATTCTCTATTGTTTTCTTGTTTCTCTTACAAAGTGTTAGTCTGTTCTCAATATTTGCTTTACTCGATTTTTCTTGATTATTTCTTTCTAAAGCCTATCTCTATATGTTACATTCTGTATTTTCAATTCAACGTTGATATATTATTCCAAGATGTCTTTTTATCATTTGTGTTTAGAGTCCTTACCGCCTAAAAGTCCCGTTATAGAAACAACTGCAGGCATTTAAGTGTTTTTACAAGTGTTGGTTACTGGACTCACGACTAAACCCTTTCCTTTTGTACCAGCTTGAGACTCTTAGCAGTACGTGGTATCTAATTGTAATATTTGAACAGTGTAAGTGTATTTCTATCAATAAGTTTGAGTTTTATCTGCTTTAAACATAGTTTTGTTCTTTACAGTAATACAACTCCAATGGTAACTAAATATAAAACCTCAGCAACTTTATAAATGAATATAAATATTCTTCTAAATCCATTCTTTTATAAAATTTTAAACTCCATTGTTAACATTAACTCTTTCCAAAGTGGACATTTTTTTCACTGTTGTAATTACGTGACAAAAGTCTTCCGAAGTCATTTAAACCTTAAATTGTTTCACCTTAAAGGAATTAAACTCGAATCCATCTTGACCTGTTTCCAGTCAAGATAAATACTAATTGTAAGTTGTAAAATGTAGTTAGTGCACTTCTCAAGAAAATTACGGGTTAAGTGGCCTTTGTACCCATCCATTTAAAGGAGACGATTTCGATCTTATTTAATTATTACTGGTTTGCGTAATTCTAAACATTACTTATCTGTAATCAAGTAAGCTGTTATTAAAGAATGCTTTTAATTTGTTGTCAACTAATGAATCACAGCATGTCAGATAGGGCGAGCTGACTATAATTAAATTAATGAGAAAATTAAAGCACTTTATCTTCAGCAAATTAATGTTATAACGCCGTCAAAATTCTCGAGTCGATTAATCAATGATGTTAACTTGATATATGATCGCAGTGGGCTAAGAGTTATAGTGCTGAAACCTGGTGGAGTGATTGTTGTTCTATAGGGTGCGGGGTAGTTGTGACAGGCGGTAGACAGCATGCGGTCACGCGAATTGAGCACGTTAGTAGCTCCCGTTCGACCAACAGCCACTCTGCGGGGCTTGAAAATAAGCAGCTCGTTCATATAATGTTATCGACCGGCTATCATCATTGTCTGGTGTCCTTTTTTTTCCGAGGATCAGGATCCAACCACCTCTTTTATTTGCCTTTACCAAATTAAGATTTCCTTATCGATACAAACACTCCGCAATTCGGGATCGTGGGAATTTTCGCAGAGACAATTTGAATTTTAGATCGAATATTGACATTTAAGATTATAGCGGATTACTTACCTTGGGTAAGAATAGCCGTGTTTAATGTAGCGGGAATGACATTATTATTCATGTTTTAAAGGTCTAACTCGGAATAAATGTCATACGTTTCGTATCCGTCCGGAGGAATTGTAAGTTTGCATTAAACGGAATGTAATCGTTTAAATTTACAACATTCTTATTCTTTCACATTATTTATATAGATTTGTAAGCCTTTTTCTTTAATATTTTACTTTCTTCCTATTCAGTGGAAACAAATACTTCTCTTAATGAAATGTCACATTATATTTTTCTTAAGTTTCTGGTATTGTGTTTTTAAAAAGACTTCCGTGTTTTTACTTTTCCATTGCCAGTTTACAAAAGGAGTGTAGAAAAGGTAATTTAATTACATTAAGTGTATATAACATTAAAATGCGAAATGGAAGTACTGGGTAAAAACAAAAACAGTCCAATCAAATAAAGTTCCATGAACAAACATATTTAAATTTCTTTTCTTCTATAACACGATTCTGCAAATAAACCACAAATATAATTTTCCTTTTCTTTTCTCAGATATTGTATTTGTATAGTTTTAAAAAAAATCCAGCTACTTAAATTTGAAAACAATATTTGATTCGAACTTTATAAAATACATACGTTTGCAATTTAGGAGAACCCGAGATTTGCTTAAAAATTTATAAGAAAGGAAACCGTAGAATTCAAGTGGATTTCCGTTGATAATAGGGTTGATGCTTCATGGAATTTATTTAAAATTAAAGTTCTAACTCAGGCCACCGGAAAGAACATGTGGTATGTCTATTATTTGTTATTACTAATAATAAACCAGGAACAAAGCAAATTGCTTGGTAAAATGACGTAATCGAAGGAAAAAGAGACTAGTTGGCTTTCAAATAAACGGCATAAGCTATAAAGAATAATTATCTGTAGAAAAGTATAACTTGAAGAATTCCATGCTGTGACGTGTTTATAAATTGCAAGAAAAGCCAAGTCGCTTAGAATTTATTGTAATCAATCAAATTAATAAGGATTCATTAATAACATAGACACTATGCGTAGGTTATAGAATTATCTTGGGAAATGGAAGTCTACTGTAAATGAAATTAAATAGAATTAAACAGACGTGTTCTTGAAGCGTGCAAAGTATGTTCCGAACAGGAAAGTAGAAAAAACCTTTTTCCCATATAAGATCCTACACCTAATATGTTACAGATTATTATTAGTCAGGAATAATTTAATTAGCCTTCATCTACGTTTAATTTAATTTATTTAGAAATAACGTACATGATTACCTATTTTTTCAAATTCCAATTCTTCATGTAACTTTTATCCAGCGTTAGATAAATAGATAATGCAAGAACGTGCAAATGAGGCAACTTATCACAAGCAAGTAGGCGCTACGCAGTGGAGAATAAAACAACTGAAACTGACTGCACCGCGCATCACACTGTTTACCACACGAAGATGCTTCTGCCTGGGCACCAAGTACCCTAGCGCCGACCCTGACTGAAGACCTTTAGCCGTCTCACTTGGTATGACGTAATTCGTACTTTCGAGCTAATATTCCTTTGGTTATTTAGTGTTTACGAGTATTTAAGAATAGATTCCCAGCGTTTCTCATTTCCGAGACTTTTAATAAAAACCAATATCTGCGTAAGCCCTGAATTCGATGTCCTACCTTATAATTTTATCAATTCTAGATGTAGTTTTTGTAGAGTCGGGGATTATCTCGAGATTCTTTGGCATTTCGTCGTAATTCTTCATACCAGAGTTTTTCCAGGCTTTTCAAGAATTTAATAACATCAGGGGAACTCATATCTGTAAGTTCCTAAGTACTTTTTGTACGATCAGTGTAATGCTACGAATTATCTAAAGCAGGGCCGACGCATATAAGGCAATTTTCCAAAGGCACACTATACGTGCACCTTGTTTACAGCACTGTGGCGCCAAATATCGTAGCGCTGCTACCAATTTGTTTGCGAGTACAATTCTGAGATTATCTGAGCAAAAATCCTGCGATACACTTTCCGGGTTTATAAATATTTCAAACTACCTGCTGCAGAGTAAGTAAACTATGGGTTTATACCTACTATAATCAGAAGGGTCAGAAGAGATGCGGCAAAAGTTAAATTAATTTCTTTGATCAGATTTCCTAACTCGAATATCCGATGCCAAATAATGACACATCTTGAAAAACAAAGACGTCGTGTTCAAGTTTCAATCAGTCAACTCGCCATTTCAAATAAATTTACAAGACGATTGTACTCTGATGTTTTCATTAATGCGTCAAATGTACCCTGTCCCCGTCGTAGAACTTTATTAACGGAAAGTAAGTGTATTCAAAGCAGGACATACAGCAAAAATACAAATCAAAGCGAAGAAAGGATTGCAACTTGTATCAGCAAAGGAGACAACTGGATAACTTCAACCTACCTCGATTTTATGTTATGTAAAGATACCAAGAGTTCTAACGGTAAACCTAAAGTAAAGCAACTGCAAGAAAATATAGCATGAAAGAATTTTCAAATGACGCGAACCCGGTGTCAGACTGTTTACAATAGCGCAAGTGGATACACAAGTAGTGACCATGAATTCATCCGAAAATAAAGTGCGTACCCTAAATGAGTACGTACAGGAGGGCAAGAAAATAGCTTGAACTGATGAAGCACAATCCTACCTATTTTACCGCCAAACAAGGGGTCGTTCCCGAGCTGGTTGCCAGTCTGCACTACCATGGAGATTCCTTCAACGCAAATTTAGCAATTGCTTTGATTAAAGACCTTTTGAAACACTGACAGAATACATGTAACTCGCTGACTTGGGATCGGGATCGGAGCAACTCTGTTGCGCTTTGCAACTTATTTTTCAATGCTAATCTCACCCAGATTATTTAATGCAAAATTAAATTCTACGTGAAACTCGTTTGGGTTTTCCCCAAGCAGCTGCTTTTAGTGTTGTGCAACAACGATTGGTTACATTATTGATGATGCAATGCAACAGACCAGTGTACACCATGCTGTCGTAATTGCTCTAAACATAACCTCACCTAACTGCATTTTAACGAACATAATATCATGTAATTATGTTATAAGTTTTAAAAAGTTTTGTTTCAATAAAAGCTCATTGCCCACACGTACACCACCAACAGCATCCGTGAAATGAAACCCAGTAGTCTTAATCATGTTTCTACTCAGCGGATGTCCAACGGTTGTGAGAACATATACGCTCCAATACCACCACTGGACTAGCCAGGTGGAGATTTATTCAAAAAATGAAGATGGATTTTTGGAAATCGTGCTCAACAGAATATCTGGGCAGTCCTCAGCAACGCTATAGATGGAAAATGCCAATCGAAAACGTTAACATTGGAAAACTGGTCCTACTGAAAGATAATACCATCAACCCAGCAAATTAGCCGCTTGCCAGAATATCCGTACACCCAGCGATGGAACAGTCCGAGTCGCAACAGTTTAGCGACCAGGAGCGACAACTACGAAAAGGCCCATTAACAAACTCCTACCTCTCCCAGTAGACGTAGAAATGAAACCAGATATGGAAGTCAAAGCAAGATTGTTCATGGGGGGACTGGTCCGTCACGATCTTCCGAGGGAGAACCAACAACAATGGATTTGACAGCCGTTACATCGACCAGCTGCACACTGAACATTCCAATCCGAAGAAGGGGGAAGATGCTAGTGCATTTTCTTCCCACATCAGCTTATTGCATCAGCAACCAGTAACATCACTATGGGGACAATCTTCTCCCGAGCCTACAACCACCAACATAACAGATTCGCACACAGGTGCAGACCAATGATGAATGACATGGTCGCTTGTGGGATCGACACAATGCAGCAATCTCGTGCACTGCAAAGTGCCCTTTCGTAGCTGTGTCAAGTCATTCTAGTGAGGCCGAGGATTTACGCCCCTCTACCTTACCGCTGAAGAAGATACCATAACCGAAGACCGGCAACAACCAACAACCTCTGCAGTGGACAAGAAATCAGAGCTCACGAACACTCGATCTCGACGAGGAAGGATTAGGGTTCGCACATGCAGGGCAGCTCACCAGAAGTTGTACCAGAAGCATCATATTTAGAACTCGCCACACAAAGCGGGTGCACATACAAGATAGCTCATCGGAAGCTCTGGCAACAAGGCACCTCATCAGAAGCTGTGCCAGAAGCATCATACTTAGCACTCGTCATACGAAGCGGGTACACATACAAGGCAGCTCATCAGAAGTGTAACAGGTCCGTAACCCAAACACATTTGTTAGTTTACGTCTTCAACATGTAATGAAGAAGATGCAGCAAAGCTACACTAGATCCGTAACCCAGACGCATTTATTAGTTTACGTCGCACTGTGGTCTGAGATTCGTTGTTAGGCGGCAAAAAGTCAAAAAGTCAAGATATTTAAAAGTTTGTTATTATTGTTTATTTACTTTCTTAACCCTTGTTAGAACAGTGGAACAGCGTTTATATTATTTTTAAATTAGTTAATTCAATACTGTCGAGAGGTGAAGTCGAAAATTTTGTAAGGTGCGTTGAAATAAGGATCTGTTTGAGACACTGATTTATTAGTATGATTATTGTAGAAGTTTTCTTGGCTCAAGTAAATGGACACATTTAAGTATAAATAAACTTATATATACTTATTGAACTGATTATCTTCAATTTATCTAACGTGGCAGTTGTAAATTCACATTTTCGTAACTTTTTTCAATTCTTTGGACTAGAACTTTTTAGTTACAACTAGTTACAAAATCAACTAAATAATTTCTTAAAATATAAGTAAAAAGCTATCATTTCACGAAGTTTCATTGTCCGCCTCTGTCTGCTTCAAAAGATATGATCAAATAAAAATTGATGTGTAATAGGGAACACCATACCAGGAAATCTCTTCCAAAAAATACAAATACAGATTTATTTTATAGACGTCTGGTAACCTCTGATCCATACATAACGACTTTGCGGAAAATGCCAATTAAAAGAACTGCCACAATTTGTGACGCAGTCAAATCTTTATTAATTATGGAAGATGAAAATGACGCTTAGATATAAAATGTATATTTTATATTTTATTATAAAATATAAATAAAATATTTTAAAACCTAAAAAACAAAGTTAAATACATTGTTCAGTGAATCAGGTACAATCTAGACTTTTTGCCGCCTAAAACACGGTCCCAGATCACAGTGCGTCGCCAAGATGTAATGGAGAAGACGTAGCAAAGCTGCAACAGGTCCGTAACCGGACACATACAGTGTACAGGGCAGCTCACCCGCAGCTGTACCGAGAAGAAAGGTATTAGTCCGCATCAAGGACTAAACAACGAGCTCCGTATACCACGTCAGGTATAAGAGTCAAGTCGCTGCAGAGCAGACGGATTCGAACATCTTCGTAAAGAATTTACTCTCCTTTGCGGAGTAACGGAGTTAAGTAGTTTCAGACAAAGAAGTTTTCTAGATTGTTTGCAACACATTACAAATTCATTGTGTCACATTTCACAAACGAAAAACACATCAGCGTTACAAAACCCTGACAAGGCAACAGGAAAAGTCTATCACCTTACACAATACAACAAGATACAAATACTATTATAGTAAATGCAAAAGGTTTACGTTGTTAAAAAGGTGAAACAAAATTATAATAATTGCAAGTTGTAGAATTGTAATATTTTCATTGTTACCTAGATTTGTAAAAATTGAATTCTTTGTAACCTGGTTATTGTTATATTTATTGTTGTTAACTAACTTGAAATATATAAATAGGAAATTTGGAAACTTAATAAACAGTATTATCATTCAATTGGTTTTACTCACTACAAATGTATTAGCTGCTCTTAAGTCTTTCAATGAGATAATTGGACCATGAGACTGTGGTCCAGGCTATACATTACAACTCGAGATTAGCCTTCTAAGCTAATATCACCAACACAACTTGCCGCCTATGGTTGGAAGATTGTTCACCTTCAAAATAATCTCCCATTGAAAAATTCTGAAATACAAATGACGTTTTGTAAAATACGATTGGAAAAGGTTTAGTAGTTGTTCAGAAGTTCAAAGTGCACCGCTTTTGCAAATTTTCGGAATATACATACAACTTCGCCTTGTTTACTCACGGAATTTTCTGTTTACTTTTGACCGAATTATGAAAGAAAATCAATTTTTTGTCTCCTAAAACAAATCTTTTTGAAAATGTGTCACACGGGGAATTGTTAACTAGTTGTTGAGAAATGTCAACTCGCTGTTTAATTTGCATTTCAGTTAAATTCCAAGGGATTAAGTCTAGGTCTTTTATTAACAAAACCGATACGATTCAAGTGACAGCTGTTATAATATTTAAAGTACCAAATGTGTCTGATATCTCCCGAGTGTTGCTATGTGAATTCTTCTTTATTACTGTGCATAATTTTGCATAATCGACTTTACATAGATAACCTTATGTTTATAAGCTAGCATCTCTCTCATTGAATTGCTTCAACCACAGGTTGAATGATCAGTTCATTTGTCTACTTATTGTTTGCCTTATCAGAGTGTCCTTCTAGCCAAACGAGTCGTACGGTGTTGTCCTTAGGTATACAGACTTGACGCATAGATCTAATCATACTAAACCTATCTGACCTATCAAATAGGTATTTGAGCTATTTATAGCTGTTTGGTCTAAAGGCTACCATTGCATTCTCTAACTTTTCATCAAGATAAGGGGTTTTTGAAGTTGTGTTTCAAATGTCACCTAACACTTGTTTGCAAAATTTGCTAGATAGATGTTCAAGAAAATAATAGAAAAGCAACTACAACAGCTGCCGTGAAAGTTGATTGTATAGTAGATTCAGATGTGTTGAGAAACGCAAGTTTGGAAGTTTTGCGTTACGTATTGACAATGTTCACATTAAGTCTTACAAAATCCAAACAATCACATAAAACTTTTCTTTGTACGTTCTTTACGAACCGTTTATTTAGGAAAATTGTAAGAAATTCTGTTTACAACGGGTACATTAGACTTTTAAGTCTTTTTACATTTAACAATATCGGTATATAATTCTATGGAACTTATTTGAACTTGAATCAATCGTTAAGTAAATGAATGGTAAAATCTGTGTTGGTTGATTGAAGCTTTTTATTTTTTTTTTTAAAGCAACCATGCATTTTTGTTTTTCCTCTCCAATGAAGTAAGAACAGTTGGTAGCTGTTGTAAGATTTATGATCATTAGAGTATCTATTTGAGAACTGAACCATTCTCACTGAAGGGCTATGTTTGCAAATATCATTAGACAAATTCTGAGAGACTATTAGTTTATGAAGGTTATGACATACCATTGATCATACCGTTTGGAATTTCTATTAATAATCTGGGGAGCTTCAGGTGCTTCAAACGGGTCCAGCCTACGTAGCTATTTATAGATATGAAAAATTAAAATACTAACAAAATTTAGAACTAAGGTAGAAAAGTGTAGTGCAATGTAATGTAAGAAATAAGTCAATTTCTAAAAGGGTGATGCTGAAAACATCTAAAGGAGATCAATTTCTTCTTGTTCTTCTCCAACTATTACCCATGAGGGTTTCCCGTTTTCTGTTTCCATAGTTGCCTATCGTTCCAGTCTTCGTCTTGGCGGTCTTTTTCATCATAGTATTTTTTATATATGTTTCCCAACGTAATGTTGGCCGGCCTTTTCTTTTTTCCCCACCGGGTACCACTTTAGTATTCGTTTTGGCCATCTCTCCTCGGACATTCGTTGTACATGACCATGGCTTTGGAGGGCTCGATTTCATCGAGTTTTTGTGAAAGAGTGGGTTATTTTCATTCTCCGACAAATTTCTTCTGTTCTTAGTGTATTATTCATTTTTGTGGCCTTTATGCAATATCTTTTTCACATGAGCTCGTTGAACTTACAGTCGTACCTAGATATTTAAAACTGTCGCAGGTTTTGATGTTCTGGTCGTCAACTCTAAAATTTAGTATAGCTCTTTCCACACACATTTATTCCGTTTTTTTAAATTTATTTTAGGGTTTCATTTTTCGAATTCTTCTTTTAGTTTTTTCAACATACACTCCACATCTTCCTCGTCTTGCGCAAATATAATCTGATTGTCGGCAAAGAGAAGAAGTCTATTTGTTTTCCCATATCAGAGCATTTACGGTACCAAGTTTCCAGAGCTTGTTCGATATAAATAGTAAATAATAAAGAAGACAGACTGGAGCCTTGTTTTAGTCCTTTTGTTATTGCTATATCTCTTGTGTCTTTGTTTCGTATCTTAATTTTAGATTTATTATCTTCATTGGCTCTTTTAACCAGGTTAATCTATTTCTTCCGTATGTTCACTCTTCTCATAGTTTGCTACATTTTACCTCTAGGCACACTGTCAATGCCTTCTCCAGAGCTATGAATGTCAGATGGGTTTTCAGTTGTTTTTCCTTGTTTTTTTCTATGATTTGCCTAACACAGTGTAAATTGTTCAAACAAGGTCTTTCCTGTCTAAAAACACTTTGTTCTTTGCTGAGATGAATTTCTTCTTCTTCCATTTTAGGTTTCAAGATGCTGGAGAACAATCTAGCTATAGCTAGGATAACTGTAATTCCTCTGTAGTTGGTACAGAGTCCTTTATCTCCGTTTTAGTGTATAGAACTAATATATTATTCTTTCCATTCTAGAGGAGAGTGTACTTCTTCAATTTTATTAAAACCTTTTATAATGAACTTTCTCGCTGTATCTCCTCCATATTTAAAAAGTTCCATACATATATTGCCTGGTCCTGGGGTTTTGTTATTTTTGGCTTTTTCAAGGGCCTTGTGTGCTTCTGTAATTTGTGGTGTTCCTTGATCTTCGTCTTTGTCTTGAATTTCTGTTAGCCCCCCCCCCCCCTCAGAATCCTTAGGGCTGACTATTTTACTAGTGTGAGATTGTGATGTAGTACTTCTACTCACCTGGATAGTAGAATTTTAAAATTCACTGTCATATTGAAAACATTTTAACCTTTTTGATTTTCCGTGTGTTGGGGGGGGGGGTGCAACATTAACGCCACAACCCTCCTCCTTTCTCCGGGTTTGGGACCGGCAATTACAGCTACTGGGCTACTCGATCCACCCAGCAACTGCAACAGGTGAAGTTGGGAATCAATTTATTATCTAGTATTTGATCTACAGAACTAGATTTTTAGATGTACAGAAGAAGACTAATATGTTAGCAAAATAGAGATGGAGAGGATAACCTAAAAAAATGAATCAATAATAGTAAATGTTGAGAACCACAGTTATACTTTTAAGTCTATTGAAGGTTGCGAATCAACTTCACAGATTAAAGACTGAACAGCCTATTATCCAACAAAAAGTTTTTTTGTGCTACTATTATCTACGCTACAGCTTTATTCTTTTATTGAGTGTCATTTATTTCTGTGAAAAACAATAAGTGGAAGGTTTATTCTCGAATGTAGCATAATACTTAGTGAAGAGGAATGAACAAAAAAATTCGTCTCTGAAATACAAAGTATTTGGTCTCTCAATAATGCCCTGTGCATTAGACCCGGAATTTAGAAAGTGTGGAAAAATAAGTTATGAATGTCTAGATTTCTCAAAATCTAAATTCTCATGTGAAGGTCAGAAACAAGAATATTAAGTAATTAAAAATAATCTACATTTAATATACAATTTTAAATACAAAAAATTTTATTTCCGCCCTAAATGTCCTTTAGTCTATGTAATTGTATGGAAGATTCATATTTTTTATTAAAATAATGTAATATTACAATAATCTTAGTTCGCTAGTTGGCTTTGTCATTAATTTCAAATAGATGGTGACTGCACTTTGGGTCTCAACCTGCCCATAGTAGGAGATTCACACTAAATATTTAAAAATTAAAAAGGTCGACTCAACTTTTGTTTCTGAATCCGCCTTTCTTATGATTTAAATTGTTTTTTGTTTAGAACGCTGAAATTCTCTCTCTGTCAGCCAATTTAGCCTTTGCTAAATCGTATCTTGATGGGGCGTCACAAATCCGAAATGTTCTTGTAGTGAATTCTTTGGTTAACTAATAGCAAATATTTCTAAAAGCAGATTTATACCTTTGGTAAGGTTTTCTCTTTTATATTATTTTAATCTTGCTTATCAGTGTTTTAAGAAAATTTCTTTGTCTTTATAGGCTCTTAAGTAGGATTCTTTTGATACCTTAGTTTTCTTCTGAAATATTTTCACATGTAAGTGGTTTCAAAGGAATTTTTATTTGAAACTAACTTATTCAGGTATTTTGATAAATAAATTTTAAAAACTGGCCTTTAATATCTTTCCACAGTAGCTCTGGTCCTTCGAGCTGATGATTAAAATGAAAAGATCCTTTAGGCTTAACAATCTCTAGCAGATTCTTTAAAGTTATCTTTTCCAAGGATTAGTTATTGGAAGTAATCACCGACATCTGCTTATTTTTCAATATAAAAATGTTTTGAAAAAATTAAAGACTAACAAAAACAGCAGGGGGATTTTAAAAATGAATTTTATGACTGAAAGCAAATAAGTGAGTCTGAATTAATATAGAAAATGAAATAAAATTCATGTTATGAAAGAAGACAATCTCTGCAAGATTTAATTAAAGAAACTGAACGATTTGACAGTTGACTCGCAATTTATAAATTAGAAACACTGACAAAGGTACTTTCTAAATCGTATTTCACAATGCACAATGAAAATCATAAAATGTTTGAAATTGTATGTTGTGAAAGACATACCGCAGGCATTTATTAAATTCTAAGCAATTTTATAATGTAGAAATCAGTTACACTCAAACACAAAACACAGGCAAGAAGGTTTTTGAACAAATAAGATAATTCAAGTATTTCAAGCTGACATACTTCAAACAGCAGATATATTATTACTATTATAAAATAATACAAAAGCAGTGTACGTATGTAATAAAACGTGTTTAGTGGAAAGTACAAGCTAAATTAGAGAGACCTTTTAATAAAAAATATTTTACCAGGTATTGTCTTACAAAACATTTCATTGTAAACTGAGGTGGTTTCTTTTTCAGGTAACAAAGCTTTTGTAATAAAATGAAAATGATATACAAATACATAAAATAATTACATTGTATAATATGACAAAAATATAATGGACTATTTGAATAGCATACAGTTCAAGATTATTTTTATTGAAGACGTAACAGTTAGTTGTGTTTTATTTATTTACTAGGTATCTGTTTGTTTTTAAAATTTTCGTTCGTGTAATCTTGCTCTAATCGTCTTGAAAAACATTTTCTGGCTATCTAATTGCAGAGAGCACATCTAACGGCAACACGAAAACCTACAATTATCAGGACGCGCATCCTTGTTTTGTCGGCGAATTCAGTTATCGCGATTAGACCTTTATGTAGAGAATCCCATTATTAAGGTTTCTGTGAACAAAATGTGCAAACTTCGGGGATTTCTTTTTTAAGCACTGCTTGATACAAGTGAAGAGAAACTTTGCTTTGTGTAACGTTATAAAAGATGTTTTCTAATTCTTGGATGATTTTTGGATAAAAACAAACTAAAATTTTGCAAAGTAAAATTCATTGGTTTGCTTCACTTTAGTTATGCAACTTTTCATGTCGCATATAATATGTAATGTATTATGGATTGTGGATTGTCGTGCTAACATGTTGTTGACATTAAGAATTATTCTGTTTTATCTGCAATTCGTGTCTACTTTGTATAGTATATCTATCTCTACCTTTTATTTACATTTCTTCTTTTTTGAATTGAGGTCGCTGTAGATACATTTCTAATAATCAGATTTAAATTTATTTGTTTATAAAACAGGTTTGTTTTTGTCGGTTTGTACTATTAAAAAAGATAACCATTTTGAGAAAAATATTAAATGAAAATGAAATAAAGAACTATTCATCGATCGAAGAGCTCGGTTGATTTTTAGTGTTAGATTTGATCGATAAGTTATTGAATTGAATTTGCTTCCTTTATTTTTGCCCTTTTTATAGGAAGTCTACGATACAGATCTCTGGATCTACCTGTTTAATAAAAATCTAGTGGCGCCCTTTAAATTATGTATTTACTATGTTTAATTTAATTTCTCTAATTAACTTGAAATAAATTATAGAATCTTGCTGTTTCATAGATTTAATAGAGTTGTCTGACACCGCCCAAACCAAAGCTAGTACAAATGAGAGTTGTATAAAACCGATAGAGTTTAGTAAAAATAAAAAGTAAAGTCGAACAAAATGAAGTTTGCTCATTTGTGTGTAGCTTGAACACATCCTGAAGCTCCAAGGTCAGCCGCACTTGCCTAACAAAATCAAAAACGGCATTATAAAATGTTTTGACATTGCGCCGGCTGAGAGCTATAAGGTTGTATGTGACAAATTCTTGGAGTTTGATATTTTAGTTGTACAAGGCTGTATGTGTACAAAAGAACAGTTTCACCCGGGTCTGGTAGATGGCAGCAGCTTATTATTGAAACTGGGACTAATGTTACATAGTTCTATGTATAACTACATCCTAGTGTTATGTTACAAAGTATGTATGTGGCCACATGCTACCTTGTAACTCAAGAAAACTCTGTAAGAGTGCACATACAACCTTTTAACGTTCATGTAAAGTAACCTAACCTCTAAAGCACTGTCACGTCGTTTTACCTGTAGTGAGTGAATTTGTGGGCTAGACCATTTGTTGTTATTTTAAAAAACAATGGACTTTGCTAATGATGTTTTTCTGCTTGATGCAAGCTATGTTGCAAGCGAAAAGGAATTAAATAGGTAAGCTTGTAGAGATAACTCAAAATTGTATAGCCTACCTTTCATATACTCAGTAGTGATATTGATAACAGTGAAAAACAGCGGAGAAAGTTACCATAAGCAAAGAGAAAAATGATGACTGCAATCTAGATGACACGAACCAGCAAGATAGTAGCAAAAAAGTAAGAAATCGTCAGCGTAGGATAGCCAAGTGGAAGTGCAATGTTCGGAAGGGAAGACATGAAAAGGGCGAAGAATACATTTTAGTGAGAAACAAACTACTGCCAGCGAAAAGATTGAAAACCACAAAGAATTGTAACTGCAAGTTTAAATGCCAGACAGTAATATCAGCGGAAGAGAGAGAGAGAGAGAGAGAGAGAGAGAGAGAGAGAGAGCAGATTTTTAAATCTTATTCTATTTTATCAACTGATGAGAAACGTTTATTCCTGGCGTATACTACCACAAAGGTCGATGCTGAGTAGAGAAAAAGAGCAGGAGGAACTAGATAATTCTCTAGAAGGATTTTTTGATATTAAGGAAAATAGACTTTAAGTATGCAAACAGTTTTTTGTGGAACCCTGTTAATTAGTCAGAAACCGGTGTACACCGCTCATAAAAATCCAAATAATGCAATTACATCCATCCCAAAGAAAGGTCGCCAAGGCAAGCACGTAAAACATAAAATCTTCGAAGCTGACTGGCAAAACGTTAAAAATCATATAAACTCGTTTCCGTACCATTATTGCTGTAGGACAAGCGAAAGGGAATATTTGGAATCTGGGTTAAATGTAACCAAAATGCGTAATCTTTATGTAACTAAAATACAGGAACTTGGACAAGATACAGTTACAGCGTCAGCTTACCGCCACATATGTTTGAATGAATTTAATTTACACTTTTTTAAACCAAAAAAAGATAGATGTGGTTAATGTGAAGAAGTCCAACTGCTGAAGAACGAAACCAGATTATCTAATGAAAAACAAGCATTGTATAAATCACACATCCTAGAGAAAATCCTTATGAGGGACAAAAGGTAAAAGGATAGGGCCGATAACTACAAAGCTGTGTTAGGCTTTGATATGCAAAACGTCCTACAGTGCCCAAAGGCTGAAATTGGTCAACACTATTAGAAAACAAATTTTCCGTTTACAATATAATTTTTTTCTATTAATAAAAAAGTTTATTGTGCGTTTTGGACTGAGAGTACTATGGGACGTAAAGGAACCGACATCGCAAGTGCTTTATCTAAGATTATTGAGGAGGTGTTAAGGAATAATCCGGAAGTTACAGAACTGACAACGTGGAGCAGTAGTTGTGTTCCACAAAATACCAATGGTATAATGTCGTTTGCTATGGGGAGGATTATTGCAAACCATCCTGAACTCCAGAAGATAACGATGAAATACTCGATACCTGGCTATTCAGCAGTTCAAAAGGTAGATGCTGCCCACAGTACCATAGAAAGGGTTTGAGAAACCTAAAATAGTATTCGTCTGTAGGATTATTAAGAATATTAACTACCAATATTGGAAAAAATAAAAAATACAAAAGCCATGCAAATGAGATTTCAGAACTTCTACAACTTTCAGCAAAACTGTAGTTGGCTAAAGTATAGTTGCATACCTTATTCGAAAGTAAAAATTGTAATGGGAAAAGCTAAAAAAAGGCCTAATTCCGGTATAAGCCAGAAATTGGAAGATGTTCAATCCCGTAGCTCTAAATCGGTGAGGGCGGAGGGTTCAGAGATAGTAAATAACCCAAATAGTTACCTGAACCTCAACTAAAAACCAAAACAGATACCTAGCAGGCGTCAGAAGCTGGAAATAAAAGAAAGAAGATATTGGCTAACCCACGCAGCTTCTCGTAGGCTAACACCCTGTATATGAACTCAACCTTATAACAAATTGCACCATGTTGTGGCCATCAAGGTTTGAACCCACCATCATGGAGCTCCTGCGAGATCGTCTAAAGGATTTGTCCAAACCAAATTTTAAAGACATTCTTGAACTTGGATAACAGAAATCTAGCAGCAGTAATTAGAGGAAGCGGTTGCCACAATATGAGTAGTAAGAAGTGTCTCTTGTGGAAAGAAGATAGCATTCAAGGATTTTCTCAAAGACTATTTAATTGTATAAACTTTCAGTGGAACTCAGAGGTAAAATTCTCAGATAAAAGTGTCGTTTAAAGCTTTTTAGAAGATGTGCAACCAAATGGAAAATTGCAAATGAAGACTAAAAATGCTAAAGGTTCTAAAAGCTTAAACGCCGATTTTAGAACTTCCAGTCTTTAAATAGCGCAAACCAAAAATGACTATTAACTCCTTTTAAACATGAAAATTACTTTTTGTGGAACAATTGATTCCATTCAAGACAAGATATGTACAATATATTTAAGCTTCAAATGGTTGTATTTGAGGTAAAGTACGAAAAGTGCCCTAAAGGTGCTTTTGATGAAAAGTATCTTAGCGTATCTTGTGAACATTTGCTCATGTACCGTGAACTCTAATTGATTAAGGTTTGTCTTCGTTATAACAACCTCGAAAAATTTGCAAACGTCCTTGAAACTATGGATATATTCCGCTTTAGACGTGTGGTTTCCTTTTTTTTAAAGATCAAAGCAAATAAGACAATAGCATGTAACACAGGATCTAAGAATAAGAATATGAAACAATCTTATACTACTTCAGGTAGCTTCTCTGCTACAATGTGTAAACAGCGCTTTACTTTTTGAGACTATTAGTTGGTCAACAATTTCCAAGAACAGAAAAAAATTAGATAATCTGTACAAGCAGAAATCTGAAGTAAGTGCTTTAACAGTACAAATTTCCAAAAAAAATTGTTCGAATTTTGTTGAGCTTAGTTATCATCTTTCTTCTTTGAATCCAAGACTTTTAATGCGGCAGAATGAACCATCTGGAATCTGATGGCGATGGAGTTCAGAATGTAAATTCAACAACTAAATAGAAAGCGTAATTGTTTTAAGGGAGAAAAGGAAATAACTTTCATATATTTTGCTGGATATCCCATTACTGCATATGTATGATCCGATATATCGAATGCGCGTATCTGAACGTGCAGTAGGAATATAAACATAACTTAAAACGTTTTAGTTGTTCTAAACTACCGGCAATTTTGTGATCCTCAAGTATTCTTAGTGGTTTACATGAATTACCACGGGTAACTTCAGGTGGCACAGCTTTTGGAAGAATTGGAGAATGTGGATATCAACGGGCCTGTTGACATTTATGCCGAACCAGCTGATAACAGTAATAACACTGAATGTATACTGATGCCAGTGATGATGATTGTGCATACAATCTGAATCACTTAGAACCAAATTCACTAAGAGCTCAATGCAAATATCAAATTTAACCAGAGATACTAGACTCTAATGTGACGACACTAGAAGTTGCTCACTACAAATTTGATTCCAGTGACGAAGAGCCCTTATCAAAGTACTGCAAGCGCAAAAAAGTCTACTAAAAAGACTACTAGAACATCAAGAGATGATATAAAATGGAAGAAAACAGAAAACACAACTTCTAAAGAAAATCCTGAATCAAGGGAGACAAAAAGTGCTGAAAATCCTGTAATTTTGTTAGCTTTCTTAACTTCATCCCAAAGTTATCAGTTGACGAATCTATGATACCATACTTTGGTCACCGACATGCAAAGCAATATATAAAGGGAAAGCCGATCAGATTTGGTTTCAAGAACTGGGCTTGTATTCAAGTACTGGATATATGATGGCATTTGAAATATACACAGGAAAAAGTGACAAAGAGAAAACGTTTGGTATAGGAGGTGATGTCGGGGCTTCACTCATTCAAATTATTCTTTGATTTTTCATTTATTCACCTTCTTCTTTATTTTACTGCACAAGGCTATGCCGCGAAATGGTAGAAATAAAAAAACATCCACTAAAAAGTAGAGTAGACATGGAGAAGCTGCAACGAGGAGATTATGATTACGGGATAGACAGTGATAATAAAGTTATAGCTAAGTGAGGTGGAAAGATACCAAAGTGGTTACCTGTGCTATAAATTTCAGCTTACTGTCCAAAAGGAAATGTGGAAGGTGGTTGAGAGAACAAAAAGCTAAAATCTACATCACTCAAGCGGAAGTGTTTGCATATTATAACAAGAATATGAGAGGAATAGGTAAAATGGATCAACTCATAGCTGCCTATCGTACCAGAATGAGACAAAAAAAGTGGAGTGGCCCATTTTTTGTTATTTGCCAGATGAAATCTTTTTTTTATAAAAATTTCATTGTTTGAACTTCTTTGTAATATAATTAACATATTTGAATGAAAAAGTTTTTTTTTATTTTCATTTTAAGCTTCATGCACTGATGGGATATAAAGCATTTCATTGAATTTACAAAACCGTTCTGCAAGTATTGAATAGTTTTAATCAAGTCGATAGGAGATTTCAAACAATCTGCTGTTAGACTATAAAGTTCTATTTTTGATGAGTTTATTTCGCCCTATACATGCAATTTTACTTACTTAAAAAGCAGAGAAAGAGACTTCTTCGGTATTTTGCGCTGGTCACCGTCTGTGTAGTAAACACCAAATGAGGAATTTCTTATTGTTTTGTCGGTCGTATCCGTTTGTGTAGAACGATGCAACTAAACATGCTGATTTCTTAACAGAAACTCATTCGAATATTTTATTTCAAAGTAATATCGGAGGATTTTTTTAATATAAACCTTATATTCCAGAAAACAGTAAACAAGATCCGAGGGTGTGTTTTCAGTTTTAAGATTTTATTTTTGTTGAATAACCAAGACACGAAGTTTTAATCTGAACATGAAGGCGATTAAAAATTAATGTTTCAGCAATAATTTATGTAATACACGCACTTATAGTTAAGTTAATAAAAAGAGTGCGCTATTATTACAGATGCATTTGTAAAGAAAATGTTATTAGGTGCAGGTAATTTACATTGAGTGAACAGCAATATTTGCACAACTGTTTTAGTTCCCGTTTATTATTCATTAGAAATGCTGATATATTTAAATTGTACTAACTGGTTCCTTTGTAAACATATTATTATAAACACAACTAGAACTTGAAGAAACTTTATTTTGTGCAACGTACCAACTACTTGAGGTAATTGATATTGCAATTATTCTTGCACATACCTATGCATGTCAATTTATAAAACGTACACTAACAATAAACTACGTAGTACCTGCTAGCGGAAATTTTCAACGTAGCTTAAAAAGATGAGTAGGAAATGTGCACGTTAAATCTTGTGTCGGTTAGCTCACTAAACTAACGTGTTGCATTTAATCATATTCAGTCTGTTGAATTTATCCGGTCTAGAAGAGATTTATCTTGTTAAAACGAGTGAAATTCGATAGTCTTATAGTGTATACCTACCTGAATGTTATTTTATTCTTTTCAGATAATCCCAAATTCACCGGTCCAATTTTAAATGTGACCGTTCCGGTTGGAAGGGAAGCTGTTATAGAATGTGGAGTAGATAACTTGTCAACATTTAAGGTATGTTGCTGATGTTTTTAACTTTGCTCATTTAAAATCCATTGCTTATTCATACCGACCAGTTTCAAAGTAAGGAAGGTAATCTGGCAATTAATTACAAAAAAAAAGGTTAATTTTAGCTTCTACATTATATACACGATTTTATGCTGACGGGAGATCGTACTGTAAATTTGAAAACTGGAGAAACATTTCCTTAAATTAAACTTATTTACCTGCAGAAAGCGACTCCACCACGTTCGTGTATTTGCCCAAAGCGGTGTTAGTCGTTTTCTCTAACTTTCAGAGCGTCAACTCAGATTCATTAAAAGAATTCCTGTGAAGAAACCCTAGCAACAGCCGTTCTTACAAGACTAATTCCTCCTTAAGCTCCATGGGTTAATAGGCAAAAACTGCCATAAACTTTTTTACCTAAATTAATGTGATGCTTATTAGCTTTTTCTGAAAATAATTGTTGCAACTGTTATGCCATTATTTTTCTCTCGAAACTTTTATTTTCCAAAGTGTTTCTTGAATGCACTGACAGTTAAAAGCTCGGCTCTTATGACAAGTAAATATTTAAGGGCTAGCAAATCAAAATTAATTACGAAATGCTCCGTTGAAACTGTCATTATATCTCCTCCTCTATAGTAACCATTAAGTTCCCTTCACAGAGATTGTTTTTCTATCAAGGGGAAAATTTTATGTGTTCACAAGGGAGAGCAAACATCACATCAAATAACGTTGTAGTCTTACGAGAAGAATAACACACAACTTGATTTCATTTAAGTAACATCAAACTTTTAATATTCTACTATATAAAACTAAGGGTGGCTAATTAAATTTTGAACTTTTACAACGGCTAACGAAAATGTAATACCTATTCGTTTACTTACTTTTAAATTGGATGTTCTGTAAAAATAAACTTAAGTGTATATTTACTCAAATTTCAAAGCGAATTTTTGAAGTTGAAATTTTTCATTAAAATGGCAAATTAAACCTTTTAACAACTAATTTTTGGAATAAATTCAAGAGAAAATTTATACAGCATTTATTATGCTAACTGTAATTTACACATAAATTAAATTCTATAATTAAGAATCTCATTTTACAGTTACACATTACAATATGAATGACCGAGTTTTCCAACGCACTACTGTAAATTGAGTAATTTCTGTAAAGTATTAGTAAGATACTTACTATATTATTTAATATTCAAAACAGTATTCCTTTATGACTCTTTTTGTGCAAAAGTGCGCTTGTTTGACCTAGATTCAAAAATTATTACTCCTATTAATAATGGGTCATATTCCACCGTCACGATTAAATTTAAACATGATCTAACTACTATGGTAACCGATTTTGTCCTTTTCTTTTTTATTAAAATCCGATAAAGCTATATCATTTTATTTAAATTTTAATCATGACTTTAGTTTAATCATGACGGTAGAATACGAACCAATGTTTGGAAATCAAACATCAAAATCAAATTTTCTACTAGATTGCGACCTGTCACAATTTGGAAAGCCCTGTAAGTCTCAGGCTTAACCATTCAAAAATGTCAGCTGGCTTGAAAAACTAGGATCCAAAACGAATGACGTTTTACGCACAGTGTAGTTCATACCCAATAAAATCTCGCCAAGCTAGTGACCTAATTCTACAATGTGGGCTTTTATACTCAGAATTACCACAAATACCAATTCTTGATATTTCATAAATTTGAAAAACAATGGACTGATATTAAAGAAAGGATTTTGGGATACCATTTACCTAATGAAAGAAATGAAAGCAACTAAAACGGTCCACAGGTCTTGGTTAATTCAGTACGTTTGATCAGCCCAAAGAACCCATAATGCCAAGTGTGTAATTCGGGAACGAAAAGGGGAGATAGTTGGAAATAAGGCTTTTCTGGGTTCAAAAGTAATAATTTTCAGACGACGCTATAGGTACTTAAAGTGGTCGCGTTTGCTCAAAGGTCTACTGAGTTTAATTTTTGTAGACCCAGTGGGCAAAGATTGCATATCTAAATGGCATAAAATCTTAAAGTCTACTAGTCATCCTGAACCATAAAAATTCTTGAGCATCACTGCTAATAAATATTAAAAAAGTGTAGTTTCAGTTAAATAAGAGAACTATAATTTATCTGCAATCGATTCGTTTGTGCATCAGATGGGAAAATAGAAATGTAAACAACAAACCATTTTGATCCTTCATATACTCCGAGTGTTCTCGATAAAGGAGAATTTAGTGATCCAGTGATCTGAAATGTTGTCTAGCGTCTATAAAATGTATTCTAGTTATTGACTGAAACCTACAAATTAATTTTTTTTATTTATTACGGTGGAAAACAAAGTGAGAGTTTTTAAATGTCTATTTGCTTCCCCCAACTCCGTATGGAAATTACTACGTGATCTACCTATATCAAACCCTACATGATCATCTTTACACTCTTACGCAACCAAAATTTTACTTACCGCAGTCTTTGATGTGCTGCAGATTGGTTATCCGCTTTACAGCAAACCTAAGCAAGAGCGCAATTATTTCATCAAATAAATAATCATTCATCCAGCAGTCCACTTTACCACCAGTTTCAGGAAGAACGAGATTTAACGCATATAGCTATAACTTACCCTCAACATAATAACTCAAGTGTCACTAGGTTAGAGACGGAAAGATGCGGCGTTAAAGCTAGTTGTCTATTTAGACTCAATAATCAAAATTGGAAAATGTATGAAATTAGTTAGGACTGTCCAGATAGCAAGGTCTCTTAATAAGCCATCTATACGGATTTCAGGAAGCTTAAAAAACTATTTCTGTTGATCAAGACAATTTACAACTGTTTCGTACCCTTGTAAATGATTCAAGCAAAAACATCCAAACACAAAAGTATAATTTAACAAATATATTGAACAAAAAATGATAAAGCTATTTGGTTGACAGAACAAAATCTGTAATTTCAACTTTGCAAAGTCGTACTGAAAAATTAAAACAAAAAGAAAAGAAGAATTGTTTATCTTAGACTACAAAATAAACTGGAAACTTATCTTTTGAATAAGACAATTTAACTAAATAAGAAATTGTCAGTATTCAATGGACAGATAAGCGTCCTATCAATACAAAAGATTTGTCTAGGAAAATATGATAAAATGTTATCTGAGATGTCTCGCTCTTTAATATTATATAAGGTCGTTTTAACTGAAGTTTGTTTTATATACAAATTGTTATGTATCAACAAGTTTTACGGTAGGAAAAGCCAAGATAAACAGGAAACTAATCAGTTCATTACACTTAACCAACTTATTTGTTTACTAATTAAAGCTATTTTAACCTAATTCAATTCAATACTGTTCTCAAAAGGAAGCGAACAAGCAAATATCTACAAGATTTGCGCTTACGTACAATAGGTGCATCAGGTAATCCGCATAACCATTGACAGGTTTCAACATTCACGCACTCATCAAACAATTAATTACGAAATGCGCACAAATGTCGTATTTGCTTAGCTGCTGATGCTGTTAGAATTCTTAGTTATCTTTGCAAACATGCTCCACAGTTGTCCACGTCGCACAAAGGGGAATTTTGCTATGAAACCTGACCAAAACTTATAGATTGAATTCCGTTGAGAGTTCATTATTAAAATATGTTTCATAGATTAATCCTCGTCAATTTCTTGATCTAGTATTTCTTTTACTTGTGATTCTTCTGCTTCTTCTTCATCTGACCATTCATCATCTGTGATTTTTGTTTCTTCCTGAACCTTTATATTAAGACTATCTAACATCTCTTAACACTTCGCTACTGGAGGATTTTAATTTTATTTTTGGCAAAGGGTTTAAATTTTTTGCTTCTCTCAAAAATCTTCCAGAGATTCTTCTTATTTCTCGTCTCTTGGGTCTCTTCACTTAGTTGGCCTATTGGCGTTGTTGATTATCTCTGACTCGTGAATAAAGATATTATAAATGGATGGTGGCATACCAACCACAGTGGTTTATAAAAATATCTGTTGTCCCTCTCTCTCGTATAAGATTTACACTTTTTAACATATTTTATAATTCGGCGAAATTGTCTGCATTATTATATAAAATATTCTTATTATTTCCAAATCAATTCCAGTGATTTGAGCTGAAAGTTTAGCATTTTTGAAAAAGTGTTTGGCTACCATTGTTCGTACTGCCAAACCCTGGTTTGGGTTTATCTACTAATAAGTTGAGCTTCTTTTTAGATTCGCTTTGGATAAAACCTTGTCTTTGAGACACTATTTCCTTTGTTTCTTTTCCTCGAGCTTGCCACGTTTTTAGTGGTACTTTGTACGGTAGATGCAATAAGAACTCAAAGCTGAGAATCCATTCATGTAAAATGGACAATCCAAATTCATAGGTTGAATGATTTAGAAGTGCTCTATCCACTTTTTCAAAACTATTAAAGTCTCTTGAAGAAAGTCTATAAATATAGCATTTTTAGGCGATGTAGTCTCAATAACGGCATTACAGACCTTACCATCTACCATGGTAAATAACAGTGTATGTGATATTTCACTATCTATTCCACACATATGTAGTTTTGTGTTTGTAAGAGTTCTTATTTATGCCTCTACATATTCCTTTTCGGTAACTGAAACTTCAGTAATTTTTTTTTGTAAACTGAGATCTGATCGGTCTACAAAATCATGCAGACAAAGTCCGCGGATCTTGCCACAAAATCTGATCATTACTAACTAAACTTTTAATTGGAACAAGTGATGTGATAAAAGCACTTGCATCACTTACGTCTTCAGTTTTCTGTTTATATTGAGAGAGCCCGCTAGATCCATCAAATCTCGATTTGGAAATAAGAAATAATTTAATTGTCGATTCACAGGTACTTGTCTTTGAAAGACTTCTTTTTGAGCCTCTAAAATACAATAACAGTAAGGTCCAATAGTGCTTGTAACTTTATCTTTGCTGAGGTTGTAGTTATTTTCACATCTTGTTGGAGTGAATAAGAACTTTTTTTTGCCAAACATTTTTTCGGCCTTAGGTCTTATGATATTGTGTTGATGTCTCGTTAATTTGGCGTCGATAATTATCGAAAATGCTTTTCCTGGTGAGATTCGCTCTTCTTTAGTGCGCTATGCTATAGCTTTAAATGCTCGCCAATATTTAAATGCTCTTGTGGGACTTGTTTGTGTAACTTCTTTGACAAGCTGAGAAGCTTCTAATTGTTCCGATTGGCGCAGATTTATCTGCGTAGCAATCGCTAGTTTGTCGACAGTATATGTTTTACTTAGATCTTTCGGTTTACGCCTTTTGGATTGGTCAGAACATTCGTTAAATATTACCAAGAGTATCTAGGCGAAGTCTGTTTCTGTGATTTATGAAACCAACGAGGAATCAAGCTATACCTTATTTTGTTCCAAAAATCTATCTTTAATTCTGTGAACAGCTAACCACCTTTTTTTAAGTTCGAAGAAGAAACGATTAAGACGTTTATTTAATTCTTGAAGCCTCTCTTGAGGACACGAAATTCTTTTTTGAATTTATTTTTTCAGATAATCAAATTGGCCCTCTAATAAGTATATTAGAACTTGATTCATTGTTTCAAACAGGATTTTTCTTGGAATAAAAAGGTCTTGATTTCTCGATCCTAATCCTATTAAAAATTTAATTTAGTATCGTGTATGGTCACCGAAAAAAATTAAAAAATTGTGTATGTCTATGTATGTGTACGATTTTTCTTATAAATATGTTGGAAACCTTACTAAATACTTTTGAAAAGTTTATACAAAAAATTACAATACCAGAATAAATAAGTTCTGCGCTTAATATACATAAAATTTAAAATTTTGTAAGTTGCAACTAAACACACCTGAAGGTACTTGATTTATATTGTTTTGTCTACTAATTACTATCACTACGATACTTTGTGTACTAAAACATTTTAACAAGAATATTAAATGATAAAGCAGCAGGTGTCAAAAGGCGATATACAAAGCGTCGTAAACAAATGCTAATAAAATATTAACATGGCAGCCAACCAGATCGTAGCGGGGCAGGCTAAGTCGGTAGCATGTAAACGCATGATTAAAAAATCGAGCGATTAGAACTGCAATGGGAATATTTCTGTTTTTAGATCTTGGCCAGGTTTTAAAGCAGAATTCCCCTATGTGGGTCGGGAACCATAAAGAAACTGAACTGATCGTCTGTAAAATAATAACAAGTTTTTTATATTACTAGTACATACAAAGAGTGGAGTTCTGTAGGTTTTCATAGAAAAAGATTATAATGATATTCTAGAAATTTCTAGCTGAAATTTTGTGGTAGGTCCTTTAAAAGAATTTAGACAAAAGCAAAAGTTTTTACTTTTACAATATTTGTTCAAAGAAATATTGCAGGTAGTTTAAAAGGAATTAATTGAATTTTTTCGTGAAGGTTTGAGGATGCAACGACAGATTCGTAAAAGTGAATATTCTTAGATATTTTAACTTTCAAGAATGTTGAAAAACGTGGGATACTACAAGCTGATTAAACGATAATAAGTATCATTACGATAGTTCCTAATGATTTACAGTCGAGATTCGATGAATAAATACTTCAAAGTTCTTGTAGGATAATAAGGCAATTTGTGTTGGATCTGTTGCGGCTAAATTTAATCAGTCGAAACAGCATAGGGAGCTCGATACCAAGAAATGATCGGTCTCAATAGGCTCTGAAGAAGTTGAAGACAAGAACGAAATCTCTTTTTGCAGTAGGAAACACCCACGCTCACGGTACCGCACTCTACATTTTCAGAAATATTGAAAACTGGCAGAAATAACTGGCTTGGGAGTATTTAAGGGACAAAACCCCTCCCTAAAGCCGCCACAAGCGCGGACATTCTGACTGGAAGACAAAATGCTTACACAGTCCTAATTTATCAACAGAAAGAATTATTTTATACGGTAGAATGAGAAACAAATAAATAGAAATAAAAAGCTACTCGTAGGACTATACGTGTGACTCCTTGTACTTTGTGACTTAAAGTAGGAATAGAAAAAGAAGAGTGAAATGAGAAATCGTGCAAACTGAAGAAAAGACATTTTTGGGCCTTTAATACCATGTAACGTTGAACAAGTTTTTGTTCAACAACAATGCAGAATGAGATGTTCTCATCCCACTGTAAACAATAAATCGTCTAGTGTCTGACAGTTTAAAAAGAAATTTCAATAACAAAAGAATTGCCTACGTGTTTTGTCTAAAAGGTACAGCCGTTTTAAAATATATTAATTTTACGTTTTCAACACTTAATGAAAAGACTTTTTAGATAGATACTTTTCTAAAGTTTCTCATTTGTAGCAATATAGCGTTTTGATTATTTGCAAGATTGCATTTTCTGCAAAACAGACTTTTTGCATTTGTTAAAGCTTTCCGATAGTAAAAGCTAAAACTTGCTTTAGATCAAGCAGTAACATGAATGCGTTGATGTTTGCATTGTTGTTGAACAAAGACTTGTTCAACGTTACATGGTATTAAGGACCCAAAAATGTCTTTTCTTAAGTTTGCACGATTTCTCACTTTACTCTTCTTTTTTTATTCCTACTTTAAGTCACAAAGTACAAGGAGTCACACGTATAGTCCTACGAGTAGCTTTTTATTTCGATTTATTTGTTTCTATTTATTTATTTTATGTTGTATTTAATTTATATCTTCTTCATATCAACACACACTGGACCAATTCTAGGTACGTAACTGAACATGCCGTTTATTTAAAAATCTCAAATTGTTTCTTAACAAAATTTAAATACTTTTGCTCGTACGGCGCAGATTAACTAGTATAACTTCTGAATACATTCTTTTGCGGGTATTGGAATAACCACCTCTTCACTCTCTACCTCTAATGTACTTCTTACTTACTCTGGTAGAATAAGGGAGAAATTTAGAAAATAAGCGAGACTAAAGTCTAGACTCCCAACCTCAACTTTCTCATACGAAGTAGAAAAGAACCTTTATGCAGATCGATTTCGTATTTAACTAAGGCATACTTTGATGTGGAAATTCCATCAGCAATTTCAACCCGCACCACCACTTCAATTTTTTTAAACAATACATAAAATACAAAATCACCATAATGAATAAACCTCAAAATCACGTTACGTGTTTTTGCAAATCCTGAATGTCCGTCAACGCGTAGGAAAGTGGCACAACATTTCGGACCATTCCGTGTTGGCACACTCAACTCTCTCGTCGGGACGCGGGGCATAAGAGTAAAAGTTGGGATAGTCCTGCACATATGGGGGCACCTGGTAACCCTGACAGGCAAATCAGTGGCATTTTTTAGTATTGTGTATTAGGAGTACAGTTTGTGAAAATGGACTACCTAGGCGGTACGTCAGCAGAAAAAGGTTGGGAATTTATACAACTTAAAAATGTCGATTTAATCCAAAAGATGTTTGCAATGTTCTGAGTTTACTTATTGGAAAAAATAAAGTCTATTTCTAGTTCCAGGTAGTGATATCTGGTTATCTCGAAGGCCATTGGTGTAGCTAGGTGCTGGAATTAACCTACAAAACTACAAAATGTTAGAAAGCAAACAAGAAATAGACTGTATTTTAGTAAAGAAGGGGTTGAAATTACAGATTAAATTCTTACATCAAATAATGCTTGATGATTAAATAGGAAATCGACCCGAGCGAGCGTCTTTCTGTTTTACTTCATACAGAAAAATTAAGTTCAGAAGAACAAGGTAAGTCTTTAGTCTTGCACTGTATAGTAGCTATATCAATACTCCTACAAAATTTTCCGTACGACTATTATAATAATATTCAGAAAATCAGAATCAAAAGTAAAGTAGATTTATACATGTAGACTTTATACACAAGTACCAAACCAATGTATAATACTTCATTACAGCACGAGTGCTATAATAGCTGTCATTACCTATGAAAAAAGGTATGGCAAAGGCAGCGGCGGCTTGTGACTTAAATTTAATTTCTTTGACAATTTAGGACAATCACGTGGTCCTGTCCTACTCTAAAATTAGGTCACGCGCCGCCGCTGGACAAATAAGTTCACGTCATATTTCAGTGCTTAAAGAAGGCCAAACGCCTCAAAAGTGACAGCGCATGTGTATCGAACAAAATTCTTTGTAATCGTTTAGGTATACAAAATGGGAAAAAAACATTAATTTACTCTAATTTTGAGATTAACTTTGGCAGATGCCAAGTTAGGTTCTATAATAATGTTATTTCAGTAATTTAATTATGAAACATTGGGCTTTTTGGGGCTACGTCCGATCATACGGCCCTTCAAGCTTTCCGAGTCTGTCGGACCTTTTCTCGGACTTATCGGACCGTTTGGGTCTCACGAGCCGTCAAGCCTGTCAGACCTTTTGGATTTCTCGGCCCTTCGGGTCGTCTGAATCACTGGGGCCTGTTGGGCAATACGGGTCTGTCGGGCCGGTTGAGTCTGTCGAGCCTTTTGGACCGTTCAGGCCTCTCGGAACGTCAGGCCTTTTGGACTTCTTGGCCCTTCGGGCTTTTTTTTGTTGGGCCATTCCAACCTCTCGGGCCGTCGAATCTTTTGGACTTCTCGACCCTTGAACTTCTCTATCGTTCGGGCTTGTCGGGCCAATCAAGAAGTCACCGACTTTTTTTCGAGCCGCGTCATGTTTTCCCCGGTCGGGCCGGGCCGGGACTAGAAATTTCGGTCCGTGCAGGGCTCTAGCCCAATAGGTCAGTTATTTTTTAAAAGAATTGCTAAACTGTAGTTGCTTTCTTGAGGAAGCACTTATTAGGCAAGTCGCAGTGGTTATGCTGCTCTTGGTTTCCGACTCTTTGTCTTCAGTTTTTTTTTAAGATAAAGCGGATGTTAAATGTTAAATGTATCAATTAAATACTCGAAATGCCAAAATAATAATAAAAAGAGTATTGTGTTTGTAAAATTGATAACTCAAAATACGCGAGCATAAGCTATGTTAATTCACAGTTTCTTCTAAGGTCGCAGGAGGTAGCAGCAATTATCAAAATTTTTATAAACTAGAGTCTTAAGGGTTTCAGTTTTGTTTTTTCAAACCTTATACGACTGCATGCAATATTTGAAAATTATGCCTTTTTCTATTTGTGTTTAAATAAATAGATATAATTGAGGAAAAATAAGAGAAAGTACTTCATGTTGCTAAATTGAAATTATTTTTTCGATAACATACACGATTTTTAAAAACCTTGAACGTATTTAACCATAATAATAAGCATCAGAATTTCTGCCTTTACAGCTCAGCCAATGAAGATGGACAGAAATGATCTCTAAAATCACCTTCCCTAACCGAATAAAGTAGCTAAATTGTTATTTGTTTTAGCATTTTTATTGAAGCATAATATGAGTAATAACATACACTAGTAACAATAAAAATATGAAACGAGATTTTGATCGATGTCCAACTATTTACGTGGAATCAGTCCAGTGGGCAACGTCTTATTCTGCAAATTTATAAGAAACACCACATTACATTGACATTACTAGCAGTTTTAGTACACCAACTAGAACAAAGTTCTCTTTATATTGTTCTAACGATAGCAATTTGATATAAATCTCATTTGAAAGATCTTGAATTGCAGCTATAAGCCAAAAACAATGTCTGTAATGCTAAGGTGTTCGCTATGTAGAGGTGTCCGTTGAGGAAGGCTTCACCATATTGTAATTTTTGTGTCCCCTGTTGTATTAACGTATGTTAATTTGGTAACATTATTCAGCGCACCTCTTGTTCGGTTAGAAAAGTTCGTGACTGTATTCTGTTAATAACTTTTTGTTAGGATTCATAACAGGATGGTAACCTTTTTGCATTTTGATAAACATAAATATAAGTTTTAAATTACCGAACATTCTAGTTTAAAACCGATTCGTTTTTTCCCTAACTTTTTTATGAAAATTAATGAGACTAAACTGTAAATTTCAGAACAATACGAAAGTATATATCTTTGTAAATGCTACATAACATAACTTATGAACTCAAACAATGTTATTCATTACGCATAGTAATAGTACGTACGATATATCAGTTAATTGTACTATAGTCAGTTTTAATAAGAAATTTAGAAGCAGTGTCATTTCCCTTTGCAGTCCATTATAACGAAAATGTGAAACACAGCGAGATAATATAATAATTTGGTAATAGTTATTTATAACCATCTATAATATTTAAAGATATTTAGATATGGACATGTATCTTTAGTAAATAGTAGAAGTTACAAGAAAGTCCTGAATTATGAACACTGTTGCTTTAATTTCAATTTACTTTCTGGAGAGCCATAAGGCAAGTCTTTTTCTAATTCTACCAGATAGTCGAGAAGTATAAAATGAAAGTTGGGAATAAACAATTAAATTATACCCAGATCGATGTTTATAATTTTGTATCTTTGCACTTAGCAACAGAATAAAAAATATCAAAACGTTCACCAAGATATTTATTTAAAAGATTAATTCTCTTCTTTTATAGAATACCCTGTATACCTGGTTGAAAACTTTACTGTAACTTTCATTAATAATATTTTTAATGCTTCCTAAAGTAGTTGTATGCCGTCTAGTTAAAACCGTGTACATAATACCGTGGCTAGATTAAAGTAAAAAGTTTTTATTTATCTAAAGAGAACTTCCTAAGATAATAAAAATAATAAACATTAGAAGTATACGTATCCAGCCAGTTCTTAAACCCTTAACGCACCAATCAATAGACAAACGTCTTTCCACCAATTTGTTTATTCTTTATTTTCTTTGTACACAAAAAACCATCAACAAATCTTGTAATAACACTGCAGAAAAATTACCCTTCTACAGAAAAAAGTTAGCTAAACTGCGCGTACAGACCAAACCTCGTTAACTCGGACTACAAAGAATCTATGAAATAACAATGTTTGTAACGCGACCTTGCGTTACAATATATTTTGATTCTAGATAACTAGGATCTGTTTGAGATTGCAATCTGGATCCTGATTGCGATGTTGGAGTAATTTCGTCTCAGTACTCGAAGCTAGTTAACCAGTTGTAGACGACCCACTTAATTCAAGGAGACCATGCGGAAGCTACTTTGTGACGTCATCGTTGAAATCTTCACTCTTAATTAATCTAGATGACTTCCAAACCGCTTTTACAGTAATCTAAAAAGCTGCTCTGAGAAGAAGCTGATTAACCAAAAGAACAATCTACCAAGATCCATTGAAAACGAGAAGCAAAGAGAACTTACCCCAGGTATAGGGCTTCGCACCACTAATACAACCGACCTCGCAACACTACGACTCTGTCTCCTCAAGAAGAAATACGCCGCTGCGTCCTCGAAAAGGTCGCACAATCAATCGGCCCGATTGCAAGTAGGTTCCGCAGAAAATTTTAAACTCTGGATTTAGGAAAAGAAATCTCTGTCAATAGCATCCAATAAAACCAATTGGTAAAACTAAAAGGAAATATTAACTAACAAAATTTTTCCCCAACTACTCACATAATAATTTCATCCACCAACGAGCAAAAGGAAATAAAAACTTCCAATTCATCAAGAGTTTACAATTAAACTTAACCCTCCTCAAAAACATCTGCAATCAAATTTACTAATCAGATTCTAGGATTATATACCATTTACAAGAAGTAGCCCATTAACAGCTGTTCAAATTCCGAAATCCACAAAGTAAAGTTAGACTAGACGTTGGAAATAATTATACCCTGCGTCCTGCTTGCTAACCTACTAAAATTTCAAAGTTCGTCAACTGTAATTGATTAACAAAATAAAAGAGGACTTCAAAAGATAATCAGCCCCTCAGTGTAAAGTCATAAGTATCAGACATCTCCAAATGAGAGAAAACTAGAAAAAAATACGAGGACACACCGAAAGTACCAATCAACCAACCACATGGAAAAGTGGCTGAAAGTAACCGTTACATGTTTTAGTCGATATTTTTTAGGTAATTGGAACTTTATACTTTTCATCGAATGGTGTAATTAGTTGAGGCGAAAATCAAACAAGTCCATTTTACTACAAGATTCTTTGTAGAGCACAAAGGCGTTCCACATTACCAAGCCTAGAAGACGAAAAGAAATCTTTTTGCAGTACTTCTTGCTTTTCTTTCTGTGCACGACATTGCGACCTTTAATTTAAAGAATACAAAGATGTTCTTTGCAACCCGGGGTGATGATCACACTGCAGACGGCTGCATTTTGCCAAAAAGCTTCAGGTGGGTTCGCTTTTTAATTAATTTAAATGGTTGCTTCTTTTTAAAAGCGCTATCATAGCTTTTTTTTTAATTCTACAATGTTACTTACCAAAGGAGGCCTAGAAAACCTAAAGGTGGTATTTTGGTAAAGATGTCGTCATTCTTCATAACAAATTCATTTGAATTTGAAGGCGTTAAATAACAATTAAATAAATTAAATCACGCCGAAAGTCATATAAGATTGTAAGGTGATTGTTCTATATGATATCGGGAGAGGGGACGCAAAGGTATGAATAAAGAATGACTAAACGTAACTGTAACTGTTTAAAGGCGCTTTATACACATAAGCGCTCTTAGGGGTAATGGGGCGTATGCAAATAGTTGGAAATTATAAATACTATTATTTGAGAATTTTATCAATCAAGAAAACATTAGCTATAATGTCAAAATTTCATTTCCTTTTCTTTTAGTAAGCGATTACAAAAAACCATCGGAGGTAAAATTCTGTTAACCATACTAAAGATATTAGCTTTACATTACTATAATAATTACAAACGGAAACATTAATTAGACCAGAAACCGCGACCAGATCAGTACACGCCGTCCAACACGCTCACCAAATAAATTTCAAATGTACGTTGAATAAAAAAATAATGGAATTATCCACATAACAACATCATCTTGCCTTTCGCACACCACCAGCAGACACACAAAAAAGAATATTCTCACCTTTTTTTTTGGTGAAACGTTTTCTAATAACCGTATCTCTAAGACCTCCAGGCCTCATGGCATCTCAAAGATAGTTGGCTCACTGTTCCACCCAAAGGGAAAAAAAGGAAGAACGGGGAAAAAGACCTGCGACGAACATTGTGTGTTAGTCTTGGTAAAACAGATTTAAACGCTTTCATACCTGTGACGAACAGGTCCTATTTTCACAATTACAAAATCGCCTCAAAAGGGCGAAGCAACTATATGCTTGTATTGGGGAGCTATTTCCTATCAGAGATTTATTCTTCTGCAGAGATATTTCTCGAAATATTAATTTTTCTTTTCAAAAGTCAAACAAAAACTCCAAAAAAATTCCATTTTTAAAACCTACTTTGAGTTATTCCCAGTTGCCATGGTGTACAAAACATGCCAAGTGTATACACATATAAAAATGTTACAGCATACAATGATACCCATGGTATGATTGTAATCCAACACAAGTTGCGGTTTTCCCTTCATTCCCTTACTCGTTTACATCTCTACCATTGACAAATGATAGAGATTAGGGAGATATCTACCTTGCTTTTTCAGTTTATTACATATGGCATTCCTCCATAAAGAGACCAACCTTCGACGGGTCAACCGGGGTCGGTCATCTTTACGCAAAAGTAAGTCGGATAGGCGCGCTAACTTGTACATTTATAAATTTAATTTATAAAAGAAGAATTAAATTAAATTAAACAAAAATAAAAAAAAATAGTGTCATGAATTTATAACACATGGGCTGAAAAGTCCCAGGCCTAACAAATAGATGGCGCTAGTTCTATTGCATTCACCGCTTTTTCAGTTAGTACTAACCTTCAAAAGACAGCTGTTAAAATTTCATGATATTCTATTCATTATTTTGTGAGTTATTGTGCTAAGAGTGACGCTACTTTTGTTATTTTCAAAACAATGGATCAAAAACAATTTCGTGTTTTAATTTTACACTGCTTCTTGATGGGAAAAAATACCGTTCAAGCGAAGCAATGGCTTGAAAAGTGTTATGGGGACTCCGCTCCATCAGAAACAACAATAAAACGTTGGTTTGCTGACTTCAAACGTGGTCGTAGAGACACCGATGATGCAGAACGCAGTGGACGTCCAAATGAGGCGGTAACACCAGAAAACATCAAAAAAATCCACAAAATCGTTTTGAATGATCGAAAAGTGAAGTTGCGTGAGTTAGCTGACATCGTAAAGATATCAAAAGAACGTGTTGGCTTTATATTGCATGAGCATTTGACTATGAGAAAGCTCTGCTCAAAGTGGGTGCCGCGTTTGCTCACTGTTCACCAAAAACAAGAACGTGTTGATGTTTCTGAGCAGTGTTTGGCCATGTTTAAACGTAACAAACCGAAATTTTTGCGTCGATATGTGACAATGGATGAAACAGGGATCCACCACTTCACTCCGGAATCAAAACGATCGTCATCTGAGTGGACAGCAACTGGTGAACCTCGTCCAAAGCGACCGAAAGCACAACAATCGGCTGGAAAGGTTATGGCCTCGGTATTTTGGGATGTGCGTGGTGTAATATTCATCGACTATCTTGAGAAGGGAAATACCATCAACAGTGAATATTATATAGCGTTATTGGAGCGTTTGAAGGCCGAAATTGCAAAGAAACGACGAAAATTTTGTTTCATCAAGACAACGCACCGTGTCACAAGTCAATCAAAACAATGGCAAAACTACATGAATTGAACTTCGAATTGCTCCCACATCCACCGTATTCGCCAGATTTGGCTCCCAGCGACTACTGGCTGTTCGCAGACCTAAAAAAAATGCTTGCCGGTAAGAAATTTCGCTCGAATGAAGAGGTTATCGCTGAAACTGAGTCCTATTTTGAGGCAAAAGATAAATCGTTCTACAAAAGTTGTACTGAAATGTTAAAGCGGCGCTGGAATGATTGCGTTGTTCTTGATGGAAATTACGTTGATGAATAAAGCTAATTTTGAACAAAAAAAACCGTGTTTTCTTTGTTAGGCCTGGGACTTTTCAGCCCATGTGTTAGATCGCGTGATGTGAATAGCTGTAAAACGGATAATTATATTCAATATGCTGCATTTCAAAGCGCACAAAACGCATCAATCCGAATATGCTGCAATCCGATACCAGGAAAAGGACCGCATCTGCCACAAGGTATGATTTTTCAAAATTCTTCTTATCCTACTTACCGGCACAATGTCCTCAACAAATAAACTTTACTCAACCGTCAATTTACCCTCAACAACCATCAGAACCATTGCCAGACTATACACAGACTGATCAATAGAAATAGACTACAATACCGTACAAGAAAAGACCATGGAATGATAATAACCTAGACAAAAAAATTACAAAGCAAACAACTTTAAAAGATTGCCGATTTCAAACTGTCGAAAGCACTTCAGAAAAACCGTACGACGAAGAAAATAGCATCTCACCAAGTAAACCTCCACCAATATTCATACAGAATGTATTGTACATTAAATCTCTTTGTGTAAAATGATCGAGCTTATGGACGAAATGTTTGACTTTCTGATGATTCTCATTTCCAAACTAAATGTCTACCTACAAATTTGAGTCTGTAACGCCAACGGTCTAACAAATCATAGTCAGGAAGTAAAAGTATCCATTTCCCAACACAATATTGACGTCGTGCTGATTTTTGAGGCACACATGACAAATAAAAGTTATTTTAAATTTCAAGATTATCAAACCTATTCCACCGAACATCCACACGGCAAAGCTCATGGCAGGACCGCTATAGTAGTAAGAAATAGTATTAGACATTATGTAATAAAAAAAAACCAGTAAAGTAAACATACAAGCAACTTCGATATCAATAGCAGATTGGCTCGGACAATTGATATTATCTGCTTTTACTGGCCACCAAACAAAACAATTAATGAAAATGAGTACACTACATATTTCAAAACACTTGGTCAAAGATTCATCGCAATTGGTATTAGAACTCAATGCATCATCAATGGGGATCAAAGATCATAACTACACGTGGCCGAGTTCTACTCAAAAGTGTAGATACCAACAAGCTCAGTACTTTGTCTACAGGCCAATCTACCTACTGGCCTACTGATAGGCGAAAGATACCGGATCTCATCGACTTTTGTATCATAAAAGGCATCTCTTCAAACCATATAAACCTAGAACGTTCTGATCACTCTCCCTTCCTCATTAATATAAACTCAGAGACACGCCGCATCAACAGACCGCCAACATTAACCAACAGAATGACAAACTGGAACATACTTAAGGAAATCGTCCCCGAGTCAATTAACTTAAACCTGCCACTCAAATCTACAAAAGATATTGACGAAGCAGTAAAACATCTAATAACATCGATCCAAAAAGCTGCCTGCGCTGCTACTCTAGAAAGCTCCTATAAGGAAAAACCGGGATCATATTCCGACTATATAAACAATATGATCCGTGAATAAAGCTAAGAGCAAATTGTCTGTCGTATTTAGAGAGGTTAGCTTCTCGGACCACGTGTGATTTCGGTAGTTTTTTATTTCATTTCGAATTTGGTTATTTTGCCGAGTGAGTTCTAGTGGTCGGCTGGGTTGGAGGTAGTCTGCCATCGACGACGAGTTCGGTTTCTATTCCTGATAAGTTGTTTTATGTTCGGAGGAGGTATATCTCAGCCATCAGGGATTTGTATTGGATTTGTTGCATATTATAGGGATGACTGAATTTGGGTAGTGAGGTGTTCCACTTCTTGTTTCCAGGTCTTCGACGTTTTGTATGATTGGTATGCTTCAATAATTTGTTTGTAGGTGGTTATGGTAGGCTGGTCAGGAAACGATGTGTCGGTAGGTCGGTGGTGTGTCGTTAAAGTCGCCGAGATGGAGTAATACGGGGTTCTGATCTGACGTTAGTTCGGGGAGGATGGAGATGTCGTAGTTGAATCTGAGATTTTTCCAGGACAGCAATATCCAAGACGTCTGGGCGGCCGTGACCGTAGAAAGTGGAAACTGGTGGCCCGACAACGGCAATATCATGGTGCGTGGCGTATTGGTTGAAGACGTTGCCCTTTTGGTTTGCTAGCCGGCTATTCCATGCTTGATGTTTGGCATTTAAGTCTCCTCCTAGGATGATTTATTCATTGTTGTCTAGTACGGCGTCCAAGTCTTCGTCAGTCAAGGAGCGGTTAGGCGAACAGTAAACTGCTGTTAATCTTAAAGATCCGTTATTTGCAGTGGTGATAAAGATAGAGGTGGCCTCAATGTGCTGAAGGTCGTGGTGGGGACCTGGGTAATGATCTATTGTGGAGCGGATGTAGATTGCAGTACAGGGACTGTATAGTTTGAAATAATTAGCTGTTAGTAAAGTGGCGATCGTGAATGGATTTGCAACAACAGGAGTGGCGTAATCTATGGTTTTCGGTTGGGAAAGATCTGATATTTGGAGGTCTGATAGGATTAATGCCTACTGTCTTCTCTGTATGAAGGTTACTGATTTGCTTTTTCAAACCCATCTTGTGTTCTTAGATTGACTGTACTAGCATGACTGGATGGCGGTGACGTGCGGTGAATTCTTGCCAAATTCGGGTTGAAATTTTCATGGAATATTTACAAATGATTGAATCTGAAAATTAAGAACAGTCATGTCAGATTACTTGGCTATTGTAGGCACATTTTTCTCTAACGGCGGTGATTAAACTCAAGTTACTTTTCTAGGTAAACCTGTTATTAACAATTTCTAGTTCTAATACTTAGGCATCCAAATATTAACTACGATACCATGAGATGCACGTATTCTACATTAGGGTTCAACAAAAGACCGTGATCACGTTAAAGCCGCATGCTCAAACCAGATTCAAGCCGCTACAACAACACATAAAAATAGGAAAAATGTAGTAAACGAAGACCGATGAATGTTGAGCAGAGTGGAATCGGCTTAACAATTTCTTACTGCAGTTAGTGGAAATGCATCCTTGGGTGATCACGCACTTTTATTACTCTGTCTGATGGTGAACCCTAGTATAGTAGATGGCTAAAGGTTGTTGAAGCAAAGAGGTCTAAAGCAACCGCGAGGCAAAGCCTCACGAAACAAACAAAAACAAAGATCTATCACTCGCAAGGCGAACTTTAAGCAGGTTTGAAAAAGTTACGTCAATACAATGCAAGCGACATCTCTTTAAAATGGAGTTTTAATTCCTTTCTTCGGCATTGGGTGTAGGAGACTCTTCACAGACGAAAGCACATCCCTCTCCAGTTTGTCCTATTTCTCAATTAGTAAGATTATTCTTGTTTTCGAAAGTCATCCTTTATTGGTTCTTAAAAGAACTAGAATAAAACGAATTTTAGAGGATCTCTTTTGGGGCAGATTCTTTGGAATTTTTACATGATATCTTTCACAGGTTCCATATGCTTCCTAGTGTTTGCAGGAATAATCTTCCGAGATAAAATTCTCCATCGCACTATGGACATGAGTAAGTTTCTAAATTAGTTACTTAAACTCTTTAGTGACAACGACTTTATATAAAATTTTTTGAAGAGATTGGAGACTTATAGCACCTTTACAAAAAAGAAGTAAAAAAATTTTTGAATTGTTAGTTTTATGCGGAACTAACAATGTGTAGTAGCCTTTCAAACTGTTTTACTGGGTAATTTTAAATTCAAATTGTTTTAAATATCCAATAATTGAAAGATATAAAAATATGGAAGCATTTAAGTTGTAAAACGGTCGCTTCAAATATCGTTTTAAGGATACAAGTGTTGATGCACGTATTAAATAGTTCACATTTCATGTTATTGTATCTTTGCAAAGCGATACAGCCACCAACAAGCAATAAAGCTTCAATAAGATGCCAAGTAAAATCCTTCAGGACATTTCATACAGGTGTTATAATAAAGTTTGTCTGCAATAAGTGTGGCAAATGGTTACAGTATAAGCAAGTGGTCGGTTTATAAAAGAAAATTATAGACTGAAAAGGACAAAAAGGTACAGTAATTCTAAATTTAAAACAAAATAGGCACTTATAAGTAAAAAAAGACAATTATGAGTAAAAATTGTTGATATGATTAGTGAGCTTAGTTACTACCAAACTTATTGAAACTGAGATATTTCAAGAGTGAATGCAGTACTGCAACTGTGAAGCTATGCCGTTTGTGATAATGTCACACGAAAGAAGATCGATGACTTTTAGAAATTATCAACCAATCTTGAGGCATTAACTTGCAGATTAAATATTACTGATTGTTCCAATGTCCATTATTAAAAAGGTCAGGTACAAAAGCTGGAATTTGATAAGATTGTATGAAGAAGTTTGTAAAATACTACATAGACAGTGGGCTAGAGTTTATCTGACGTGATAGATGTACTACAGTTAAGCAAAAGAGATGGATGGAATAAAGCATACACAATCAAGGGAGGAAACCCTGACAGTACAAGTAAATCGGTAAGAAGAACGACTTTGACCATTCTTTCAAGTCCAAACTGATACAAGTCCTTGTTGGTGTAAGCACTGTCATAGAGAAAAGTAAACTTGACATGCCTCTCTTTTAATTAAATATATGTAGTTAACGAAGTAATTTTTCTGGCCCTTTTTGCCTCATGTTTAACCGATCCTGGAATTATTTTAAATCTGCAGTTTTCCAATTTACCTTTAGTTGCGTTGAATACCTATTTTGAATTATCCAGCCACGTTTTACTTTCTGTTGGCATTAATAGTAGAAGAGCAATGATAACAAATTAAATTACTTCTTACCTAGTTACAGCGATTTCTAGTTTAATTAATATCTGATGCGGTCTACTGGTTTTCATAAAGATACTTTCATTAGCAGGTTGTGTTATAATTGCAAGGTTTTATATTAGACTAATTAGATTATTTGAGTTATAGATAGTACAGAATATACTGAGCGATAAACATCTCGCATCAAATATGCCACAAACTGCTGTTTGCCAACAACACCTTTGGCAGTAATGTAATTATCGAGAAAACTAATTTAGCAGCAAGCAAGTTGTGATCATAAAATTAGGCTATTGAACTAATAGCTTAAAGTAAGGAAATACTAAATGGGTAACAGGAATATTAGATATTATTATAATTACTAATTAATACAGAGATTCTTGCAGACATACATATAAGGATGCCAAAACGTAACCACAATGAAACTTGGCAACGTCTAAACAAACTTTTCCGAAGTTTTAGGGACAGCAACAAGTGCTACTTTAATTCCTTTTTTTTTTGTCTTGATTACTTCAGGAGCAAAATGAAATTCAATTTATAAAATCTAAGAATTGGAAATAGAAACTGCACACACAGCTTTAATATTAATTTATTGAATTAAATATTGCTTACATTAGAATAATCATAATGATTACTTAAGTGACAAACATAAGAAAAGAGATTATAGTGGGCACAGTTCTGTGTCGTGAATCTAATTATGTAAGTAAACGTAATCTAAACAGCAGTGAATGAGCTTAAACATCTGTTCCCTTAATGGTTCACCGATGTCCGTCTTGAATTTGTTACAGATAACTGCTACTAACATCAAAGGGTGGCAAGGTCTCTGCATATACGGGTTGCTTAAAATTTATAAAGCAAATAACCCTCAAGGATCTATAGTTGGTTAATGAATTCTCAATGTTACGGACTGACCGAGTTTCTGACCGCCACTATACTACAAAATTAGGTTGTTTCAGAAAATCGCTTCTGCAACAAATATCCACGGCATTTCAAATAAACTACATTCAGAAAGTTGTCTGCGGCTGTCATTTTTTTACTGACTTACTGCACCCGGATGACTTTAGCGAAACCAGAGGCTGAAAAATAAATCCTAGAATACCAGACGAAACTGAACGCAAACTGCATTTTAACTAAGAGTTGAGAAAACGGTCCATTTGTTGGAGGAAAAAAATTTATCACGTTAAGAAAGAGTTACATGTCGACAGATTATCTAATATCTCTCGGTGAAGCATTGACTATTGAGATGTAGTGCACAGATAGGAATGTATTCAAGGATAAGAATAATGCAGTTGCCATTTGTTATTGCATTCTAGAGTACATCCAAATAACTCTTGCAGTTCTTATTGTATTTGTCCCTATTGTAGTCAGTTGTCTGCTGTATTTTACAATTCTTTCAAACTTACATTTATTAAAAAGGAAATAAATAAAAGAATTGATTTACTGTTTCTTCTCCTTTTGCAATTATTAAATTATTATACAGCATAAAATTTCTTCTAGTCTTAAGTGTTATTGTTTAATAAATAAGGAATTTAATAACGTTTAAAGTATATTTAAAGGCAAGCAACTTGACGTTTTATAAAGTTAAAGACGAGAGAGAATGTTTAAAATCTTCATTACTGTGCTTCGTAATTTGCATTAAAGATTACAAATTGACACCCAATTCGATCACGACTGATTTGGGTCGGTGCATTCTAAATTAGGTGACGCGACACCACTGCTGGGGTGATATCTATTATTTGCAAATGTTCAACAAACATTTTTCAGATAAGCGTCTTCTCGTTGTTTGAGCAGATGGTGATAATGTCGGGTCATGAAAACATTTTTATGACCTTTTGCATCTTCCCAAACGTTTTCCTTCTTATTTTACAGTTTAAACGTGATATTATTTTTCTTCCATATGTATATAAATATTCTCTACCCTTTTAACTCGGAACATTTTATTTTATTAATATTTACTATCAGTAGGAATTACAATCTCGATCCAATTTTTATGTACAAAGCTAAACGTTTAATAAAATATATGTAGTTAGTATTATAACATTTACAATTCTCCTTTCCTATATTTTCCAAAAACCTATTTACAAAATTAGATAAAAGAGAGAAATATAATATCAAGATAATTGATATTCCAGTAATGGCAATATTAGCTGGGGTATTTTTTTTATTCGCCCCAATAATCAACTTTGATTTGTAATAATAATAATCATTACCCAATGTGAGGGTGAATCATAAATGAGTCTACACGCGAAGTCTGCAAGATAATAATACACACAATTTTTCTTTTATAAGGGATACCTTTTCTCATATTCTTCATAACAGTTTTATATCCTTTATTATCAAAGTCCGAGCTTAGAAAATTCCAGAAAACATATATCCAAGCGTTAAGAACGTTTAAGATTACATGTTAATGATTGAGAAACTTGATTGGTTAAGATGAGCAATTGATTAAGATTCTTCGAACTTATTACATCATATTATATCCAAATTGAATTTTAGTTACCTTTGTCATAAAATTTTTATTTACTTTTCATACTGCCTAATTAATAAGAATTTACGCTCTGTAATTATTAGGAACCTCATCTAATTTGCTTAAATATAGTTATTCAAGTCTACGAATTTTTTCACATAGAGAAGTTCTACTAATTAGGGTAGAAAAATAGTCGCATCACTGAATTTTCGTGTCATTTACAGAAACTATAAATATTTATTTAAAAACTTAACTTGACCTAAAATGTTAATCTCTACGCAACTAACACAACAACTAACAAAAATTATTTACAAAAACTAGACGAGTTGACAGATCGTAGGTTGAAAGCCTCCAACTTGAAGAATTGATAGCTGTGATCAATAGCCTAGAAATATATAGGAACCGTAGAAATTTTCCGTGCACCTCACTCAAACGAGGATCTTGCTTATGTGGAAATATTCCTGAATTTCCCAAGTTCTTGAAAAACTGTCGCCCAAACCGGATATCAAATTAGGAGGTAGACATGCAAACCTCTGCACCGCCCAAGACGACGAATTATTTTCAGAATGAAATTAAACTAATAGAATTTTGATTCCTCCAATCTTTAAGGAGTAAGATGCCCAATAGAGGTGTTTATTGTACAGTCAACAAAGCAAACTGGAAGTTTCTAAGCAACACACAAACGTAACTTTTTGGTTTGGTCCAATATCACGAGCAACATATTTATCCTTTTTTGATTTCCAAATAATATGAATCAAGACCACTACATTACACCAATGACTTCTTTTCTTACCTGGGAATTTTATTTATAATTCTTCAATTAAGCAACAGATCTCATTGAGTTTGTATACATAATAGGATTAACCGATATGTTCACACGTATGCTCAATACCTTCCAGCAGAACAAAATCGTGTTAGTTCATGTTAGAGGTCACTTAGTTAGCAGTTCTTCCCATAAGCGGGTAAAACACGAAAGGTCATCCTAGAAAAGGACATAAGTCTAGTATGGGAAAACGGGACTTTGCTACCCTAATACTTACCACTAACATAAAATTAAGGTGCCACTTGGCCAGCTCGGAGAGTCGAAGATGGTTGGATTCGGTAATACAGCAATGTATAAAAATGAGTCAAATTAATAGACGCTAATCACAAACAGTGATAAAACCGTCATAAACCAACTATTAAGGACCTCGGTAAAGCTCATTTGAATGCTAACTAATGTTTCTTGCTCAATAAACTAAACTAAAAAATAAAACAAACAACAGGAAAGTCACAAATAGGCTCAAGCCGTCTACAGAAAGAAAGTATAAAGCAGAACATAAAAAAAAAACATAAAAGAAAACTTAAGAGAACTAGATAGAACAGAAGACTATCTAAATGAACAAAACATCAACTCAAAATGGTAGAGTTTCAAGACAGCATTAATGGAACCTACGGAGACAGCTTGGGGGAAAGAAAGATCTAGAGGAAAGCAGGAGTGAATGATCAACGAGATTCTTCAGTTCATGGACAAATGGAGGACCTTTAAAGAAAAATTCGACCAACAATATAAAACAATCCAAAAATAAATACGAACTAAAATCAGAGAAGCGAAAGAATACTTTTAGAAGAAACAGTGCAAGAAAATCGAGGAATTACAAGCAAAACATGACAACTTCAACGTCCATAAAAAAGTAAAATAAATGGCAGAGAGGCAAAAAAAACGCAACATATTATATAACGAAGATGGTAAAATAATCATAGACATAGAAGAAAAGCTGAAAATATGGAAGAAGTGTGTCAAAGAATTGTTTTCAAACAGCAGAAACGAAAGGAAATTTGAAAGCACACAGAAAGACGAAAGATTAGAAATAACAAAAGAAGTTGAATGTAGCTAAAGACGATAAAAAATGAAAAAACATTTGCCATCTGAGATTCTTAAACTGATTGAAGAAGACCAACTTTATATTCTAGTAGACTTGTTTAACATTATCTATGAAACAGGAATAACACCAAACGAATGGCTAAGATCGACTTTTATTACTCTACCGAAAAACAAAAACGTTAAAAATTGTGCAGATTGCCGCTCAATAAGTTTGATGGGACATACTTTTCTGAAAGTGATACATGCCAGAATATACAAAAAGCTGGAACAGGATCTAAGTCAAACTCAATTTCAATTTCGGAGTGGACTCGATACCAGAGAAGCGCTATTTGCTCTTGATGTTATGTCCCAAAGATGCCTCAATGTAAATCAACACATACATATGTGCTTTACTGACTACAACAAAGCCTTCAATAAAATAAAACACGGTCACCTCATAAAACTACTAAGAGAGTAGAACCTAGACTCAAAAGATGTCAGGATCATCTCAAACTTACATTTTGGTCAAAAAACAGTAGTGGGGGTGCATTGGCAAAGGTTTTGCCGCGGCCAAACTTTTATGTAGCATATTGAATTTGCCTCCGCCATCTGTCCATCTCCCTAGATAGTACGTGACAGAAAAGAGGCTACTGAATAGTGTGATGTCGGCAGTAAGTAAGGGCACAGGAAAAATGGTCGACCTGAAAATCCTTTCTAAATACTGTCGTTATCCATAGAAGTTCCAAAATGTATATGAAGAATCCTGTATTACCATCTTCGCTGGTACTAGTTGTGCCATGGAGGTATCTGAAGCAAAAGAAATGTTTCAGCGATTCCAAACTATCTACAATGTGAGGTATTCTTACTAACTAGGAGATGGAGATTTCAAGTCGTAGAGGAGAATCCCTATGGTGATGAATTTGTAGTATCAAAGTTGGAATGCATAGAACATAATCAAAAAAGAATGGACTCATGTCTAAGAAAATCAAAAGAGTCGTATACCTTCTACGAGATTTCCAGACGGAAACTCATCTCACTGATGCAGTGATTAATGATATCCAAAATATTGCAGGTTGGCTATCAGAAGAAACCTTGGGGATCTAACCAACATAAAAAAAGCTGTGTGGGCTAAGTTCTTTCATCTCGTGTATTTATATCACTGTAAAAGTGGCAGATAAAGTTTGTATCTGCTTGCAAAATTTGCAAATATTTCAGTATGCAACATTCTCTCTGAATACAACCTTTAAATGTTTAGGAAAACATACCCTTACAATACGTACCTGCTGTTGAGTAATTCATATTGCTATATCTATTGGTTACGGATTATTATTTGAGGCTAAATTTACAATTTATTTCTTTATATCATCGTTTCCTTTTATAAATGAATAGGACAACAAGAAAACAATCGTCAATCGCTAGAACCTAAATTGTGTATTAGTTAGAATCTCCAGTTAAGGAAAGCAGCTCACCAGAAGTCAATTACTAGTTATAAAAATTCTCAGATTATTTCCTTTAAATAATTTTATTTGTCGGTTTCATTTCAGAATTCTACTTTTTGTGGTGAACTTTTTTTTAAATTTATTCAAAGTATTGCAAATAAAATCAAACGTGACTCAAAATATAAGCTTCATCTTTGAATAAACTAATTAATTACAACGGTTTGTTCCATGCGGATTGTCACACTACAGACCATTAAAATTAACAAAAATACAAAAATCGTGGTGTAAGACAGGCAAAATAAAAATCCTGTGCTAACAACAAATTCGTTCTAAATTGCAGTAGATCTTAGATATTGACGAAAACATTCGCCTTTTACTTTCGAAAAGTCCACATACGCGAATGTGTTTGTACATCTCAATTCCCAAGCAAAAACAGAATAGCAAATGATATTCAAAGTTTCTTATAGTACATCAAAACAGTTTACTGAATTTTTAAAGTTTTGCATATTAAGATTCATATTCTGAGAGTCAATTAATTTTCTTTATTTTTGAAGTAGAACAGTTTTCATAGGTGAATTCAGTAAATTAAAGGATTTTCCAACTTAATTTTTAGGAGCTCTATCTGAACTATTTTTAAGCGTAATAATGAGTAATAAATTTTTGCTGAAACTTTAGATTCCTATGCAAACAGGGATATCAAAAATGAAAGACACAATCTTGCAAACTGATTTTATGCTGCAATAAAATTCAAAAGAATCCTATTTGAACTAAATTTTCTTATTTACAAAGGTATCTAGCGGATTTTAATAGTAGATAGTCGAGATATTTCAACTTTGAATATTAAAAAACTTTTTTCAAAGATACCCGCTCAGCAGTTCTTACTATTCGAAAACTACAACGAAAATGCACAAAATTACCAATCGATTTATCGACATTGAAATAAATTACCTGAAAATATGATATTTCAAACATTAACTTATGATAACTTCATTTCGGCTGTAATACTGTAAGCATGCTACCCAAACATAATATTACATAAAAATGACTAATAAATTATACTACTCGTACTTTATACAAAAAAGTTTTATCATAAATATTATTAAAACGGTAAAAAGTTTAGGCGTCCTTTTAAAACTCTAGCTGAGAGAATTATCTTAGAGTAATATTAATTTTTAATTAAGGCGCTTAAACGGATTATGGAAATTATACCTTCCGACTGGTCTTAATGTACAAAGCTAGTCCATTTTATGCTTGTTCATAAGTTGCTATAATGTAGGAAAAAACGTATTAACGAGATTTACCTGCATTCCTTATTTAATGGAAATGTTTATATTCTAAATTTAAGGGGAAATAATGTTCCATTTTCGTGTATTATCCTACATTAATCATTTCGAACTATAACTATAAAATATTATTAAATATCACAGGTGGCCTGGTTACGAGTTGACACACAGACAATTCTAACGATCCACAGTCACGTTATTACAAAGAATCATCGCATCGGTGTGACGCATAGCGAACATCGGACATGGTATCTTCATATCCGTGATGTCCGCGAGTCGGATCGTGGTTGGTACATGTGCCAAATCAACACTGACCCCATGAAAAGTCAAGTTGGATATTTGGATGTTGTAGGTAGGTACATGTAGTTTTAAGGATTATTTTTACACAACAGCTAGTAAAAAGTATGAAAACACCAATCTTACAATTTTGAGAAATGTAAACATTTTACTAATCGCTTCCAATAAATCAAATAATTAAAGTACAAGTAAAGATAAAAAAAAATTTAGATAGTTCTCAAGTTTAAAATTAACATAAATTATTTGATTTTTGCTTTTTCTATAATTACGTTCTCTATTTGTCCTGGAACAATTAATATAAAATTTAAAGATTCTAGATGTTAAAATTCCAGAAAAGCTCGAGCAAGACAATAAGTTGCTCACAGTTTATCAATTCTAGATTAGTCTCATTACTCTTTTGAAAACAAACATGGTCAATAAATATGTGTAATTGCCAGACAGAGAAATCCTTTTACTTTAATCTACACCAACAAACCAGTTGGGTACGATGTACCCAGTTTGTTTAGTGGCATACATTCCATATTTCACCAATGTATAGTTCTGATCGTTTCTGGTCGAGAATAAACATTCGCCATTTTGTCTATTCTTAATATTGAGGGAATTACGGACACTTTTAGTTCTAAACTAAAAAGCACTTACTTATCAAAATTTTTATTTGCACTAACACACTATAATGAATTTATTCAAAACAGTTGCCGGCGCCGGCAGAGTTTCGTGCCGAAAAGTCTACGTTAACAAGGTTTCGTCGGTTTAAATGCTAACCCTACCCCATGTTCAGTTTAAATCTACGAAAAGTCTCGACCAGGGCCAATTATTGTACTGGGTTAATGCAATTAAAAATTTTGATAAATAAAATTGCGTTTGTTTTGCACTTTCTAATCTACAACTAATGATAACCACAACTCCTTCATTAATGAGAATTGCCAAAACGGTCACTAGACGACCTAAACGATATAGTGGTGAAGAATTGAATTTATGTCATGGGAGATTCGTTATTAGCTCGTTCCATAGAGCATAAATACAATCAAAACTGGGTCAAAATTTTGCTTTCTCGATTTTTCTTGAGAAAAGAGCTGAAAAAATTTGAAGTTTCAGCTTTACAATACTCTAATTAACTAACTAGAATTTGAACTGAACCGAAGACCAATACATGGAAACGGAAGTAGCTGCACAAGATTGCAATCAGAAACTAATAGTCGAATTTTTTGTGATGTTTTCATTGCATTTGTCACAACAAACTTTTTACTATGTTATCACTATCACTTGCGTATTAACTGAACATTCTGAAAATAAATGTTCGTTTCTAGCTCACTTTATAGATTCTTACATAAAAATTCTATAACTTCTAAAAATTTGGCTGAAAATCACTTTTCCAATAATGATGCAATAATTTCTTGTAGCGGTCTGTTACGAGTTGTGAAATAAACAAATAAAAGTTCATTCTAGAACTATTTGTTTTGATACGTCCGAAGTCTCTAAAGAGGTTTGTTACCAGGATCTCAGGAAAATAATTAAACTTGATATACGTTTTGTCTTCTTCTCAGTCCTCATTTCGTTTACTTTTGGGTGAAGGCCTCTTTCAAACTTTTCTATTTTCCTCTATCTAGAGCCTTTCGGGCTCATCTTTTCTTGTTTGTTGATAATTTTCTTTTTGATCACATATGCGAATTTACTAGAGTTCTGTCTTACTTCATATATCCACCCCATGACTATTTGAGTTGTGCTATTCTCTTCAGTATTTCTGTCATCTTTCAAACTTTCTTATTTGGGACTCCATCTCTTAGTCTGGATCTAAGTATAAAGTTCTCTATCTCTCAAGATTTGAGAACGAATCCCAATCTGCCAAATGCCGCCCAATACTTTTACTGGTCTGAAGATACTTGGGCTTTGGTTTTCCTTACCACGTTTAAATTTATGACCCAAGTAAATATATTCAGGCATTTTCATTATGATTTGATTTTCAATTTTTATTTGGATATCCTCTGGATATTCTTATGTCCATATTTATAGCTTACAAGCTAACCTCAAGTCGAATATATTTGCGTTGTGTCTGAGCACGCGTACAAGGTCCTAGTGTCAAGTTAAGTCTCAACTATAAAACATTAGAGCATGCTTGAGTAGAGCTTAGGTTCGAGCTTGACTCAAGTACTGACTATGAATAAAGGCATTAATTTTATTATTCAAGTTCATTTTTAGCCTAATCTGTGCAAAAGCTTGTTACGGTTCTTGCAGCATGGCCTTCACCTCTTCTGTCGTGGTACTGATTAGCACAATGTCATTGGTCAATCGTAGATGATTGATTTATACTCCATTTATGTTAATCCCTTCACTTTGTCTATTTAAGTTGTTGAAGACGTACCGGTGTGAACAATGTCTCCTTAGCTTAAGCCTCTTTTGATCAGGATTGTGTCAATTTCGGAAACTTCGCTTTCATTCTTGCACTCTATGGTGTTTGACTATCCCAAAGCATCGATCCTCGTTTTACCCAAGGTTCGCCAAACTTCAAGTTTCCACAGAGTTGAAAACCTTCTGGTAGACCCTAAAAGCCAGATGTAAAGGTATATTGTACTTTTTTCGTTTTTCAATGACAGCGCGTATTGTCAATGGAGATAGTCTACAGTACTGAATTACAAGATAATTTTCTAAGCTGTGTCTGTCTCTTGTCTGGTATAATGTAATAATTTTGTCATTTTGCCAGTTGGAATTTTTTGTTTTATTAGGAATTCTTTCAGCAGTACTAGTCAAACTTACTCCCTCTGTTTTAAAACACGTTTCTTTTTCTACAAAATTTCTACAAGCATATTATTTGTTAACTGCAGCAGGAACACTCTGCAGAATTACTTCTGCTCCTGGAGGAAAATCAAAACAGAATGAATAGAAAACTGCGAATAGTTACAGTATTCTATCACTTGTTTCTTTCTCAATATACGAAGTGATTTCAAGTCTGACAAACAAACCCAAAGTCTACTTCAAAATCATTTCGAATATAGCTTTGTGCAATGTTTTCACGCACCATGGTTTGGACAAAGCACAAGTCTGCTTAGAATTGTAGCCTTTACTACCATTGAAGATCCTCCTATTTACTTTACAGTCGAAGATTTGTGCAAAGATTCTGCACAAGGTGTTTTACAAAAAAATTTGGTCTCTACGGGCAAACGTTTACCTTAAAAATGGGTAAACATAGAACAATTAGTTGACTCTAATTTATCGTTTCCTTATCACTGATCCAATAGTTTTAGCAACAAACGTAAGATGATTTTGATAGCCGCGGGTTAAATGAAATACGAGATCTGCTGTTCCTTGCTGCTAGTATGCCTTTATTTACTTGGTTCTAGAAACAAGCAACAAATCATATGAAATTGCAAAACATCTTATAAAATTAGCCAAAGTAAGTTAGTTAGAGTAAACGCTTAAAATGTATGGAGTTTGGTAACAAATCTATTTGAAATTAGTAAAGTTTAACATCAGTACCTTCATTATCATTACCAACGTACGAATATATTGAGATTTTTCCTAAGCCTACACCTACGTTCCCTAAGGTTTGATTGTTTACAGGATCAGATTAGGACAACTGTGCACCCTAGACTGACGATAATTTGGCGCCTATGCTATGTTGTGCATGTCAAGTGATTTCACGATTGGATCCGGGGCGAGGCCTATTTCTTGTGCCTTAGCCTAGTCAACCTATTGAGTAGTACGGCACTGACTGCGTGTATCTTTGCTTCTCTTTTTCTGCTGCTATGTTTTTTATATAGCCGCATTAAGTAGTTTTCCTACACTAATTCTATTGTAATGCAGCTCCATGAGCATTTCTCTTCTTTGTTATTGCAGAATTCAAGCTTAAATTAAACGATGGATGGAGTATTAAAGTAACAAAAATAAGTAGTAAAAACACTTACACAAGATGAAATTATTCATACACTCCTACTTGTTGTCTAAGAAATGCCTTTCGTGAATGTCGTCCTCATTGATTTTTACAATAGTATTGTTTTCAGTCTCTCTTTCCTTCAATTTTCTGGAATCCCTCGTTTTGCACAGCTGTGGAACGTCAGCTGGTTCTTTCTTTTAATCTTTATCTTTTAGTGTTGACATCCTGTACAGAGTGAGTTATAACAAGGTGTAAAAGATAAAAATAAAGGAGTCAATTAAACTAGTATCTGTCGCCACCTACGTAAGAAAATTAGGCTTATTAAGAACCTTGGAAGAAAGATTTTATAATTTGGGCCCTTTGCTGAAAGTAAAAGCTGACCTGCGTGTTCATCCGGCAAACAGAAGATAAAAACTTATTCGTATTGTAAACCTTGTATAAAGATTAGTTTACAAGCAAAACTTGATCTGTTTGTTGAAGTCGAGAAAGGGTTCTATGACCCTGCTAAGATTTAGTCCAAAATAAATATAAAAACTGTTTGCTGGTTAATTGAAAACCAAAAACCGATAGTTTCAATTGACTACTGAGATATAACTTGTAGTACGAGTAAACAGCTCAAGCGTCTCAAGCTTTCAAAAGGTGCAGCATCTCTTACACGAGGTTCAAGTACAAGGATAATTTCAAAAATAAGCTTTCCAAAGCGCTTGGCCGCAGGGAATCTTTTCGCGAGGCTGTTGGCCACACTGACGTGTGTATTGCTTCCTCCACTTTCAAACAAGACATTGTCCAGCCCGCTGAAGCGCTCAGTTTTGGCTCGACAGCCGTTCGTAGTGGAACCCCGCTTGCCACTACCGCCAGGTGCAACGTTTGTGCAGTTACTCAATTTTTGAACGCAAAGGCATTAAACCTATCGAAACTAAACTTCAATTGACGGAAGTAAATGGGTAGTCGTGCAAAGATGTCAAATACGTCCTCAAGTGGTGTAGGAAGTTTACAACTAATCGCATGGAAATTTACGACGAAGGAAGAAGGGAGAGATCGTCAAATCCCGACGAGACAGTCGCGAAGGTTGACCAAATCATGTTTCGAGATAGGAGGATCACTCTCGATGCTCTCTGAATTATTATTCCTGAGGTTTCTCGAAGCACCATTTGTAGAACTGTGAATGAAAAGTTGAAATATCGGAAGGTGTGCGCAAGGTAGGTCCAGAAGACCACCAACGGTAACGCGTTGACTCGTTCTACGAATTTCTTCAACGCTATGCAGATGAAAACGACAACTTTTTGAATTCGATTGTCACTGGTGGCGAAACCTGGGCGTTCCACTTCACTTCACACCAAATAGCTATCACGTGAATGGCGGCATTCTTCTTTGCCCAAACCGCAAAAATTAAAAAAACACGCAATCTATCGGCAAAGTCATGGCAACTACAGTTTGGGATCAAAAGGATGTATTGTTGGTTGACTTCATGTCTCCAGGAACCACAGTAAATGCTGACAGATGGACGATTCAAAACCGGTGAAGAGGAATGTTGAGCAAGGGTGTATGCCTTTTCCACGACAACGCTTGCCCCGACGGCTCCCCTATGACCATCGCTCTTCTGCAACAGTCTGGATGGGGCACCATCAGCCACCCACTCTATAGTCCGGACTTGGCACCCAGTGACTACCACTTGAACACTAAGTTGAAAGAACATTTGCCGAAATGCGCTTCAACGACGATAACGAGGTGAAAGTAGCGGTCCAACGCTTCTTCAACGACATGGCGGCGAGCTGGTATGATATGGGCATAAAGAACTGCCACAGCGCCTACAAAAATGCATCGACCGAAATGGCGATTATGTAGAGAAACAGAGAAATGCTCAAGCTTTAAAATGATGTATTAGTTATTGAAAATAAATGTTTTTGTCTATCTTTAAAAAGCAAGAAAACCTTGTTTTTGGGATTATTCTCTTCAAACGGAGACTTCACTTTTAAACTGTTTTACCTTACGTCAACAATACATTTAACAAAAAAATGTCGAATTGTCTTCTGTCCCTTTAGAATCCAATATTTCTCACGAAACAATGTAACATGATTTTATACTTGTAAAATGTATAAGAATCTTTACAACAATATTTAGACGGGAATAAAGCAGAAAATCTAAAATCTTCTAATCCAAGGTAGAACTTTAATAATCATACTGTAATTGTTAGAAACGGGATAATACTACTGACCATAAACTAGCGAAAAAATTCTTTTTTTACATCTTTAGCAACCTCATCATTCCATCCTATTTTGGTAGGCCAATACTGTTGTAATAACTGCTTTGGATCGATTGTAAGAGGACGAGTAAAGTCAATAAGGTCAAATATTTTTTGTACTATAGACAATATTACCCTTTTTGGTAGTAACATGGATATCAATACTTGTACAACTTCTTTTTCGTTATATACTATGTCCAAAAACGGTAATGTTAGTACAATCATTAAGTTTCAAATCTTACTCTCGCAATTTAGATTTAGTTTCGGAAAATACTGAAGTAGCTTCTCTAATAAGATGGAGCAATTTACTGCTATTTATTAAACTTGTTACGCAATTATCAACGTAAAGGATTTTTACAGTTTTTCAATTGTACCGTTGAAATATTTTGATGTATCTTCGGGATATTCAAATGGAAATCAATTACAGCACCTAAGGAGAGGCTGCTTGACATTCCAATGCACGGGCATGACAAAATATCTTATTAGTAAAACCATTTTTGTCAATACACCACCACAACACACACCCAGAGAAAGTTCGAAAAATCTTTATCATCTTTACTTACACTAATTTTCAAGAAAACTTTGTGTATGTCGGATGTAACATTAATTTAATGTTTAATCTTAATAATATTGTAGATAGATCATGTGGCTAGCATCTTTCATTATTGATCTTAATAGTTTCCGAGAAAAACTCTGAAAACCCAATATTAACTTTCTTCCTCAGGATCTTTGTGGACCAATGATTTTTAGCCTCGCAGTTCAACTAATCATTAAGAATTTCAACACTGACCTAAACATTTGGTATTTAGATGATGGTTTAATCGGTGGGGAACCTAATTCTGTTTTACAAGCTTTCTGTCTTGTTAAAGAGGAATTTGGTCAAATTGGATTAACAATCAACACATCGAAATGCGAAGTATTCTGAATGCTAGATGTTATTTTTTCAGGAATTAAAGAACTTTTTAAATAGAACCTATCCCTCCTTGGTGCGCCATTATCAAACGACGCATGTCGTTTTTCGTTAAAAAAGAAACTTATTGAAATCAACAACCTAGTCTCACGTCTGGACAATATTAACCATCACATCACGTAAATATTATCTACTACGCAACTAGACGTCTATTTCAAATCCGACTTACCTGCTTAGTACGAGCCCCTGCTGAAATTTCATGGATATACTACAAAGATTTGATGATTTATTTCATTACAAAGGATTTGCAATTTCCCTGAACGATGAACAAAAATTATTGCTAGCCTTCCTATCTACCATGAAGGACAGGGGATTCGTCAAACCATAGATATCTGTCTCCCTGCTTTCCTGGTCTCAGTATATGATACACAAGACTTGGTTAAACTAATGTTGAACTCCAATGAGGACGACCATCCCCCTGTGCCTTGATTTCTCGAAGCCTTTGAAGCATGGAGCCAGAAATACGGTATAGAGACTGCACCCCTACACTGCCTGCATTCCACAAACACTGGGATGAAATTATCGTATCTAGAATTATTAATAACCTAGTATTCCACACCGATGAGGACAAAACACGCTACTTAGCTTTATCTAGAAAGGAGTCTTCTTCATGGCTTCAGGCACTTCCTTATAGATCTGTAGGCGTCCTTTTGGACAACAATTGTTTTAGAATCGTTATAGTTTCAAGTTTGGAAAACACACACGTTCTTGATGCTGTCTTATTGTGAATCCCAGAGGGACTGAACTATGATGTAAATTCAACGTTGGAAGACATCTTTCATTGGCTGATGTTCCATCTATCCAAGAACCTGTTGGTTTATTATGCGAAGATGGAAAATGACCTGACGGGATGACCTTAATACCATGGACGAATGGTCAACCTTTAGTCTGGGATGCCGTTTGCTTCAAAACTTTAGGAACTGTTGCAGAACGAGCAGCTACAAATTAGAAATCTAAATACAAGCACATCATGGAACACAGCATCTTTATTCCCATTAGCAGTAGACCCTTTTGGGCATTGGAATAAAAAAGTAGTCAAACTCATCAACATTATTGGTGATATCATCTCACAAAAGACAAGGACCAAAAATCTAAGGCCTTTCTCAAGCAGACGATTAGTATCGCAATTCAAAAGAGAAACGCTGCAGCTGTAATGGGAACCTTTTCCAATGCCATCTCTATAAACTTATTTTTTACTTGTTTAATTGAGTGTCCATCAATTACCTATACTTATGTTTTGATAATAATATTCTATTGATTCTTCTTTAGTGAAATGTTAGATATATCACTAAATTTACACGTAACGGGTTTGATGGATTTCACATTAACGGAATCAGTTACAGTATAGGCATTTCCTTTCTAAGAATCGTAAGATTAGTATTTCCAGATTGCTTCTTATTCTTGGTCATTAAAGTGCCAAGAATAGTTTTACCATTAGAAAAATCTACACATCTTTAGCAATTTCTCTGTCAAGGTTATAATATTTTTTCAGAAAGACACAATTCAACTAGTGGGAAAGGCACTGCCGTATATTTTTCAGTAGTCATTCTTAAACTTAAACTGAAGAGGAAAGAATTGCTTTGCTTTCTTTTGCGTTTATGTATATTTAAAGTTAACTGCAGCAATTCTCTTACGTAAAACTCGTTTAAAAGATCATTGCGTCCAAAGTGAGATTTCATAGTTAGGTGGAGAACTTTCAGTTGTTTCTCGAACTCTTGACTAAGGAATTGGAGCTTGCAACAAGTATTAAAGTTTGTCGTCATCTGGAATCTCTGCATCTTCATTTATTCTTCTAAATTGTCCCTAAATTCCTAATCTTCGACTATTTCTTAAACTCTAAAGTGGGCAATTTGAATTTGCATTTGACAGTACATACACACATAATCCAGACCTCTTGATACCTTACGGTGTCGAGGTGCTTATGAACTTTTTCCATTCTTTTCTATTTTGTGCCATTTTCTTAGCTGAGTTCCAGTTTTTTGTCTTTCTCCTTCAGTACTTCATTGACCACACTGTTCTACGTCTTTTGGGATCTTTCTCTCCTGTTCCCTTCCATTGGTCGAGCCGCCCAGATTCTTTTCACCTGCCTTTTCTTCTCTATTCTTCATACGTGCCTAAGCCACATCAGTTTTTTTTCTCCCAACACTTCCCTTACTGATTTTACCATGAGCTGTTTTCTTATACCTACATTCCTTCTTTTTTCTATTTTTCTTACTCCTAGAACTCGACGCAAGAATCTCATTTTTACCTCTTGTAATCTTTTTTGTTGTCTTTTATTCATTACCCAGTTCTCTCCTCTATAGGTAAATAGATTGTTCTGTATATTGCCAGGTTTGTTTTCCTTGTTATTTCCTTGTAGTTGAGGAATTTTCCTTGTATCGCCTAATATACATGATTCGCTGCCTGCATTGGCATTTAATTTGTCTTTATGCCTTCATTTCTCGTTAATTATACTACCCAGATATTTATAATTGGTCACTTGTTCTATTAGTTAATTATTGATTTTAATTTTAACTTTTGTTATTCTCTTTCCAATTACCATCACTTTTGTTTTATCTGTGTTGATGTTTAAGTTTTTTTTTCTTGAGAGCTTGTATCCAGATGTCCAGGTTTTTTTCTTAGTTTTTTTTTGAGTTGGAAAACAGGATAATGTCGTCAGCGAATGCACAGCTCTCTAGAAACTCGTTTGGCAATCTCATATTGCTTCGTCGATTGTACATAGAAACAACAAGGGGCTAACTACACTTCTCTGCCTCACTCCCTCCGTAGTTCTGAATGTGTCTAACAATCTATTGCACGTTCGTACTCTATTGTTTACTTTAGTGTATATGCTTCGGATTACTTCAATGAGGTCTTTATCGACGTTTTTTTTTTCTAGGTCTTTCCATCTTTTAGCTCTATTGACACTGTCAAACGGTTTCTTGAGGTCGATAAAGCATAAATATATTTCTTAGTTTTTGGTTAACTTCTTTTCGATAACTTGCTGTACCGTGAAGCTATGATCTTGTACACTGTGATTTGATCTGAATCCGCTTTGCACATTACCCAATTTATGTTCCATTAGTCCTCTTAGCTTTTTCTGTATGATCATTTCATATAGTTTAAATCCTACGCAAAGAAGTGTGATGCCACAATAGATGGAGCAGTCTTTTGCATTTTCTTTCTTATGTATGGGCACTATGATTCCTGTTTTTCATTCACTTGATACCACTCAGATGCTTTATCATTTCCGAACTCACTTCATCTACTCCTGGTGTTTTTGAAGTTTTAATTTTTTTTATTGCTTCTCCTGACTCTATCCTGTCCATTTTATTTTCTATAACGTTGTCTTTTAGCCTTACTTCATCTTTTTTTTCCGTGTTGTTGCATTGGTACTTGCACTTAGAAGTTCTTCAAAGTATTCCTTCTATCTCTTTACTATTTTTCCTTCATCTGTCAATATTTTTCCTTCTTTAGCTTTGATCTATTGTTGATCTGTTCTGTTTTCATCCGGAAACCCCTTTGTAGAATAGCTTCTTATTTCCTTTAGTGCCCCTTTCTAGCAGCTTTCTAAATTCCTCCCACGTCCTTTGTTTCTATTTTAACCTTCTTCCTTTTGTTTTGATACGCTTGGTAATCAGCACTGCTTTTACTTCCCAGGTATAGTTTTCATAGTTTCTTTTTCTTGGGTTAATTTTCTTATTTCCTCGTTCTACCATGTGTTGTTGCCAATTCTCTTACTTCCGCAGGATTTTCCTGCAGTCATCTTCGAGTTTACTCTACATTTTGTTTACATCGTTACTTTTTTTACTGTTCCTCTATTAGCTTATCTAGAATTTTTTAATATTTCTCTCTCTCTCTCTCTCTCTCTCTCTCTCTCGTTTGTGTTACGTTGTTTTATGTGTTGATTTTGCATTTCCTTACCTTCTTGGCTATTATTTGGTTATTATTATATTCAGTGTCTTGTCTTATTGACATTTGACAATATTACATACAAAACTTTTGAACTCCTTTGGACAAATAAATTAATCTTCTTAAACTTCCATGCATATTCATCAACAGCTTGCTTTTCCTTACCCAGAACTTCTTGTTTCACATTTTATTTTAATATTTGTGTATCTATTTTAACTACTTCATTAGTTTTCTTACATAATAATTCTGTCAAAATTGCTATTTTTAAAAACTCTCTTCTAAATAGCTTAATATTCATTGTAGTAGTTTATTTTTTTTTTTACTACAAAATAATGCAAGATGCAGCTGCTGTTTTGAAATTATCAAAATTTATTAAGAATTTTTTTTCAAAATAACTTGATATTACCTAACACCAGCTAAGATTAATTTAAATCGCATTTAAAGTCGTATAAACAATAACTATTTGAACCACGAAGATTAAAAATTCAGAAAACTCTAACCTTGTGATATTCCTTAGCGGCCGCCAAAGGCAAAGTCGTAATCTGTACGCTAGCAAGTGCCCGCTACCAGTGAATATCTAGTAGAAAATCTTAACAACGGGAAGCTTATTTCCTGATGGTCCAAATTCAACATTTTTGCGGCGTAAAATTTCCAAAGAAAATATTTATGCCACTGAATATACAAGCATAAACGATTCTAAAACACCAAATGGAGATTGAGCTTGAAAATAATTTAAGACTGTATACAAAATTGAACTGCAAAATATTTTTAATTTGATATTCAAAACCCTGGTAGATGCAATGGCTTCGGTGTTATTATTGAATATCTTATAAAATCTACTGGTATCTAATTACTGCAGGAGAGGGTTGAACCTCTATCGAGTAGTGTTAATTACACAGCGGGGGTGCCCTTGTATCAAACTCGGAGAAAATTTGTATATCAAGCTGAAGAACTCAGACATTTCTAATATTGTAGCGTTAACATTTTTGTAGACCATTTAAAATGTAAAATATCAAGGGTAGAGTTCAATACAAATAGTACCTACAATCTAATTGGAGTTTTTCTTTCACCTGTCACCGCCTTTACTAACATGTTCGGTCGCAGCACTTGTAATAACAAAATTCAAAATGTAATCTAACCATAATAGAACTGTCTAAGAGAGCAAATTGATGTCAGATAACAAAAAGTTAACGTAGAAAATACAAAATAGGTGTCAGTTAAAAATGCAGATTGATTTTTGGCTAATGCATATGTATAATACAAAATTAGCTGATAAGAGGTTCTTTTACAAAATGAAATGCCACTTCTGAATATAAGTTACTATAATTAGCATTTTCATAGCCCTAAATTATACCCCCCTTTTAAAACCAATTAAAAATAATTGTTCTTTTAATTCTCTTTTTTAAATTCCGCTCACTATAATGTGTACGGAAATAATGGCGTGTTGTAGAACTAGAAACCTATCTAGTTAATAATAAACTTCTTCATTCCTACAGGCACAACTTTTAAATTAAGTATAAACGTATTTCATACTTTTATGCAGCTGTAGGAAGTTATATTGGTGTATTACATAGGGTTGAAATAAAATTTATTAGATATTACTTGCATCGTGCATGCATACGAAGAAATTCCAAAATCAATACCTTGTACACACTTAACTGCTCCATTTATTTTTAAAACTAGACCACATATCACAAATATATCTGTATAAGTTACAGCAGTCTTAATAGAATCGAATTTACTAAAACAACTCCATGTTTACAGTTCCACCAGACATCCTGGATTATCCGACAAGCACGGATATGGTAGTACGAGAGGGATCAAATGTAAGTTTTAGATGTGCAGCTACAGGATCCCCAGTGCCTACCATAGCGTGGCGAAGAGAAGCGGGCGAAGCGATCCCTTTAGGAAACGGACAGGAAGGTAGGAATACTCCTTTTAATTAATTTTAGTAGATAATTGTATTATTTAAGATACAAATCAGTTTAACTCTGAATTTGCAAGTATTGTTTCGCTTCTTCCTTTTTCTTTATTTCTCCTCTTGCTCGGGTTAAATAAAAAATAACCTCGTTTATATGCGTGAAAAAACGTTAAACATGACAGCTCCTACAAATTAGGGTAATTACTGGCAAAGGAAAATATAAAACAACTAAATCAGATAAATACTCTGACGTTTTAACCTTTCCTTTTCGCAGAACAATGGCTATTACTATCAGCATTTCAGTATTAGTTAAAATACATGGTGCTACACACGTTTTGTGCTGTTTAAATGAATTTTATATGGAATATTATTATTAATTACTAAACTGTTTAAATAATAGAGATATTAACGACGTAGTCATTTAATTACTGTTGTCGCACATTTATTTTACTTAATTTTCTCTCATTTTTTACTTCAGTTACGATTTTTGATAGATTCAAATAATCTTAATTATTGTTAATTTAATACCAAACAACTTTACCTAAATTACAGTTAATTTCTGTGTGTATTATTCTGATCAAAATACACGTGCCAAGTATGACATCAATAAATCCCACGGTTAACATTTTAGTTAATGCAGGTCCTTGGTTGTGAAAAGACGGGGACCTACGCAATGAAAGTGGGCGCAAAATCAGAGTATTTAACTTATATTAAAATTACTAAAGCATTTTCTACATAATCTAGGAATAATATTTTCAAATTACCAACCAGTTCCTTTTCACCACAAGGAGGCGGTTTGGCAAAAAAAAATCTCGACTTAATCCCCTTCAGAATTGGCTTGGTAATTGTTATTAATTATTTCTCTATCAGTATCGATTTCTTGTTTGAGATTGCATAGCTTTCTACTGCTTTCTATAAGAGTCTTATACAGTATCAGGATTAAAGGTAACCTTTCTTCCTCTAACTCTTTTATTTAAAGTAAAAAAGAAAATTGTTTAGCAGACATGTCGATTTTTGATTTAATCAGGGTACACTTTGACGTAAAAACTTCAACCCCAAATTTCGATTCCCTTCACATGACAGCTAGCTTTTTAATTTTTTAAATAGCAAAGGAGATTGAGTGATACCCTCCTCTGAAAGGGTTTTAAATTATCTATTCAACTGTGTAAGAAAATTAAAACTTGATTAAACAGCTTTTGAGAAATTTAGAAATATACCCTAAGATACATTTATTCTGACTAATGAAGTTATAAATTTATAAAAGTTACGCTTCTTAACAAAAATAAAATTTACTGAAGACATAATTTTTCAACAAGACGGAACTTTCTCACACTATGCTCTACAAGTAAGGAATTATTTAAATACTATTTAATTGAGAAAATGGACTGGCCGGTAGACTTAGTCACCAAGATCATCAAATCTAACTTTCTTGAAGATTTTTTTTTATGGAGTCACCGCCTATTATCGGTTTCAATATTATAGAATTCAGAGTAGGCTGTGTATGTACAACAAACAAACAAATTCAGGTTTACAATCTCAAAGTAGAAATCACCGTTGACAACACATGTTTAATGTTTATAGGATGACACAAATAACAGAGCTTTAACTCAAAAGTATATATTTAGTAATTTTAGTGAGACTTCGAAGTACAGTTGCAAAAATATCATGTCAAGGCTTACTCTGAATTCTAAAATTTTTAAACAGACCTTAGCGCAAATAATTTTTAAGAAATGTACCAATTGACAGAGAAACCACAAAAAATTGAAAAGAAATAAAAAGAATACGAGGGTGGTCTGAAAAGTTTCCGACCTAACAAAGGTACAAGACATTTTTTCTGAAAATTTTTTTTTATTTTTCAACATAGTCTCCTTGTAACTCTACACACTTCTCCCAGCAATGCTCCCATCTCTGTAACCCGTCCAAATAGTACTCGGCATTTTTCTCTGCAAAATAATTGTTCACGAAGGTGATTGCCTCTTCATTTGACGAAAATCTTTGTCCTCCGAACGCAATTTTTAGATGAGGGAACAAAAAGAAGTCGCTTGGGGCTAGATCTGGTGAGTAAGGCGGATAGTCAAGCAGTTCAAACCGTAATTCATGGATTTTCGCCATGGCAACCGCTGAGGTCTTGGTGAAACAGGATTTTCTTTTTTTGCAAATGTGGCCGTTTTTTCGCAAGTTCTGCCTTCAGCTTGTCAAGTAATGATACATAGTATGCTCCTGTAATGGTTTTTCCTTTTTGAAGATAATCGATTAAAATAACTCCATGACAATACCAAAAAACAGTCGCCATCACTTTCCCAACCGAAAAAACAGTTTTTGCTTTTTTTGAAGCCGGTTCCCCCTTTGCAGTCCACTGTTTGGACTGTATTTTTATTTCGGGCGTATAATGGTGTATCCAAGTTTCATCTACAGTAATTAATCGGCGCCAAAACTCGGATTTATTTCGCCTAACCTGCGCCAAAAGAGCGTTGGAAATATTCATTCGAACACGTTTTTGGTCTAACGTGAGCAAACGCGGCACCCAACGCGCGGACAGCTTTCTCATGCCTAAATGCTGATTTAATATGTGACAAACACGTTCTTTTGACATGTTCATAACCTCTGCTATCTCTCTCACTTTAATTCGGCGGTCGTCTAGCACCATTTGGTGAACTTTGGCGATGTTTTCGTCGGTAGTTGCAGTTTTTGGACGTCCCGAACGTTCATCGTCTCCCAAGCTCTTACGCCACGTTTAAATTCAGCAGCCCAAAATTTCACTGTGGTAAATGATGGTGCGAGTCCCCATACACAGAATCCAACTCATCTTTTATTTGCGAAGGCATATTGCCTTTCAAAAACAAATATTTAATGACAGCTCGATACTCGATTTTGTCCATTTTCACAAAAAAAACTCACATCAACTCACTCAAACGACTGTTACATAAAAACTGCGCGTCCAAAATGGCTGAAACTTTGGTGAGTAACTGTCAACAGATGAACAACGAAATTCAGTAGCTTTTATTTACGAGTGCTGCCATCTTCACGTTGAGGTCGGAAACTGTTCAGACCACCCTCGTAGACCTTGGGAATTTTATCACTTTGTTTTTATTATGTTTCTGGTTTCGTGAACAATTTTAACATACGACTTATATGGATTCGTTTGAACAAAAACATTTGTAGACAGACTCATTAAAGAGGTTTGAATTTTAGACCTGATTTAATAAGGAACATCACCCAAGTTTTTACACGTCGCTTTAACCTGCAAACTGCTTAACTCCATTTTGGTGAATTGTACAGCAAATGCAAGAAACTGCATAAATGAGATTTAACAAGGATTTGGTGTGTCTTTATGGTTTTAAAAATTGCATCTACCGAAAAGAAACAAATGGCAGGTCTTCGTACATTAATTCCGATCTGTTATTTCAAGATAAAAGCCAATTAGTTACCTGAAACATTGAAGTTATTCATTTTTTCTAAAACATTAGTAAAGTAAATTTTGGAGATATGCAGTTTGTACAGGTATAAAATACAAATAATAATAAAGAGAAACTTTACATTTTTAGCATATTTTTATTAGAACATTACGTAAATTATTATTTCTATGAAACAAATCCAGTTATATTCCTTTAAATAAAATTATTAAACAAAGATAGAACGTGACAACTAGAGTTTAAAAATGGGGTAAGTTATCATAAAAGTCGTGGTAGCCCTCTTCAATACTTCGTTTAATCTCTTGCAAATGTTAATACTTTTCTTTTTTATTCGTAATATACTTTTATGTAGATGAGTCAAGGTTTTGGATGTCTTAGTTTAAAACAAATACCATTTTCAGTGTACTTTAAAGCCATAATTTGGTTGATAGTAGGTGAACCATTTACCCTTTCAGGTCTTATTGATTTGTAAAATTTAATATCATCAGATTTTTTTGAAAAACGTATGCTTCAAGTACTCCACCTTATATGGAGTTTTCTGACATGCAGTCTTGCAAATGTTCACATAGTCCGCCGGTACATTAATTTTTTTATTGCAAATTTGTTTTCTATGACAGAATGAATACTGTCAAGCTCCATTTGCGTATGACCCTTTAGCAAAATTCTTTGAACAATGTTATGTTTTCATTGCAATGCTAAATTAAGCAGAGCATTCGATAGGATACTGTTCCTGTCTTGATAGCCGCAGCCATCACCATAGAATTGTTTCCGTGTTCTTATCCTGTATTGGATAAGTTTTGAGATGTTTTTCTATGAAATCAATAGTAATTGACGTACATTCGTTGCTAGTTAATCCCCCCCTCCGTCTCGTTCCACAAACAACAGTAACCTTGTCGACATTTAATATTAAAAAACGTAAAGTTATAAACAATTAATTTTGTTCGGTAGTATAAAGGGGGTACATTTGACTTTGGACACATCAAGACGGATTGTAGATCCATGGTAAACACTTCGTAAGAACTTTCTTTGTCTTTGGGTTTCTCGTCTCTGGCTTCTCTTTTCATCTCTTGGTGCTGATTGTATTTCTCCCCTGACAGATTGCCGTTTTCAAAAGCAACACATGTGTCACACAAGTCCTTAGATCTATATAAGGATAATTGCTTTTTATCAAATTCCTGGTAAAAACATGTAATTGACAATGGTTTTAGATTTCTATTGGCACAAAAATCATATTTATAGATTTTATATAACTGAGCTTTTGATCTTCAAATGGACTCCAAGTATAATTTTGAGGTCGTGGCCCGACAATAATGCGACTCCATCTTGGGCAAAGAATCAAAGAGTTATGGTGTCTGCTTTCTCTGAAATATTTGTATTAAGTTGGTTTGCAAACCCTCAGCCTGTCCTTTCCTAAATATAATTTATGTGAATATGTTCTTCTGGAATTCTCGTTTTTACTTCTTTTTCTAGCTGTTGGGTTAACTAATACGTGGTTGTTTACAAATATCTTTTTTTTGTTCCATGTATGTTGTTAAAACGCTTTACATGTTGTTTCCGTTTCTTCTTCTTTAATCCCCTGCACTGTAGCTTCGATTTTTCATTTCTACTCAATTGACAATCACATCTTCGTCTTAATGTTCTTGGTTCTTTCAGTACGTCATATTTCCGTTTTCCATCTTCGTTCTTCTTTCCTAAGTACTCTTTGCCCTTTTCCCTACTTAAACGCCTTTTATTTTCCCTCTAATTTGCTTGATTAATTACAAATTTACCAGAACGTTTTCTTTTTGCGGTTTCATCTGTCAATCGTGGTTCCCAATCTGGATCATCCGTATTCGATACACTTGTTGCGGCGGAGTTAGCCGTATTTGATTCCTTCAAAATGTTGATGTTTTTTTTCCAAGTTTACTCCTTTAGTTGAATTATCTATATTATCTAATATTTCTAAACCGATGGGATCATGAATAGCTTGCACAAATTCATTAGTATCATCGTCACCACAATTGACTGCATGTTCAACAAAGTTTGTATATTTATGAACAATTTCTAAAGTCTCCTGTTTATCAACAAAAATCACTTCCGCATTTTTAATCGCTTTAATTATATCCGCCTCTGTATTATCTTGCATTATTTCTGCTGTCTCGGAAGTTGTCGGCAATCGTGATGATGTTTTCATTGTCTCTAACGCATCAAAGATTTTTTGAATCCAACTGGGTATTGTTCTAAAAGAATACCAAAACTAGTACTCGTAATATATTTGAAACATCGATTATTTTTATGTACAAATAACACTCATTCTGTATAAAACTGTTAATATTCTTAGAACAATACGTATCTCCTCAGTGAACAAGACGAATATTAGTAAGAGTGCCGAAACAGCAAAACACCTATCTCCATTATAAATGCACATCGATGGATTTCGTTCTATTTTTAAAAATAGGAATAATAATCTTACCTTTTTCGCAAATTATTCTCTACAAATCCAGTGTGATTATTACGTATAATTCAATAATACTACACAATTTTCACATGCATTTATATAAAACACACGCCGTTTGCAGGTTAAGGCAAAAATATGTTGTAAAGCATCGAAATCTAAGAAACATGTAATTCTTTTTGCCATTAGAAAATGGTTTTAGGGACTGGTAACAACCGCCAAAGTTGGACCTGTCCCGTGATTTTGCTTACAACGAAAAATGAAAATGGCTTTTTAGTGAAGGTTTTGTATAAAAATCAATCATCTTTTGGATCATTTCATGTGAAAGTCACCTTCATGACTCAGAATTCGCTCATATCTTGTACCTGGGTAAATATATACCTTACATATAAGTTATGACTAAATTAGTTGTTTCAGATTTTTTAGCCCAAAAAGGGGCGAGAACGGCCATTTTAAAAATCGCACGTCTTTTATTACGGATGCTGTCCGGTTTTATGTTATACATTTCTAAAATGATCATAACTATTTTATTTGTTAATCTTTTTAATAAATGTGTTGTCAATATAAAGCTAATATTCCCTACTTTGTTGTAAGTCACAAACGAAAAATCAAACACATAGCCCACCTTAAATCTTGACTAGTAAATTTTTCTTAATATCTTCTTGTCGGAATGAGCGAACTGTATCTTCTAATCCCCAATTACGGAATTTTTAACATTCAGCCATTTTATAGCTAAAGCTCAAAGCCAACACCTGAAAAGTGTAAAAGAGAATTTGAAAGAACATTCTTGTATAGTACTAGCCGACTTTGCAGAAAATTATACTTGCATTGTACAAGATGCCACTCAAGGTTTTCGTTGACATAATTAACAAACATTTTATTGTTTGAGTAATTCTCTAAATCAACGCCTACATCGGTCTAATTGCAATGCCCTTATTTGTGATCATTTTCTTTTACCAAACATAGGGATGTTGTACTTGCTTGTAAAGCTCTTTTCATGACGATTTCAAAAACGTAAAAATCCCATAAGAGAAACAGAAATTCGATACGATTGCGTAAAACTTAGTAAGGCTAGAATGTTTTCAAGGTGATTTTTGAAGTCCCCATTACGCGTTATCTCTGCTGTAGCAATTTGGTGAATTAATCTCTTACAATAAATAGAATAAGTATGAAGGCGTTTAGAAAACGCACATTTTTTTGTTTTTGCCCTGTAACTCAGTAACGAGATTAATTTTTGAAAATTTGCAACTTTTTCTCCATTTGAACGATCTTGTATCTATTACCGTTTCCAATATCCCCATGTACCCTATTTTTTCCTGGACACCCTGCATAAAGCGAAAAACATTAGGTAGATGATGTTGCAATGCCATTATCTCGTTTTGACCTTTTATGTCACCTTTTTTTTAGTAAGAGATTATTAGGAATTAGTGTTGTTGTGTTTCTCTGTATTCAAATCAGTTTGAAAATAGTGTTATCGAATCGTCTGAGCATTCAATTAGTTTACAAGATCAATAATAAATTTGTCCACAGACTTAATCAATGTCCCCAAATTATAACTGTCTGTACCCATTGTTTATTAACGACATTTTCTGTAGTTTCTAAAACTCCTAACTCCATTAAGAAGTTGAGTAACTCTAATTCATTAGGACGGTTTGTTCAGTGATGCAGCGTGTATTCATCTGATTCTAAATTGCAAACATTTTAAGCAGATTTTGATAAGGCATATTTAGGCAAATGCTTTGTATCGCAAGCTTGACATTTTGGTAGTAGGTACACACACAAACTGAATATACACCTCGATTGTATGCAGCAATGCACTGTTTTGGACGCAATTTACAAAACTTTGTGAAACCTATTCTATGATTAGAATTATTCTCTTTGTAGAGCAAATAAACATCACTGAAGCTATGCGGAATTAATCTTTTAGTTTTGAGTTCATGTTTATCATGTTCACTTGAAATTGACACGATGTTTATTAAGTTTGAGGAAATTCTACTATTCTCATCATCGTAATAGAAGTTGTCGACACGTTTCACAATTTCTTCGTCTAACGTACGACCTTTTTTGCATTTCTCTAAAATATGCCTTCCTTGTGATAGTTTGCGATTTTTTGTACTAAAATATGTTGCTGCATAATGACTCAATATTTGAATTTTTTTGTTACGGAAGATTTTTCAAATTTACTTTTTAATTTTTGCATAAGAGAACTGCAATCATTACAACTTTTCAAAGTGTGTTCTACAGCTGAACTAGAGGATGGTAATGGTACTATATCAACGGTATCTCACTGTTCATCAGTAGGAATAAAGATAGAGCTTAATTGTGAAATCCCTTGTCCATAATTATTTACAGGGTTGTCCTGTTTGAAAAAATAGTACGCCTATTTCTAAAAATGATATGCAATTGGACAATACTATGAGGATAATTTCAAGAATCCTTAAATCAATTTCTATTCGCTGGTTGCTAATTGCAACAGATAGTCATCCTCTACAAATATGTAGAAAACGTGCATTGAAGAAAGTATGGGATAAGGACTGTATCGCAAATAGAAATTTTATCAGATAATAATGGTTCATTACGTACTGAAATTTTTAGATGTATTCCAACGGTTCTAAAATAACGTTTTTAAAAGGCTCTGTGAGTCGCAGAAGCGATTGCATTGCTACTCCACTCGAAAGATTTATGTTGCTGAAATTATTAATAAAACTTAAAATTCATTGTAATTAAGCACTTCTTCGTTAGTCACCAAACTGGTTAATTTTAATATCGAATGAAGGCCGTAGTCTCAGAAATACATACGGAAAGAAAAGGTACTATCAGAACTACACAAAAGATTGCCCAGTTGAGGAGTGAACTAAGATACCAGGCAAATAAACTGTTAGTGCAGTTATTCAACATGTTGAAAAGGCATTTCTACAAGAATAATGGTAGTATACATTTTGGAAGCAAATTGTTTCTGAGAATTAGAAACTACTTAATGATACAGAGGCTTAATTGAGTTTTTTATTTGGCCAGCTGGACTTTTGGCATCTGTCTTTTAGATAGGTCACTTCCTTCAAGTCAGTCTGGCCGATTTAATTGAGTGGGTTTCTGTTAACAGTTAATCTTTCTTCAAAAAGGCTTAATTTTAAACATAACTGTGATGGATCTTTTACCTTTTATTCTAGTAGTAGCTATTAGGTACTAGCACGTAAACAGCTAATGTTGGTAAATAAATTTTGCGAGTCACAAATAAATACGTAATTATCTTATTTTTATATGGATTTCATGACTTTAAACTTTTATATTTGCCTCTTTGGCGCAGGATTTTTTGTAACGGAAAAAGCCTGAAAAAGAGGCCTAATTCCCGTATAAGACACAAATCGGATGAGTATGCAATATTTCAAAATGACAGTACACTTCTTCTACCAAGAGGAAGTTTCTTTCCTAAACTTTCTTAGGCTGAAGAGCCTAAGACAGTGATAAGTCTACAATTTCAAAAAAAAGAAAACCAAAAGAGAATCTTCATAACCAGTTCTAAACTATATTTAAAAAGCAAAAGCTAAAACAAAAACAAAAATAAAATAAAAGCGCGAACAAAACTAAAGCTCTTCTGGAAGGACCAAACGAAAAATCACCAGACTAAAATCTCAAAGACCAAACAATCATCAAAAGCTCCAACCAAAGCTGAACATTCACAAAAGCCTAAACTAAGACTACTATAAAACAGAAGGTAGTTGTGATAACGACTCAATACAGACATCTGCGAGACAATAACAACTCAGCACGAAAGAACTTTGTACTAGACCGGGTTAATTATTATCGGCCACCACGGCCAACGGGGTATAAAACTCAAACGATCACTAAGATCATGATAAGGGGCCTAAATCCCGAGATGACCACATGGTCACGATAGCTCCAGCCAATGCTCAGCAAGACAGACACCTACACAAAAACGAAAGACAACCAAAAATCCTTCCAAAAAACCCAGAACACTAAAAACTGAAATCTAAAATAAAATAAACAAAACTATATACAAGATGGTCACAATCGGTGTTATTAAAAATGTCGAAATAGGTGACCACAATAAAGTATTGATTTTACTTTGAGTACACCCTACACAAGGATGTTATCTACTAACCTGCCCAAAATGTATGAAAAGGAAGAGAAACCGGGTTCAGAAAACCCAGGGAGCAAAGATAAAAAAGTCCCCTAATTATCCTTAAGCGCGAAGATGGAAAAGCTCCAGGATAACCCACCAAAGCGCTCAACCAACCACCCACGAGGTAGTGAAAGACGACAACGGAATGGTTTAGCAAACCTGGGGAACAAAAATGGAAAAGGTTCTCTTAATTATCCTTAGGTGCGAGAATGGAAAAGCTCCAGGATAGCCCACCAAAGCGCACAACCAACCACCCATGAGGTAGTGGAAGACGACAACGGAAGGGTTTAGCAAACCTGGGGAGCAAAGATGGAAAAGGTCCCCATAATTATCCTTAGGAACGACAATGGAGAAGCTCCAACATATCCCGCCAAACGCCCAACCAACCACCCAATAAAGAGGAAATCTACTAGTACGCTAGAGTCGATGGTTTAGCAACGATACCAAAACAAAGTCGATAAACTAACATGCAACAAGCACTTCATCTGGAGAGGACATTCAACAAATCACAAGATTATCGCATCATGGGATTCGCACAACTCAGAAGACCAGTCATATATATCAATCACAATTTTGAACGACACGTCACTAAATGAATCCAAAAACTCATAGGATGTTTGGATCTTAACAAGATCAAATGCAAGTAAATAGATTCTATTTAACAAAATACTTATTGTGATGATAAAATTAAATTATACTCAACATAAGGATTGGACTTTAAATCCTAGACATGCTAGATGCTCTCGGATTCTCCAGATTCATCCGACAATTCATGCGTCGAAGGAGACACCTTTAGTCAAAATAAAAAAGAATGGACCTACACACTTAGGTACCAATCAAACAATAGAGTATGTCGTAACATCCGACAAAACAGTCCCATAGAGACGAATATCAACTCAAAAGAATGCGATACTAAAATATCGAAAATAGACCTTAAGGTAACAAATCCCGAATAACGGACACCTAAAGATCCCAAAACGTCAAACCTCGATACTAAAAAAGATCTCAAAACATCAATGGCCTCGCATGTTGAACAACTAAAATCTATAAAAATCACAAAGCGAGACGACAATCATTACTCGGCCTAAGAGAACCCAAATAGAATGACAAAGAGTCAGGTTAATTTCAAATGTCAAAAGTACTCTAAGAAATTTAACATGGCAACACTGCCAAAATCTGTCACTATGACAAAACGCAAATCAGCAACACTGCTAACGAAAAGCTATAAAAGCTACAAAACAAAATTGAAAGGACAAAATCGGTAAATGGCAACCCAGATCGGGCCAAAACAGTCGGTAAAACGAAATTGGCAAAACAGAATCTGCAAACGACAAACAAAATCAGGCCACGATAACTTAAATGGTTAACGATGACTTAAATCGAACAAACAAAATAGGCCCCAGCACGTTGGAGTCCCAAAAATCTGTAAAAGGCTCAAAACAAAGTGACCAAAAGTCTGAACAACCAACAAAGAAAATCTAAATCGGCCAAACAACTAAATCGAACCAAACCTAAACCGAACTAAACAACTAAATCGGCCAAATAGCCAAATCGGCAAAACAGCTAGATCGGCTCCAGGTTGGACGCCAAAATTTTGTAACGGGAAAATATCTGAAAACAAGACCGAATTCCCGTATAAGCCAGAAATCGGGTGAGTATGCAATATTTCAAAATGACATTACATTTTGTATCTTTTGTGCTTGTTTGAGTTTCTTAGATCAATTAAAGTTTTCGACAGGGACTCAGGTCTTAAACTATCAACCTCTTACACGTATAATGCTAAGGAAGCACTCTTTGCACGTTGTAAAATCACGAAAGTGCTAGGCAGCTTGTGAAAGATTAAGAAACTCTGTATAACTAACCATAATATGCAGTTATTATTAGAGGTGTTGCTATTCAGGAACTTAGATATAACGATTTCTATGTAACTCGGAATATTTTTTTTACGGTACTGATATCAGTTATTTAAATTTTCAAATTACAAGTTAAAGATTAGAAACGAATTTTCCCCATCTTTCACTTTTTATAATTATTTCTAGTACACACGTGAAGTATTTTTTCAACTCCTGATGACTTTTCAGCTTTGTAGCTTGAAAAGGATAGCTCGATTATCTTAGCAGTATAATCGTTTCTTCTTTTTTCTTACAGCTTTGATATTATTCTACACCCCGAATGCAATTCTCATTCTACTTGTCGTGATAGCTTCTAAGGCGGATCTCAAATCCAAAAAGAATTTTACTTCCTGTCTTCTTTCTTTTATTCTTTCTGAAATGCCATTTGTTCTGTTTCCTTTAAATATTGTGACTTTTTGCCTTAATTCTTCTTTATATTTTTGTATATTTCTCCCATCTTTATTTACAACGTATGCTGCTTCCGTTCTAACTCCAACTCTGGAGTTATCTGTAAAGATATTTACCCCTGTGTTCTCCATACTTAAGAGTTTGTGCATAGTAAAAGAGGGTAAGCTTATATGAGCAGGATGTAATAATTGAAAAACAATGTTGTAGCTGTTTGTTCTATATGTCCTAGCGATGACTAAAAGGAATAATCTTTGGAGAGCGATTAGCTGTTTTTTGACTCTTGTATCCTATTGCCACATATTTTGGCGCCATAGATAAAGAGAGAAGTGACACTTTTTATATACGTACGTCACTTTAAAGATGTGTCCTCTCACCTCCCAAGTTTTTCCACTGTTTTTGCTCCGCTTTGCATGCCTTGACCCGTAGTTGTTTACAATGCTCTATAAACAGAAACTGTGTGTCCATGACTACCTCTAAGTACTTTACTTGGTGACTTAATTATATCTCTTCACACTTGATTTTCGGTCTCTTTGTAATCTTTTTACGCTAACATGCATTTGGAAGGTTATTTCTACGTTATATCTGCCTGGACATGGTCGGTAAACCTACCAAACTTCTTCCCATTTTGTTTCTAATCTCTTTTCTGAAGTCGCAGCTAATACAATTATTTGGTTATCAGCAAAGGCCTAAAAAAAGTCCTGTTAGTGATCAAAGTTCCTTATTTGATATCATATCTTCATCTCTCTAAGCCAACTTTCCCTAATGGTCGGCCACAGGGCTAGACCCAAGCTTGACACTTGTAGGCATCCTCGGTTTAATTCCTTTTCAATCCTCCAGTTCTTGGGTTTTTTTTCTCGGAAAATCTTTTACGCCCAATCCAATGTTTTTAAAATCAAAAGCCTTTTCAATATCGAGGAAAATCGTTAAAGAATGCAGGTTTTTTTTTGCTTCTCTTAACTATACATATTGTCTTATTGTTTTGTCGATAGAATTTATTGTGAATTTATTCACTCTAAATCTAAATTGACATCTTTTGTTTCCAGATAAGACATGAGTCTTCTTCTAATTTTCTTGTTCAAGATCTTGCCCAGTATTAGTAGCAGGCTAATGGGTCAAAGATCTTTCTCTTCTCCCATAGATAACATATGATTTTTGTTGTTTCAGAAAAAGCCCCATGTAGAAGAGAAGCACTGTAAATGCTCAGCAATTTTCTAGATTCTTTCAACAATTTCAATAGTAACACCATCTAAACCCGAGACTTTTCTGCTCTTCATTTCCGTTATTGTCATTTTCAATTTGTGTAGTGTTATTGCTCTTGTTTCTGGTTCTTCCCAATTTTCCTACACTTTTCTTATGTTCGTATGATATATATTATTTCTATTTTTGTTGTCTTCAGGAAAGTATGTTTGTAGTTATTCTTGACAGGTTTCTTCTTGGTTCATGGTTCATGGTCCATGGTCTACGTTCCATTATTTCTTCATATGGTTTCAAAAGGTTTCTTCATCCTGCGCTTTCCCACGATAATTTTATAGGGTAGGTGCCATGGGTTTTTGACTATTCGTTTCTTCACAGTATTGCTCAAATGACTCTCTTCTAGTTAATTCAATGCTTTCTTTATACTCTTTTTTTATTTCTTTAAATTCTTTTTTTCTTTCTGTATTTTGAGGATTGGCTTCTAATTGATATCTTATCCTTGTTTTTCTAACTTTTCTCCTTACTTCACCCAACTCTTCATTCCACTATTTGCACTTAGATTGGTATAACTGCCCTGGAGACCTCTACGTATTGACTTTAGAACCATTTTGATGCATTGATTATCTGTTCTACATTTTCTAATATTCACCTCGCCAAGTCAGAACTATTTCACTCTATCTGATTATTAAATTTATCTTATAGGTTTTCCATCACGTACGCAATATTTTATTTCTGCTTCCCACCTGGTGTTTGCCTGTGTCCAAGTTTTTTCTATTAAGTTCACCTGGATACATTAAAAACGAGGTGCCTGCATGTACTGTGTCGACCAATCTATCTCTTATTAAAATTTTGCCTTGGTTTCTAAAATAAATTTTTTTATTTTCTTCTTTCGATATACTACTCTTTACAACAGCGGATGCTTTCAGAATGTGTTGCAGGTTTACCGTTAGCATAAAGCCGAATTCATCCTTTTTTATATATACCTTTTCCTGGCTTAGTTTCGTTTCGCCCCTGTACTATACGACCGTTGTAAATGGAATGTTGGTTCTTCTGGTGTTGTGATTGATTTCTCGATTTCTTACTCTTTCTTTGGTTCGCCGCTAAAGCCCTTTTAATATTTACAATTGTTTGATTAAGAATCTTGTTAACGTTCGCCGCTAAAGCCCTTTTAATATTTACAATTGTTTGATTAAGAATCTTGTTAACGTCAGTGCCCTCCATCTGCTCTTATCAGTAACCCTAAGTTCGCTTGTTTGTTAACACCGAGTTCACTTTTTGTACTGATGTAGAGCTACTTATCATACGAACTGAAGTAGGGAGAAACGCTTGTGCGAATCTGGTGTTTATACTACACTATAAACTACTCCGTAAATCATAAGTTATTTCTCGAAAAGTTTACAAGTTCAAATCTCGCACTGATCCGGTCTGTGAAAGAACACAATTTAAATGTACTTACAGTTTATCTCAAATCTAGATTAAAGCGCTGCCTCATCTGGACGTTCTAACAAAATGAGAACTCCCGGATGCCTTAATCCACCACTGCACTACTCGATACGTCTATTCGCAGCAAAGGCAACTCGACAAAAACTGACTTGATACATATAGAGAAATCAGCATTCGTATAGAACTCGAAACCACACCTGACCGCTTATCTGCGCTAAATTCTCTGCCAGTTCAGCTACCATCTTAGCAAACTTTCTGCTTTCGCAATAACGTAGAAGTAAATTTACAGGAAACCAGTCAATGGGTAGTAGAGTTTTTAAAACACTTAAGGTAAAATTAGAAACCTGGATCTTGCTACTGCTTGTTTCATAATTTAATTATTTATTTGTGTTTTTACACCTACTTTCGTAGACGTAGTAAGACATTCTGGAAGAAACCAGTATATCTGACAACTCGATTAGTTTTGACTAAATTGTTTCTTTAAGAAGATACAAATGGGCCTTATTGCACTCCTCTGATTTTTTATATTTAACCAATATATATGTTGAAAGATCTATGGTGTAGACAAAAGACAGAAAGGAGTAGCAAGTTAAATGATTCTTGAGAGATCGTACAGCTTCGGTCGTTTTGATGGTTACATTGTATGTAAGCTAGAAAATTCGATAAACAGAATGGTATCTTGTTTAACTTTAGAAAGTTTTCTTTTACTTTGTTTTTGAGAACTTTTCTTTATCTTACCAGAAAAATCAACTAAACAGTAGAAATCCACAGATGTCTTAAGGCTACTGGTAATTACTTTTCCGACTCCCACTCCTGTAACCAGATACCTCCGGTATCATTAATAGAATTTTACAAATAATGGTCAATCGTGTCCTTCAGTTAATTTTTTCTTAAAAAAAATGCTTTGAAATAGAAAACTATGCTGATGTTGCAGTTGAGGGTTAGTATTCGACTTCAACAGCTGTGCTTTAGGAACTTTTGTCAGTGTTTTTTTGTTTAAAGGTTTGGCTGCTTCATGTTTTGTCTAATTCTTTTTATTCTGTTTTTGTATATTTACTGGAGTATCATCGTTGGTATTTTCTCTATGAACATTATTGCACATGGGAAACTTTTACATTTAGAAAATTTTGTACTATACAACAATTGGCGAAATGCATTCTTGCGCCAACTCATAAATTAGGCTTGATATCTTAAATTTGTCATCTTCTCGATATATATAATTATTAATGATATAAGTTGGATACTGTATCATGTATATGTACTTAGAAAAGTTTGTTTTATATTTATTAATAAACCACATCTTCAAGTATTTTGTTGACTATCCACTGTATTAATATTTTATAACAGTTTCAAATTAATAGACTTGAGGTTGTACAGAAAGCTTAATTAATTAAGCATTATCCGTTGTCTTGTAATAGCAGACATGTGTCCGTGGAGACAGCTTAAGCTCTGATGGACAGTCCTGCAACTAATTAATCAATGTAAGCATTGGAACGTGTTTCTTAGTTATACAATTATTTGAAATTTCGTAAACTTTGGTTTACTAACATACAATATTCGTACGAAATAAATTTTATTTGCGAGATTTAAAACTGTCGTTGAATGTTGAAGCACAACAATTAATTCAAAAGTAAGTAGAAAATGAAAAACCTGTAGTATTAGATAGGAAAGGGAGTAACTCAGGAGGCAATTCCAGCCTATTTTAAATTTAGCTGAACAGCAGTTTTCAGTTTTGTAGCTAGATCGAGGTATCTCAGAAAGAATGTGATCAGCTGATGAAAATACTTATTATTTGACCAATATCGAGTCGATATGAATAGAAGATTTAAGTAGAATTTATTTGGATAGATTTGCCAATATCGTTTTGTGACACATAAACGATAGAAATAAAAGATAGAATCTATTAGCTTTTGAATTTAATTCAGCTAAAATACTGCAACTATGTATTTGAAAGAAGTAAACATTTTTGAATGGGCAGATTTGGAAATTGAAGCTTTTAGTAGTAATATATGACGCTCATGTTGGATGCTCTTAACGAATATTTGGATGATGTTAATGTTTGGCTCGACTTCAAAGGATCAAACGCGGAGCTCTTAGCCAATTGGATGGTTACATCGAGCTTTTACATATCCCGAAACAAATAACATTCCGTCTGATCACTAATTGTAATTACATTCCTACCGTGGTTATTTCGTATGTTCTGAATATTACTCCTCGGTTTACTTTGTGCGAAACAGTTGAGTGTTATGAAGTATTTCAAATTAATACGAATTTAGAATGCACAATCGTGAAACAGAGCGATGCATTTTGTAAACGTAATGTAATATATTATGAAACGCATGCATTATGCATATTCCTTTATTTAGATGTGAATACTGTGAGAGAAAGATATTTAACTTGAACGAATGTGATGATTTAACGCCTCGCCGCCCTCGAGTTAAGAGTTCCGGCCGAACGCTTCTCACCTACCCTTATAACACTTTGTTGTACCATTTACACCTACTGCTTACAACATTTAGGTTCTTGCGGCTACAATATGAACCCTACGTTGGTGTTGTTTCTCGGACAGGCCATTGTTTAAAGCATTCATTAAGATTTCCGATAATCGCAAACACCATAACTTAACAACTCGACTCGCACACCCTCGCTTGCTAATGAAGTGCTTAGATAGCACACCGGGCAATTCTGCTGTTTAAATGACTCATAAATAAAAGTTTGTTTAAAATAGAAATGCAGAAATACATTTGCTGATAAAGATATCCGCTACATTTACAGAACTCGACAGCTTATTCTCGTTTGAAAAAGGAACTTAAGAATTAGAATTCAAACTCAAACGCAATTTATTGCTATAATTTATTGCTAAATACGGATGCCGATAACAAGATAATATTTTAACACTTCACACTTGCGTGTAAAACACTTGCGTGATTCTCGTGCGTGTTATTCTCGACCAATTACACATATGCTCGTGTATCAAAGTGACGCTATCATTTTACTCAATGATACTATTTTCTGTATCGTTCATACGCGGATTCGACAAGAGTTACTGCCTACCGTGATTAACTCAAATCATGTTCAATTTATGGGTGTGTTTGTATGTGTCTGTTACTGTTTTAGACTCCTATCTAATGTTTACAAATTCTCATAATTTATCTTTTGTTTTCATTGATTGCAGTTCCTACGGTAGAAGGAAGTACGTTCAATATAACTAAGGTTAATCGACTCCATATGGGCCCGTACCTCTGTATAGCCTCTAATGGTGTTCCACCTTCTGTTAGTAAAAGAATCATGCTTATCGTTCATTGTAAGTTTTGTAATTCATGGCAAAATATTATAAACTAATTATAAACGTTTCCTTTACAGTTCCACCAATGATTTGGATACAAAATCAGTTGGTGGGCGCTTATGAGGGACAACAAATTACCTTGGAATGTCATTCTGAGGCTTACCCAAAATCCATTAACTATTGGACTAAAGACAATGGCATTATAATTTCACAAGGTGAGTAACCGTGATTTGATTAGTGTATAAAACTCAGCACATGCACGTAAACGTAGATATAGAAGCTTTTCCAATTTTTTTTAGTATTTAAGAGTATGGGATTTTTATATTTCCATATACAAAATGATTTTCACGCGTCTAGGCTTACGAAACTGACCTTTTATATACAATATTTTCAAAACAATCATTTGTATTGTAATAAATATCATTCACACTAATTTATTTCTGAAATCTCTTTATAGAAAACGAAAAACCTGCTTACAATGCAGGAAAATCTTGTGTGTGTTCAACAATTTTGTTCCTAATAATTTAACATTAGGGGGAAATTTAGGGGAACTAACAAAAGGGACTGCAACCCTCCGGTTTCTTCCTTAGATATATATGTATTATTAGCGTTACCAAGTTACACTGTTAACCCAATCCAATATACGGTGTTATAATATGATTTGTAACCGTTTTAGAAAATTAGGTGTGTTATTTTTGAGTAAGCGTATTACATTCAAGATATAGTAGGTAAGTAGTAGCTTGATTATTTTTTAAAAAAATGTTTGTAATCATCTGATGATTTGTAATTTTCCAGTACTATTTTACATAAAAGTTCAGCTGATTTTTAGCAGTTCTCAATCCATTTAAAGCTAAATCGTTCATATGGTAAAGAACCTTAACAATTTCTGTTACCGCGAAATAATTTTTGTGGAAGGTAATCGTCATTTTCTAAAACAGCACGACCTTAAGGTGACGGGCCTTCATTTGGTTTAAGTTCTGATAATTCATCAGCTAGTAATTAGCTTATCTTTTTATATGCTGGTTAGTTTTCTTTTTTACATGAGGTTGTGTTAATCGCATTGATCGCTCCAATGTTCAATATAACTAATCACCATCGAGGAATATTTCTGACATCATATTACGCTGCCACTGTTATAACAACGTCAATTCCACATTGAATGACATTACAAAACATGATAATTTCTGACTTTTTGTCTGTCCCACTGGCTTCATCACTTATGTCATTGAAATGCATAGAAGATGTCATCAGTACGTTTTTTGACTTGTTTAGCACATTCCATTCAATACTCATGTCAGCTCTAAATGCAACAAGTGAAAATGTTTAGTCGCTTGGACTATTGGGGACGTAGTTCTTTTTGATTAGCTTAAATAGTCCTTACTACTGTAAGCCTATGTTCACATAACATAAAGTTGACCGTTTCCATACTGATGAACCATCAATCCATTGTAATATTCCTGCTAAAGTTGGAAATATCCCGAAATATGTTGACACGTTCTTTTTACTGCAGCAGATGTCGAATTATCTGTCCTATATGGCGCATATGGTTCTACACTAAGATTAGTTTTCATACGAGAAGTATAAAACGTTCTTATATCGACATCTGAAACTACCTTTATACCATATCTTGCCGCCTTGTTAGGTAGGCACATTGAAAACTACATTTTACAATTAAATTTTTTTTATTTGGGAAAGCTTGTCTAGTCTTTCTTTGTTCCCCGATACTGGTGGTTTGAGTTCCGTATATAGGCATATCAAATATAGGGTTATGTGGGGGAGTTAAATCGATCGGGCTTGACGAGAGGATTACGATGGTACCGGTTTCAGGTGACGCAAATGATTTTGATTTTCCACAGAATTTTTTATGGGATTCTACGGGAAATCACCTCACCTAACCTAACCTAACCTTTTTTTTTCTTCGAGGGTAGGGAAAAATCCTTATGGATGCCACGCCGCCCGACTCCACTGAAAGACTCAGTGGTCTACGAACTAGAAGCTTTTCCCTGCTTGATTTCTGTCGTGCTCATGGAGACCCGTTGGGCATTGCTTCTGAGCCCAACCGGCGTATAGATGTTACGGGTTGTCACTCCTTCGTCTTTAAATGCTTTTGTATATCCTATTATTTATTATCCTGACCATATCATGGATTTGGTCGCAGTTTCTGGGCTTCATTGTCATAATGTATATCATATTTGAAGATTGTAGCTCTTGTGGCCCTAGGTCTAGGCAGAGTCTTCTTCTTAGTTCTCTCCATCTTTTACATTTTATTACCGCGTGCTCCGAATCATTCGTTTCTCCGCAGTAATTGCAGCCATCGTCATCTGTTTTCTTTACTTGTTTGAGATACGTATCAAAGCTACCGTAACCTGTCATGAACTGTGTTAGGAAGTAGTCAGTCTGTTCATGCTTCCTGTTTATCCATGCTTTAAGATTGTTTATGAAGGTTTTGGTCCATACTGCTTTATTATATTCTTGCCATCTTTGGCACTATCTTTTTAATGTCTCATTCTGAATCTCAACTTTATTGTTTTTGTTTGAGTATATCTTGTTCCTTTCTTCAATTAGCAGGCCTATTAGGGTGATACCTGCTATAGTAAGCACCGTCAAGTTTGAGATGGTTCTATACGCGCATGTTACGGCTATTGCCATTTTCAGTTGTATTTCTCCAACGATTTTTTGTCCTTCTCAGTTTTTGTTGCCTTGGACCAGGTCGAAGCACCGTAAGAAATTATGGATTGTCCTACCGCATTTTACATTTTTTTCTTGCCTTCTATAGGGCCATCTACTTTGAGCATTAACCGGCTCAAGGCCATGATCGCTTTATCTGCTTTTTTGCGATGTATTCCACGTGCTTCGCCATTCTTAGGTGCTTGTCGAACGGTTTTGGCTTCTAACTACCGTTCCTCCGCAGTTTATCTCGATTTCCTTTAGTCTCTTTCCTTCATTTAATATTATCATTTGTGTCCTTTTGTGGGCAATTTCCGGGCCTTTTTTTCGCACTCTTTCTGCTTCAATTTCCAACATTTCCTTGTTATTTATCGTAACAATTATGGCTGTGTCATCAGTGTAACCTAGTATTTCTGCGTCCTCTCGAACTTCAGTGCTTAATATGCTATCGAAATATTTGTTCCAAAGGACAGGCTCTAACACTGAACCTTGTGGTACGCCGCAGCTTAGCTCGTACTCTCTGCCTTCGTACTTAATTGTTCTACCACTGAGGTAGTTCGCTAGAAGAGAAAGTAAAGATTTCCAATGTCCTTATGATTTGTAGAAAATAACCATTTATTCATGCTTTTCAGTTTTTTACTGATAGCCTTCTTTTTCATCTCCCGTCCAGCTGGCCATGCTGAAAGCATTCTTGATGTCTGGTATCATTATAATACAGAAATTTCTCTTTTTATATGCTTTCCTTCTTATTTCGTTAAATTTTCTTTTTATACTTATCACGGAGTCTACGGTCGACTTTCCAGGTCAAAAACCGTATTACCTATCCGAAATCTTCATCATGATTCTTTCTTTCATCAGTGATACCATGACCTTGGCCGTAATGTCTATTAGACAGATAGGTCTGAATTACTTTTCTTCTGGTGCTCTCTTAGGTATCAGTAACAAGCTTGACTTTTTCCATTTTTCGGAAAATGTTCCCTCCCTTAGTCTCTTGTTTAGTAATTCCAGGACTTTTGTTGCACCTTGTGCTATTGTTTGGCCGCGCCTGGGGCTTTGCCGGATTTAATCCCTTTCACCACTTGTAGTAATTCTTCTTTCGTGAAAAGCGGAATCTCTTCTTTCTCGTCTACCGTTCTATTTAGAACTTTACGTTTGGGAAAAAGCTTTTCTATTTTTTTAGTATTTTTTCTTCTTCCTTTAGTTCAAGACTGGGGGAACTTTCGAACTTTTTCATGACGATTTGGTATTTTTGCTCCTATGGATCTTTGTCTATCTTGTTACATAACTCTTTCTATTTCTCTTTTTTTGGAATCTCTGATGGATTTTTTATATTCTTTTCTTATCGCCTTATATTCTTCGCTTATTTTGTTTTTTGTACTTCTGCCATTCTTGCGCACCTCTTTGCCCTTACCATTTCCTTCTTTTTTCTATCCATTCTTTCCTGAGTCTTTTTATGGTGTCATTCCATCAGTGAACCTAACCTAATCTAATACGAAATGATCCCTATAGACACGCATGCTAATTCGCATAGAATCTCAAATGGTCTCGTAATGTTACTCTATTTAAGTCTATAGGGGGAACCGGCGTTTTAGAAAAATTATCATAACTTTTGAACTGTTTATTTACGACACCTAGAACTGGTACCATCGTGATCTTCCTGCCAAGCCCGATCAATGGACACCCTCCACGTCCCCCTTTGTGGTATGCGTATATACGGAAATTTAGCTATACTGGTTTTTTCAAACGTCAGACGCTTTATCAGAAACCCAAATCTGCGTTGAGCCATAACTGCTAGAAATATTTGCATTGTTTTGTTTATCGAGCTCCATGTTCTGTATCCTCTAAACACAACAACTAGATAAAAGCCTTTATTTTTTGTTGGTTCATACTTTTTACATGTCGCTTATTTTTATATTAATCAGAAATCTTATTCCTATAATCAATAAATTCGTTTAGGTCACTACAGTCTCTAAATGTTACCAGAAATAGCACCCATTCTTGTAATGGTGTATCGACATCTTTGGTTATTCCTTCGATTCTTGGAAAACAATTAAACAATGACTACACGATCAAGTTATGTCGTTCCTTGGCGGTACGTACTTCCTCCACTTACCTAGTTTCGTCTTGTGCAACAAAATAGTTTGGTCCTGCTCTTGGTCTTTACGTTCACCGGATCCTTGTGGTTTCTAGAGGAAATAAAGCCCACGCTTTTGCAGTTATTAGAAGTACGTTAACTCACAGGCGATGTAGATCCTATAGCTAGAAATGAGAAAAAAGTCTCTGTACTAAAGGTGAGTAGAGAAACCAACACAGAACGTTATTAAACCAATGCTGTAAATCATCAGAAACTAGAGAAGATTTGTGGAGAGTCGTTTTCTATCAAGCAACCCCTAGAGTACGACATATCTTTTTACCCGAAACAGTCTTAACAGAATAGACAGAGATTACTTTTTCTACGTCTGAAAATTATTTCTCGTTTATAGACTGCATTCCTTTAAAAGAAAAAAAGTTATTAATCTTTATTTTAAAAAGGTCCGCTTATCTCCTCTCTGAGCCATCTACTAAGTGCGTTTATAATTGTGGTAACTTTTATTACACTTAAACGTAATATTACTTTATGACGCAAGCTAGCGAAACTTGGTGGACTTACACTTTCTACTCAGCAAGATCTAATTCTGTAGAAGATCTTAAAATTACTTAAGTTTTTGAAACTCAAGTAGTGGACAAGAAGTTGTAGTAAACTTCCGCTTAGGTGAAACCTTATTTACTGTTTTATGTATACGTTTCTATAACGGCAGCGGAATATTTTACAATTCCTTGCAAAAAATCCTGATGGTGTCGGTGATAAGGGCTGTAAGACTAAAGAATCGTATTGGTAATTGTGCTCCTCTAAACTGAACACAAATAGTATCCGTTTGAAAAGTACCTGGATCAGCATGATAGAAAATGGAGTTTATTAAGTATTACCTTACTACTATGTCTATGCTTTTATCAAAGTGGCAAGATATTGGTTCTATCAACAATTGGTGTAACTTAAAATTTAAAGCCCAAATAAGAAATTTTACAAAAGACTCCCTTGTGGGATCTGCTTATAAAAAGAAAGAATCTTGATCCTCTGTTGCAGTAAGAGTCTACAGCACCTAGAATATAAAAGGTACCCGTTTGTTTGTTTATTTAAACAGGAATCCCTGACCTAGACATTTCAAGATTCCTTGAGTCCTTTATTTACAGTGTGTCAAAATTTTAGTTTTTGAACCTTGCATTCCTGCTTCTAATGACGACCAGTTTTGCCCTATGGACCCACCACAGCAATACGTTTAGCTTTTCAATCTTTGAGTTTTTAGAGGTAAGAAAGATCATTTTGTTAATGCAAACATGTAACAGCCAGCGTTGTTGGCTTCTCCGCTTGGCTATCCGGTGATTGCCAAGGGTCCTGGGATTTTTGTGGTCTCTAGCCGTCATTTAAAAAATGTAATTTCAATTCTTAAAAAGTGTTGCTACTTAATATCTGTAATAATCAAATCAATAACGTTTTGTTTTATTTAAAGGATTCTGTAGAGTAAAGCAGCGAGCTTAAACTGAGATCGTCATCGCTAGATATAAATGAAGAAATTTCCAAGTTTAATATATCTTGTGGTCAGAAAATAAGATCGAGGAAGGCTCTTTTCTAAAAATATGAAAGGAGGGAAAGTCTTTCTTTGGTTTTCACAAAAATATCTCTCACTAACTCCCTAGCAACTTTTTATTGTTTTTATTTTTTATTTATTTGCTTGCCATGGTTCAGCTTATATGATCTTTAGTGGACCACGATGAAAATAAATGTATTCTTTGTAAGAGAAAAAAGGTTGAAAATCAGTATACAATTTAAAAGGAAACATAATTCACAACTTACTAAATCTTAGCAATTATAAATTTTGTAATAAGATTATTGACCGTGAAGAAGACACCAGTAAAAACTTAAAATCAAGCTATCAATAATAAGTACCTTTAATGAAGGAAACATTTAAGGAACTTCAACTGAACATTGTAGAATAATTTGTGGAATAAATTAAAACTTTCGTAATCGGTATTCTTAGATCTATCAACGACATAATCCCAAAACCGGGTTGAGGGCAACTCTTTAATCAAATCAAAACTACATAAATGAAGAGAAATGTTGCTATTTTTGTTGTTTTGTTTGCCAATTTTAATATCTGATGGAAAGAAAAAAAGGATCGGGGCAAAATCCGTCTTAGAAATGTGAGGGAAACGTTACCAAAAGAATTTACTTGTTCTCTGCTAAAAGTTTGTTGATATAATCTGCAAAAAGGGAATTTAATAAAACAGAGAAGCAATTTGCTTATTAAAATGACGAAAGAAAGATTAAGGTATTCTTGATTTATCTGTTTCACGTGGTTCCATCTACATGATTCTTAGTGAACCATAGAAAAGAAATATTTTGTAAGGTGGTGAGTAAAGTCAGAAACGGTTCAAAGGGAAATGTAATAAGTGATACACAAAACTCTACTAATTATAGATTTTCTAACCAGAATATTGTCAATGAAAGAGGCACCAATAGAAAAGCACAATAAAACTAAACCAGTAAACTTAACATTATCCAAGCAAATATTTAATGAACCTGGACTTGAAACTGAACTGAACCAAATTACCAAAGTTTCTAACTAGAGTACGTTTGTAAGTAAAAAACGAACGATCTACTAGGCGCAGGACTCTAGAAGTCGTTAGTATGCAATTGAGGAAATGAATGTACCTAAAGATATATAGATGGAGGCAAATAAAAAATACCTGAATAATTCCAAAAGGTCACCAGAGAAAAAATAATTAGTCAACCTTGATTTCCCTTCGGATGCCCCAGCAGACTGATTCCTTATTAGTGACAGCTCTATAATCTAATAACATAGTAGTCTTTGTAAATAAAAAGAAGAAATATCTTATAGTGTCTGTTTTATTCTGCACACTTTGATTTCCATTGTGATATAAAATCTAACTCCTCTTGACTACTTCAACAAAAAAAAAGAGAAGAGTTTAGAAGAGGAACGCGTTCTTTCGCTATTTGTAGGATTATTTAAATTCTGTTGTATGAGAAAGGCCCCATTCAGAAAAACAATAAAGAAGAATGGATTAATTTCCATAATGTCATAAAAATTTGATAAACAACAGAACATGCCAAGTAATAATTGAGAACGATGATTGTGATATTTTTTAGAATTTTGACATATTGCAACTGATCGTACTATAACTTGATAGCAATGTTCGGAAAGCCCACAATGAAAATGTTATCAAATATCTTGATTTCTTTTACAAAACTCAAAGCAACTTAGGAGTTAAGAGATGTAGCACCCTACTTATTACAAACAGTGTACTTAGACGGATCTAGCCATCGTAAACAACTAGGCTCGTAAGTAATAAAAAGCATAAGACATAAAACCCAAAAAGATATAATACAATGCACTGATAAGTAGAAAAATGCCTAAGATACTTATCTGACGATACATTACACAACTCGCGCAATGATTATTGTAATTTCTACAGCAAGAAAAATCAAATAAGAAAATAATTTGTACCTTTCCTAACACGCAGAACTAGAAATCAAAACGCAAAAGTGCTAACGAAAAACCAAAGCTACCGACAGACTATGTTAAGTAAATGAATAATATTACATCAGATAATTGAGATGCTATGACAAGCTTTGAGAAATACACTGAAAAGGAATTTTTCTAAACGAAAATTGTTAGATAAAGAATGTTACTAGACAACATGGCATTTCTAGGAAGGTAATTTGGTCTCTAGAAAATATTAATGCGCACCAACGCGACAGTATCTAAATTGTAACTAATGATCTCTGCACGGAACTGCAGTTTCATTAATAAAAACATAATAAGACCACCACATTATTACGAAGACACTACGTGTATCTACGTAGCTACCTGGTTACATATTTATATTCTTGGCATTTCTAACATTTGCAATAATTATAGGTAGCAAAATGTAACACTAGACACCATGAAAAAGTTAATTGCACATATTTTGTTATCATTATTATTATTAATTAACAGTAAAAGTACTTTGAGACGGTACATGTCAAAAACTTGCACTTGTGTAAACATTTTTAGCATTATGTAAATATTCAGTACTAAAAGATAACTGAAAGTTTTCCCTTCCAAACTTTATTGCAACTTTCTCAAACACGTAAATACAAGTTCTAAATTTCCCGATCTTAGTTACTCTTTCACAGTCGACTTTATCTAAAAATAATGTTTCACGTATATGATTCACGTTTTCACTGCGCAAATTGTAAAAGAAGATGAAAGCTCTACTTTCGAAAAGAAGCACTCATTTCACCACTTCGACCTTAGAGCTTAGCAGTAAATAAAGCTTCCCTTATGTTTTATTGCCCCGCAAAGAAAAGGCAGTGCTTTCAAAAAAGAGCGTATAATTAAAGTTTTGTGTGAATGAGTTACGCGTTACAGGCTTAAAACATTTCCAGAAACATAAAGATTTTATCTTATGCTGGGAAACTATTTCTGGAACCGTAAGAAATTCTAAAGTAAATTATTTTCTGTTGGTATTGCTGCTTGCGGCAACCAAAAAGAAACAACGCGTGTATGTAGCTCGTATTGTAAATATAAAAAATATTCTATTTTTCTTTTTATTTTCGCGCTGTTGTTATAAAAAGCTGTACGGGAGGTTTCATATTCCAAGACGAATAACCCTCATCGTTGCTCGTGACAATGAGGATTTGATCGTCTCGTAGATGGAAAGCAATTGTCGCGCTAAAGCACATTTTGATGTGAAGATGTCGATAAAAACGTGAATTGCAGGATGTAGGACACACGCTGCCATGAATATTTCAGGCATTCCAATGATTGTGACATTCGGCGCCGCCGCTAATGAACAATTCATACACGGCAATCTGGGAACGAGCGGCCTATAAAAATCAGAAGCATTTTATAAGATTGCGAATTCCTAACGTGTCGCTGGAGCAATCTTCTGATGTCTTGCTATTACGAGGTAATCATGGGGTCGCGCTATCATTTGTACTCTTTCCAATATTCCCGCATTACTCGCTTCTCAGCTTTCCAATTTCCTTATTTATTACTTAACACCTAAACTAGTTTGTAAAGTATTCACCTTCCATACGCATGTGTGCAGGTAGTCGTAAATACCGCAACTTCTACAACAAATTACTGAAGTTGTGTAATACACTTAGAGAACGTAGTTACAGAATAACTTATAATAACCTCGTGTCTGTCAAACTAGCGAACGAAGTTTATGCAATTTTAATCTGATTTAATATATGGTTTGAGTTTGCGAACCCAGTTAATTTTGGTAATACTCATATTTTTCACTTTATTGCTTAAGTTTTAGGAGCAGTATTTTTAGGAGGAAGCCCTAAACCAACATGTTTACTGTCACTTTCTGTGCAGGGGCGAAGTACGAGCCGATTATGGTGGATAACGCTTACAAAGTTCATATGAAACTGACTATTCGTAGTGTCGGACCGTCCGACTACGGTTCGTATAAATGCGTCTCCAAGAATTCCCTGGGGGACACTGATGGTACCATCAAACTATACCGTAAGTATACCGCAATTTAATTTTTGTTATAAACTTGTTAAATGTGCTATTCCTATACCATTTTGGGATAAATTTACACTTGTGGGTCATCAGTTTTATTAAACTGCCCCTTTCTGCCTTCCTAATTCTAAAGTATTTTATAGAGTAGGAAAATCGTAATGCTAATACAAAGGTTTGTTTTTTTTTTATTTTTAGAATGCGGTTCGGTTTTATAGCTATAAACGTATTATTGAATTCGTTTGTTTTATAGACAGGGCAATTACAAGTCTTTGTAACGGATCACTTATTGAAAATGAAAAGCGCTCAATAACAAAGATAGTAATAGGAGATTTTTGTTCACCGTGTTTTAAAAGATGGAATTACTTAGCTATAGAAGAGTATAAAATGCATCTCTTATCATCAAAAGTGTATTCATTAACGTTGAGGTATATTCAATTCTCTACTATAAATATATCCATTACAGGACAAATAGAGTTTTTGTTCTAGCAAAGCCGTCCTTTACAAATCTGTAAAACTTCATTACCATATAGTATAGCAACTACGTTATGTGAGTTGTGATCCTAAATATTAAAGGAAAACAAAAGAAAAAAGATACAGAGAGGGAAAAAATAGAAAGAGGAGTTGGATATGTTTTGTAAAATGCTCTGATGGTTTCTAGTGCAATCATATTTCTTTGAAGCTTTTTAGTACGAATAGATGTAATTCTCTTTCCTTTTTCATGATTTTACGTACATTTTTCAAAGAATGTATGAACCTTCGTTCACTTCCTATTTTGTGATTATATAAAATTGAATTCTGTGGATTCTTTTACGTAAAGTACGACGGATTCCATTTTAAACACTGATTAACTAAAAGGCATTTTAAAGATTATTAAACAATAAGTAATAATTTTTAATGGTAATTTCTTAATAAAGTCGGATTCTACCCGTGTCACTCTAAGAAACCACTTTGCCTACATTGAAGATTACAGAAATCTAGAAAGGGACAAATTTAATTTTATCAAACTTAAAGAAAATTCAGCAAAGACCTTTCTTTAACCTCATCTTCAAGAGCATAAGCATGTAGTACTTTAGTTAAGTGAGAAATCTGTGAAATGGCTCATTAGAACACACGACGTTAACTTGTCACCATATTAATTGGATCACTATGTAAATTAGAGAACAGCGAGCGAAATGCCGTAGGCATTTTTAGAAACCAAAAGGCGTTTTCTTGTCTTGTTGAAACCTTACCGTGCATAGGTATTTCTTCAATTTTAAGAAACCTTTTAACTAGTTTGTCAAGTGGACAAAGAGAGTTTAAATTACAAGAAATTTTTAAAGGAGCTGTAAAAATTCTAATTTTCCGCCTAATATCCAGCCAAGTTTGGTTTGTCGAAAATTCGGTTGATCTGGCTCAAAGGACCAATGTTTGATATATTGAACTGTATATTTATTGATACTGTTGTAACTTGTTGTTACATCATTTTAAACTTAACTGCTAACATTTAAGTAAGTAAGGTTTAACGTATAGGGTGTGTTACCCCCGCCCAGGTTCCCATAGAAGCTGCGTACTGTACTCAACATGACTGACATGGGAAATTCCTAAGCCAGCTAGTCTTTACAACCTGCTGAGTTTATTCTTGCAGTCCCTAACCAGTGCTTTTAGCCATCTTGGGACGGCATTGACATAGCCCACCTCGTTTTGTTAATGATCTCTACAGTTTTGTGTCACCAAATCATCAATGCGTAGGTAATGGTGAGTATTGTCTTTATTACCTTTGCTTTATTGATATTTACAATCAGCTGTGTCGGTTCAGAAGTGGTGTAATGATTTTTCCTGGTTACTCTATCCGCTCTAAGTTCCTGAATGCGTTTGACTTTAATTTAATTTTAGTTTGATTAACTATTAAGGTGGCTAGTTCCGATTATCTTTTGAGTTTCTGCTCATAAGTACCTTGCGGCATAAATTAATCATTTAATCAATCACTGGACTATTTCAAGTGATTTTCCCTGTGCATCTTGCAAGACACTGATTTATTCGCAAAGACCTTTAAGAGTTTTGTGCAATGAATGCAGAGTCTTTACTGTTGTCTTCTAAAGTTTGTCTGCCTGTACGCTAAGCAATTGAACAATCTATAAACTTCGGCTCTAAGAGCAAATAAGGCTTGTCTTTTAATTATTATAATTTTATTAATTAAAACTTCGTTCCTCCTTTTACACTTATCTTCTTTACCATTACTGCAAAGGATACATCTAGGACATCAGTTAGCATGAGCTAACGTTACAGTCCAGTCAATAAGCTGGGAAAAAAGGCCGAATTAAAAAAAACACTCAGATCTAATTTAAAAAACTTTTTTGCAATGCTTTCTATGTGACCCCATGATCATTCATGACTATTGAGCCCTTTCCCGCGCCCTCCCTTCTCCCCAAATCGTGAAATCAACCTTTTTAACCACCCCCTTTCTGGAGATTTTGTTTTATTTGTGTGTGAATTTTAGCTCCAAAATGGCTTCTAGGAGGTTTTTTTGAGTCGCTGATTACGAATCTGGCATTAGTTTTCCGGAAAAGTGAACCTGACCGTGGAAAAACGGAAAATTTGGCCTAATTTCTTGCAAAATTTTTCTTGTTTGTGAAAATTTTGAATTTTAACTCGAAAATGGGTTCCAGAAGGTTTTTTTTGTCGCTGATTACGAATCCGAGAATAGTTTTTCGGAAAAACCACTCTGGCCGTGGAAAATCGGGAAATTTTGCCCAATTTTGGCAAACATTTTGGAGTTTCAGCTCGAAAATGGGTTCTAGATAGTTTTTTGGGTCGCTGATCACGAATCCGGCATTAGTTTTTCGGAAAAGTAAACCTGGCCGTAAAAAACGGAAAATTTAACTTAATTTCTGGAAAAATTTCTTTTCGTAAAAATTTCCAAATTTTGGCTTGGAAATAGGTCCTAGGAGGTAATTTTGGTCGCTGATTACGAATCTTATATTAGTTTTTCGGAAAAACCACTCTGGCCGTGGAAAATCGGAAAATTTTGCCTAATTTTGGCAACCATTTTGGAGTTTCAGTTCGAAAATGGGTTTTAGATAGTTTTATGGCCGTCGAACATCGAAAAATTTGGCCTAATTTCTGGAAACATTTTTTTTTTTCGTGAAAACTTCCAAATTTTGGCTCGAAAATGGGTCCTGGGAGGTTATTTTGGTCGCTGATCACGAATCTGATATTAGTTTTCCGAGAAAACCATCCTGGCCGTGGTAAATCAGAAAATTTCTGAAAACATTTTGGAATTTCAGCTCGAAAATGAGTTCTAGACAGTTCTTTGCCATTTTCTTCATTTTTCTCATGCTTAACCGCTTTCGCATTCGATGTAGTCGACATGTTTGAAACCAGTTTTCACTGTTGCGGTGAATATTGCGGTAAACCCGTAAAAAATCATTAAGAAATTTTCAAAAAAAAACGTGTTTTATGTCGATTTCGGGGTAATAGCATGCTGCCACTTCGAAAACATTTAGAAAAAAGCTTTTTTTTAGATTTTCCAATTTTCCACGGCCAGGGTAGTTTTTTCGGAAAACTAATATCGGATTCATGATCAGCGACCAAAAACCCTCTAGGATCCACCTTGGAGTTAAAATTAAAGATTTTCACGAACAAAAAAAATCTTTCCAAAAATTAGGCCAAATTTTCCGTTTTTCCACGGCCAGGTTCACTTTTCCGAAAAACTAATATCGGATTCGTAATGAGCGACCCAAAAAACCTTCTAGAAGCCATTTTTGAGCTAAAATTCACACACTTTCATAAATAAAAAAAATCTTCAGAAAGGGGGTGGTTAAAAGGATTGATTGCATGATCTGGGGCAGAAGGGGGGCAGGGGGGAGGTCTCAATAGTCATGAATGACCTTGGGGTCATAACAACTCACTGCAAAAAAGAATTTCCAAATTCGTTCTGATTGTTTTTTTTTATTCTCCCAGCTCATTGACTGGACTATTAAGGGATGTGAAGAATATCCACTGGGCTGAAATGTAAAAATAATAATATATTATTCAACGAGCACATGATGTAGGCTATTATTGAAGAGGATGAAGATTACACACTCGTCGAATCATCCAAGTGAATAATGCCCATTATGTGCGAGTCGAATACGACGTTTTATCTACGATTCTAACGCTTCTGAGAAAGATCTGGAGGTGGACTCCCTGAGGGAGGCGATGTCCGAATTCCTGAATATGTAGAAGTCAATGAAAGTAAACAATCTTCACAAAGAGAGTTTTAGACCTGGAATACAAGGATCCTCTGAAAACGATGTCCAAATTTTTTTTCTAACAATAAATAGTTTGAGATTATAATAATTTCTATTTTGTTTATATCTATAAATAGTCAACCAACAAAACACCGCCAGTGAATAAAATTCATAATACACTAGTATTTTATGAGTATGATTATATCCCTATGGTTACGCGTATAACGCCTATATTATTGAAGAGTCGTAGATAAATAAAATAAAAGCCTAAAAATCTAAAATTTACCAAATCGATGAATCTTTGATCCTGGAGCCGGTTTAGTTTTTCGAGCTAGTTAAGTTTTCCTAATTGATCAGGATTTTGGTAATAATCAACTTTTTCAGAGATCTTTCTGACATGTTAATTACCTAATACATGTCAGTACAAATTTTTGATTACCGACGTTCTTGTTTTAAGATCTTTGAAAGAATCTTTGTTGAACGATATTCGAAAGAGACGACAGAACACCTCTCTTACATCGAACTTTTCTGTAAAACCTATTAGCTATTTGAGAAAAAAAGATTGAGAAAAGCATATTTTCATAATATTTATATAATTTGAAAAAGTTAATAATATTGTGAAAGAATTCCATTAAAATGTTTACGTAATTCTGAAGCTACTTAGTTTCTCTACCTATTTGACATTTTGTTATGTCTTACGTTCGTAACAAATATAGTCTCTGGTTGAATATGGAAGTATACAAACCTTATAAATTTTATTGATAAAGTCTACGTTCAACAATAATATTGCTCTTAGTTTATTCATAAGCATACGCATACAGTTTCTTAAGAGAAATGTATGTATACGACCGCCTGCCCGTGTTTTGTATAAAAAATATTTCACTTTTAAAACATTAACTTAATGATTTAACAAACAGGATTATTTTTAGAGATACGTACATATACAAGCGTCAATTTTATTTGTGTGTAAAAAAAGCACAACGTGTTAGCTATTAGAAAAGCTTCCTAGCGCCTATACTTCTCAATTTTATACGCCTACAACACCCTTTAGAAGAAACTTTTTAAGATCAATAAATCAAAATAATTCTTTAGAAACATCTTTTAAGCTGTTGCAAAAAAATATTTTTAGACATATAGCTTTTCCTTTATTATTACTTCATGTGTAAAGCTTCAACATGGATTTATTGATATTATGTTGTGATAATTCTCTAGTTAGGGTAAATGTTTTATCAAATATGGAAAGAGAGATTTTAAAATTTACAAAGCAAAGAGAAACTTAAACCTTTAATATTAATCTATCACAGTGAACATTTTCGAAGTTTATTTAGGATAATGAAATTTAGAAACAAGGACCACAGAAGTTTTTAATATTGTTCAATGTTCTTAAATATTTTACCTACTCTTGAAATCGATAACGGGGTTGCCCTTGGCCTTAGACACCTATCCCTCTCTGCCGTAATAATAATAACCCAAATCAAATCTCATCTAAATGTTCTAAATGGCAGTTCTAACAATGTCTTTGCCAGATGACTTCAAAGGGTATCCTTTCATTGCTGTATAAATGGCAAGCTTTAAAAGAGTTTTTTTGTCTATCTATACTAGCTTTAACATGAACTGAAAATTTTAGTAATAATATTCTCTCGCAAACGTTCTATTCTGTATGTTAAAATAATACCTAGAATCATAAACAGGGTATTTCTCACAATTAATTACCTTACGAATAAATATCTTAGCAGAAACTAAAGTATTGACGCTGTTTAAATCAGACCTGTACAGACTAGTACATCTTTATGTATTTCTTTAGATGTCGTCATGCATCATAATATGTATAATCAATCGATTTGCTTACCCTAAAACTGTTGTATACTTGCATATTTGTATGCATAAAGTTCTTGTGTAGGTATCACATTTATTTCTAAAACGTAGCAGGCTTATTATAATTATGTAGCTAACCAACTTATTCAAACATTTTATATGATGGATGCTATCATTTAGCAAATTAAATAATAAAAGTTTATTTTTGGATTGTTGTCAGTATTCGGTGTCACGATAGAAGGGGCGAATATTCACTTTCCAAGTACGCAAGGTATGGCAACTTCTTGCAAAAGGTTTTGAATTTCTTAATGATTCCTTATAGTTAATTCTGACGTCTTACAATAGAAATGTCATTTTTAGGGTTAAAATTTATTTTTATTTTTTCATTTGTTTTATTTTTAACCGATTATTATGCAACGTTACTCATCTATAATACTTGTACTTAGATTGTTACAATATTTCTGTTCCATTTCATTAAAATACAAATTTCATGTTATCAACTAAATCTGTTCTGACTTTGTCTATAAATAAATTCGGTTGGTTTTTGCTTCCGCTTACACAAGGTTATACTAGTTTCGTGATGATCATTTGATATATCTAATATGTTGTTTTATACAATATGATTCACTGGCTTTTTGCTGTTTCTACCAATTTTAATAAAATTATAAAAGTTTTATGAATTCTTTCTATTCAAATTTTCAAAGATTTATAGTAGAATCTACTTATTTTAAAATAAATTTTGGATGACAAACTTAAGAACGGATATATAGGGTGAAGAAGAAATTCCGCATTTATCTACTAATAACAAATTCGAACACCAATTTGGATTTTTCAGCTTAAGTTTGCCAAGTACAGTTGCGTTTTCTCCATTTATAATAAAAGTACTTACTTACTTTGTATTTCTGAAATTAGAAAACACTTAGTGAATTACCCTACAATCAAAATATCAACTACCAGAAGTTTCTTCTCTTACAAAATACTAAAAGCTGTTAAATTAAGATAGTACAACGTTTCAAAAATATTATGTAACTTTGTTTATTAATAATTTCTATTAAAACCATGTCTCACAGCAATATTCGAATAATAACAATAAATGAAATAAAAATTTGTTGCTTTCATAATAAGGAGTGTCATGAAAAGAAAACAGTGTTTGAACTGTTGAACTGAAATAACAAGTTATGCAGCTTATTATTATTAATAATGGCAGGAATATCCTAACCATTGCTGAAAAAGTAGACGCAGTGCGTTTAGCTGATGAAAACGTTCTTTCATTCAGCATCAAAATCTTTCATTCAAGGTTTTTGTTTTGACCACTTTTGTGGTTTTGAGCAACTTTTTTCAATTTTTTAACTTCTTGCATTTATTTTTGAATGCAGTAGGCTAATGGTTTTTAGTAAAATCATTTAGAAATTGTATAAACATCTTCTTGAAAGGGTAGTATATTTGGGCAAAATTTGAAACCGAAGAGAAAATAAATCAAGAGAATACATGGTATGAAGGTGAGAAGTGAAACACTCTGTATAACTACCCTTAAAATTAATCGAAATTAGATAAATGAGATTTGTTAAGAGTTGTTAGCAAGATAATTCTTGATTCATTGATAAATTGAGCATAAACTTATCTTAGACAACATAGTGCTATAATAACCAATTTTTATTAAAAACAATTAAAAATTAACACTACAATAAAATAGTATACAGACAGATAATGAAAATGGCAGAAAATTAAACTGAAAATGTGATAATGTCAACAGTGACGCAAATATAATTTAGGCCCCCTAATGATGCAAATCATTATTTGCAATGTTGATTTCTTGTTATCTGTAATAAACTTAATAATAATAATAATAATAACCAAAATTTTATATTTGTTGTCTTTGTTTAATATACAGGGTGTAGATAAATAACACCGAGAAACCGACGGATGCATAAATAGTTTTTCAAATGGCTCCGGAGTTATCGGCTTTGAAAGTTGCATGCAAACATTTTAACTTTTGTCTTTTTCATTTCCATCCGACGCGACGTTAGGTGTGTACCTTACCTATAAAGTACACCTTGTGTAATTGGAAGTAAGTTTAAAACGCCGGGCAGGCAATTTCCTACAATTATAAGACAAATCGATAGGTCCCATTTAAAAAATTACACCCATGGTAAAACTTTTCAGTTGCTATACTAATCACCAAGTTATTTTTACAAGCATAGAAGAGAATGATCAACAGTTACATTGCAGATAAATGTTCATGTGCTTTAATGGCAATTAGTTTAGTCCAAGCTTGCTGTATACACTTTGAAGGGTTTCAACATTACTTACCTACTTAATTATCCCGTAACCTCTTCTACCTATGGTGTAGCGGTGATATCTCTTTCTATGCTGTTCTATCTTGTGCTATGTTCTTTGCTTGCATCCACGTGAGCCCTTTCTCTTGCAGTGTATTTGCGATTTTTGTGTTCCATGCGGTCCTCGGTCTTTCTCTGCTATTTTCCCTTTCCAATTTTGTTTCCCACAGAATTTTTGCTGCCTTGTTCTCTCCCATTCTCGTCACGTGTCCAAATCACCTGAGTTGTTGAGTTGCTGTTTTATCTGCGATGCACTTTATTTCAAGTTTTCTTCTTATTTTTTCGTTTCTTATTCTTCTCTTCTACCTTTCTTAGTATTTTCATTTCACATGCTTGAATGTTGGCTCTCTAGTTTATTTGTTAGCATCCAGGATTCGCATTCGTATGGGAGTCAAAATCATTACATATATTCTTGACTCTGTTCTTTTACTAATTTCTTTTTTGTTGAAACAGGCGCTGTATAACGTTCTATAAATTTTATTTATGTTGGCGATTATGTTGTTTATTTCCTTCATTGGGCCTTCTCTCGTTTCTATTATTGAGCCTAGGTATTTTATGTAACTTGTTCTGTGTAACATCTGATTTTCGCACATTATTTCTACTTCTTCGGCTTCTCTTCCTCTACACATTTTCTCCGACTTTCACTTTAATCTCTTCTTGTTCTGTTTCTTTAGATTTTTCATCTGTTCTAAGTTCTTCCTCATTGTTGACAGGTTTGTCTTTTTGTTTGTCTTTGGATTCTAAAGGTTCTATGACAAATTCTTACCATCTAGCTAATGTTTCGATGTTTTCCGATAGTATACGTCCATCTTTAATTTTAACTCTCTAGTGAGTTTTTCTTTTTTTTTCTTAGATTTCTTGGAGTTCCTATTTGTGTTTTATTACAGCTTTTTACTAAATTTTCCCCAATTGTTTTGACTTCGCTTTCTCTTACTATTCCAAAGATCAATAAGGTTTTTCAAATTTGCAAAAATAAAAGGAAATTGTTTACGTTTCTTTAGTGAATGTATCTTTGACGGAGGTATCGTACTTTTTGCGTGAGATGGATAGGATTTTAATCAAAAGATGTTTGGAAGTGTGCTGGCTACAGAAAATTTAAAAAGTGTAGAACGAAGAATACTTATTGTTTCTGTATCTAAAATTAATTAAGAAAGAAACGATATATTAAGTAATCTTGAGATATTTATGGAAAATTAGAACGAAAATGAAGATGGTAAAAGAGGTGAGATGATGATATAAGTTATGAGCAAATTAAAAGAGAATAATATTGATAATAATAGTAATAGATTTTCTGGTATCAGGATCTCTAGTAAAGTCTGAATTGGTGAACCCTTCTAGATACAAAATCTTCACATCCATATTGTAAGTTTAAAATCCATAAGGGTATCTAAAAATTCTTTTTAAGTACAATATTCATATGTTTAGTGTATAGCTTCCTGATATATTATAAGCGAATGCCTGCGTTATCATTTTCTGTAGACCCTGAAAGCAAAACATTTTGATCTGCAGGTGTTCCTACATTTTTACAATCAGACATATTGAACTTCTCGATTATTTTCTTGAGTTACAAGAGCTTTTAATTTTAACTTTTTCTTGGGTGAGATAAGAAAATCGACAGACTTTTGACTTATTAATCACACCAAAAGACATGCAAAGATCAGTTTTACAAGCTACAAATTTCAGAAGTACAGAAAGTCAGTAAATTTAGAGTTCCACTCACATAGAACCTATTTCAGGACATACAGGCTCTTATTTAATAAACTTATATTACTGACATCTATACTTAATCCTTCTGGAATTTCTGTGCATGTTTCCTTATGTAAATTCTCAATTGATAATATTGTCTTTAATCAAATTGGTCAATTTTGGTGTCTCCTACAGTTGCTATTTCAATAAGATTCTTACGAAAACATACCTGATAATTGACAAAAACGTTTTCTTATAATCTAGGCTTTTCTTCTGTAAACATTCTTTGCGACAAGTCTAGCTTTTCTTCTTATAATATTACTGCTTGGCCCAGATTTAATTTTGGATACCCATTTTGAACCAGCTATACTCAGATTTTTGGGTCTGTCTATTATTTCTCATGTATTGTTCTGTTTTAGCGCAGTCAGTTCTTCATAAATGACCTTTAACTATTCTTTTCTATCTTCAGGTTTCATTACTTCTTCATAACCTTTAGGTTCTATGATTACTGCACTCAGTCCACTCTTTACTGCAGTTTGTTCTGAATGATTTGTTTTTGCTACGTCACCTTTGCTTTTGAGTCCCATTTTGAAGTCCAGTTTCTTCTAGGATATGGACATATGCAATAGAATCAAACACCCTGACAGCTTCAGGCCACAAACTTTTAGACAATAATTCTTGCTCATTTTTTTATTTTATTTTGGAGTATAGGGTACAATCCTTTCACAAACTATTCCTTCTTTTGTTAAAGAATTTTCAGTTTCTTCGTTAGTAAACTCTAATTTGTTGTCCGTTTCTATTGCTTTAATTTGCTTTGCGGTAGTGTTTGCTATTGTTTCCATTGTAAAAGCTTTAATTCTATTGACATTGAAGATGAAGACATGAAGATGAATAAATTTAAAGTCTGTTGCTTCTTTCTTAAATAAGAGAAGCTATCTAGGGCCATCTATGTATACCTAAAATATTCATTGACGTAGACAAGTCTGCATGAATGTATTCTCCAGGTTTCGTGGTCGCCTATTTGACAATCTTTACAGAAAAAGTCCTTAGCAGTATCAGCATTTTCACATCATTTGTTTCTTTTCAAAAAAACATTCACAATTGGTATGTTACAGTTATCTTTAACTTTCATCGGAGCCAAACATTTTCTAGAACGTCGGTGTGTTATCAATAGATAACAGTTACGTGCACTGTAACATACCTTACATCAATTAAACGAGAAAGAAATAAGGTTTCTTTTGAGCTGAAAGTCGACTGTTCATTACATTAAAAAACTACCAACTTTATGCTATATCTCGGATGTAAAACAGTTAATCGTTTGGGGATAATTATCATATTCTAAGTATAAAACCCCTTTACGACTTTTTCATACTTTTCGGTATTCAGAATAAACTGATTTTAAGATTTCGGATATGTACTCCTGATGAGTAAATTGTTTGCTCATTTAACCGACCTTGTATCTCTTACGGTTTAAAATATCCTAATGCAGGCCATCTCCCATCTCCCATCTAATACTCTATATAGTAGAATCTACTCATTTTATAATAAAAAAGCTTGGATGACAAAAGTTAAGAACACATATTTATTTTATTTACTTGACAGTAACTAAGAAGAATATATAAAAACAAACTTTTTTATTTATATCTTTCTAAATCGTCTTTTCCCTTTTGAACTTTGCTCCCTCTTTTCTTCTGAATCGTTCTTCAGTTTTTCCTGCACTTGATATTTTCTTTCGTTCAGGGATAATTTAAGGAAAAATCAGAACTGAACAAATGTAAAATATTTACGATTCCTATGGGTAGAGAATATCTCATCCGGAATTTTGTTTTCAAACCTAATACATACATGATTCATGCATCCGTCCCTGAGTATACCCGTTATTTTATTAAGTATATATATATCTTAAATAATATTCAATCCTGCCATGATCTGGGGCAAGCGTTTTGTATTTCATTTTAATAAGAAGAAGTGTTGAAAATATAATATTTTAGAATATTTTAATTTATTGACAAGTTCATGCAAGCAAGACTTAAAAAATAAACAACTTGCTTTTTAGTCGCTAAGCTCTTTTAATAATTAGTTACATAAATAACAACAATTATAATAATAATTCTGAAATCTTATCGTCATTTAAAACATTTTTGTTGTTTAAGTTTGACAAAACAAGAATAACATTTTCTACATTGTTTTTAGCAGAAGTGTGTGTGTCTTGACCAGCATCTAACAAATAATCATAATTATGAATATTATCTGAATACAACCCGGGCATATTGGTCTTCCTTAAAATCTTTCCATAACTTTTTGGATCATAAACTTAAACAGAATCTCCTGTTTGCAGTTTTGGTAAATCGTGAACGTTATATTTTTTATTATAATCTTTTTCTTGTTTTCTCTTCTCTTTTTTAGTTAGAATTGACACAAACCACATTTTAGAAAAACGGGCATCTAATCCTTTTAAAATCCTGTAAAATCTGTTGTATAATTTCTTTGTTATTATCTTTTGCTAATTTAAACTATTAGGTATCACATTACAAAATTTGAGGAAAAAACTGATTTCTTTTTGAATATGCAATATCATTATCTAGCACCAAATCATTCAATTGAATCTCTAGCATTAATCGTCCCTTCTAGTTTGCTGGGAAATAAAAGTAAGAAATTTTTTGTTTATCTGGAAAGTAACACTTCAGCTAGAGAAGAACTATTCTTTAAAAGAGTCATTTTGTACCCAAGAAGTGCTAATTGAAGATTCTTATGATCATCACCATTTTTCTTTATGAAATATCGCAATTTTCACAACCGCTTTTATTGCACCATTTGATTAGAAAAATAAGGACTGGGGATTACATGAAAAAAATCCATTTTTTAAATTGAAATTAGTAAATTTACCACGAAACAGTGGATCCTTGCCGGTTCTAGTAATATCAGGTATTCCAAATTTTGCTATTAATGTTAATAGATTTACAATAATTTTAATTGTTCATAAGTCTTTAAAGAGAAAAACCTTAAGAAACTTAGGAACGCTGTCCCAGGCCAAGCTCGTTCTAATATGAATTAATTTACATAAGAATCTTCAATCCCACACAGAGGTACATTGTGGTCATGTATGACTTCTGCTTGAATCTAGCTTTTACTTCACCGTTTGACACGTCGTAGGCTACAATAATCCTTTGTATAAACAGTGTTGGTTGTTCTATCCTTCTTTCTTCAATTTCCGTCCTAATACAGTAGCGCTTAATCAAGCCGTGGTTTGAGTACTGAGTTTGTCCTGCGCAAAATTTTGTAACGCGCAGTAGGTAGTGTGAATGAATTAGACCATGACAGGGTAAACATCTTCGTGTACCCGTGACAAGGGTTTCGCCTAAATAAAATCACACTACAAATTTATCTTTCGTGTTGCATCGAGCATTTTATAGGAATGCCATTGAATTGGTTCTTTGAGTTCAAATTACGCTTGGCTTTAGCAGATGTATAAGAGTTTTTGTGAGTGTTTGGATATGAAAATTTCTTTTAATTATCGTTTTGTGGGTTAATAAGACATTAAGCGTATTTTTGTTTAGTGAAGTGCTAGGATCGTAAACATTGCGCTCATCCCCCTTGGTTTCAGTTTCGAAGAGTTATCAAATTGTAGCAATATTTCGGCGACATCAAATTTTATATTAATAAAACAACCATCGTTTGGTGATTATCCTGTCTCAAGGATTTATTTGATAATAATGGACATTTATTAATTTTATGAAGTTAAATGCTAATGCGTATACCGACATTTTGGTGCTTAAACGGTGTCTCGTGCGTGAATAAAGTATTTTTCCTAGTGTGCGTTGTTTATATTTAAACTTAAGTATTTTACAAAAGTGACTTGAAAGATGCATTTAGCTTAATGAAGTGTAATTCCCTCAGCATGTAAACGTGTTAATATACGAAGTATATCCTCATGTTCCTGATTTATCTTAGCAAAGATCAACAAATCGTCGATATGTATTAATACACCTTTTATATCTTTTATTAATTTTGCATATCTTACTCTAAAACAACAAGTGTTAAGAGCCAATGTTAAAGTGAATATTGTTAGGTACCCATGTTTAATAATAATAAAAGTATAAAATAATTAATGATATTTATTAAGGATTTATAAATAGGTTAACAAAAGTAAACGAGCTATCACAACTGTTACCGAACCGTAAACAACTGAACTGATATCATGTAAAATAATGATAAGCTTTTTATATTACTAGTACAAACAAAGAAAAAGATAATAACGACGTTCTAAAAACTTCCAGGAGAGATTTTGTGATAGGTTCTTTAAGAGGAATTAGACGAAAGCAAGATTCTTTACCCTTAGAATAGATGTTCAAAGAAGTATTGCAGGTATTTTAAAAACGATTACTTAATCGATAAAAACGATATTCTAATTAATTGAAGAAGAATTTCAAGAATGTTTGAAAGCGTGGGACACTACATAAGTATACATGTATCTACCAATTGATAAAAGATGTCAAAGAGTAAAAACCCAATTGATAAAAACCTGGATAGTCATCCAACTTAAAAAAACAATTGAATCAACTATTTGAGATAAAGTAACTACAGTTTAAGTTATTCGGAAATTATTACGGCATAACCGAAAAAAGTGGCCTTATGCCTGTGCAGACTAAAAGAGAGTTGTGCTAGCAACAGCTCAAACATCAGAGAAGGGGAGTTCACAAAATAACCTAACATAAATAGGATTAGGATTCAATGATATAATAACAAAAAACCTCACTTATAGCTTAAAGCTGTCAAAAATTCGCTGGTGTGGCCCAATATTAGAAAACACTCTGTATATAATTATGTATTGGTAAAACACTCTTGTAGTAATAAATACTCTTTGACTTTGACTTAAGATCTTATTATATTATATAAAAAGCTAAATATTTACTTATCAATTATTAAATTTGCCACAATCTCAATAGTACAGTTAAACCATGTAACGTGCAACAACAAACGAAGAGATCTCATATATCGAGATTTTTAATAATCAACTTATAAAATTTTATTGTCTAATTTTACAATAATAAAACGCCATAATCTATTATTTGCAATGTATACGTTAAAAGAAAACAAAAGAAGCCATAGTCTTTTATTTAACAACAACAAATTTAGTTCATTAACAAATAAGGCCCTAATTTCAGCTTTAATTACGGGTACCTTTTACTGTAAAATTCACATTCTAAAACTATTTTATTCCACAAAAATATAATACAAATAAAACCATTAAACTAAATATACCCTACAATAATAAATAGTTCATTCAGCATGTCAACAGAAGAAGAATTTTCTCGTAAATTCACCTAACGTGAACGGCGATCGGAGTGATCAGTGACCCCTGCACGTATTTTTTTCACAAAGCTACGCAAAGAACTACTTTTATTCTTTCGCAAAAAACTGTCTCAGTGCAAAACAAACTAGCTTCGCCAGCAGGTTTTGAAATGAAAATTACATCTCGCACTTTAGAATGTATTGAGATGAAATGTTAAAGTTGGTTTCTTTGTAGAAGATTAATGATAGTTCTTAAACAATGTTTAACTGAAACTGTTTAATTTTTTCAAATTAGATCTACTGGCGTCTCCGGAGTTTTTTGAGATTGGAAAGATGTTAATTGAAACAAGTTTTACTTAAATTGTAGGAGTTGAGTCCTTGGGATTGGAGATTGAAGTTAAGAAATAATTGGTTGGAGTCTGTGATATAATGATAAACTGTGAAAATAATTAAATTTGGTTTTGATAATTGGTGACCCCAAAATTTGGTGAAATGATTGATGTTTTCACTTCTTTTTCCGTCATGAAGCCTGAAATAGAATTTATAAAATTGATTAAAGTTTGGTGTAGCTTCTTGTTTTATAGTTGGACTCTCTATTGACCGATTGATTGGAAATTGTATTACTTGTAGACCCATTGTGTGTTGCTTCTTCCATGTTTCTTCTTATACTTTATCTTTTCTTTCTTGAACGTATGTGAGCTCCGAACTCTGCAAAAAGGCATAAATCCTTTACAAATTTAGCTGGGCTCTGCTCCAATGTGAGCTCTTTACTTCCTTGTCTTTCAGCGGACTTGTAGCTGCTTTGTCCTTCAGCGGACTTCTACTGCTTTGTCCTTCAGCGGACTTATAACTGTCTTGTCCTTCAGCGGACGTTACTTCTAGTACAGCTTCTGATGAGCTACCTTGTTGCTTACTTGTGGCCTAGCTCCTGGTGAGCGGCACTGTTGCTACAGGTTCTATAAACTGCCTTGTGTGTGCACCCGCTTCGTGTGGTAAGTGTTAAGTAGATCCGGCTTTAGACCTGGTGCAGCTTCTGGTGAACTGCTTCGTATAGCAAGTACTAAGTATTTTGCTTGTGGCCCAGCTCCTGGTGAGCGGCACTGTTGTGCGATTACTTCTTTCCCCGAGCAGTCCTCGCTCGAGGTTGAGGGTATTCGTAGCTTTTGTTTCTTCTGTGGCAAGGTTGCGAGGCATAAATCCTCGGCCTCACTGGGATGACTTGACACAGCTACGAAAAGGCACTTTGTAGCGCACGAGATTGCTGCATTGTGTTGATCCCACAAGCGGCCATGTCCTTCATCTTGTTGGTGTTTGAAGACGATCGGCCTAAACTTCTTTGCATCTGTTGGTGGTTGTGGAACTTCTTATCTTCTGCCCTTGTAGGTTGCATTGTAGATATAGGCTCGGCAGAAGATTGTCCCAATGATGTTACTGGTTACTGATGCGAAGAGCTGTTGGGGGAAGAAAATGCGCTAGCATCTTCCCCTTTCTTCGAATTTTGAACATTTTCTCCATGCTGTCCCGTGTGCAAGATGTAGTTGGTCGATGTAGTTCCTGTGGAGTCCATAGTTGTTGGTTCTCCCTTGGAAGACCGTGACGGACCATCCCCAAGAGAATGGATCGAAGGTTCATGGACAGACTTGCAGCGGTAGTGGACGGCATCTCCACGCTGGTGGAACTCGAAGGACCATGAACAGACTTGCAGACGTAAGCGGCAAGTTGTTGTGTTGAGGATGGCTCCTTAGGGCTAACCTCGTTGTATGTATGTATAGCCTGGTCCGCAGTCTCACGAACCAATTATGCTCATTTGAAAGACTTGAGAGCAGCTAGTACATTTGTAGATTGGATAAACCAATTAATTGATAATACTATTTGGAATTTGAAGAAAATAATTTGTTTAATCTAAGAGTAAGCAATGCATTTTAATGCTCAGTTTTACAAAACTATTAACAAGCGTTTATTCCTGCCAGTCGAGATTTTAAAAGAAAATGTTTACTGAATGTCAGTTCTTCAATTTCGAAATATTTGGTACTCTTGAAAATCACTAATGATCAATGAACCTTTTAAAACTAGATAAGATGGTGCCGCCCTATTTACAATCCCAACCTTGAGTTGAACGAAATTATGATTAGAATAATTTAAATTAAGTGTAACTTAACCCATCTTACGGTAAGCTTGCCTGTGACAGCGTTTCTAGTCGACATAATTCAAGTTCACAAAAATTGAATTTTCCTAATTGGAAATATGCACCACCTTGTATGTTTCTGACACATTTTGAAATTGCAACAGTATCTTCTCGCTCTTTTTTTATAAGATAATAATAATTAATAATATACTGATTTTCTTATTGTCTCATTTTTCGAATTCAGATTTAATTAAATAGCGTTCGAGACGTTTTCTCCATTATGATGTTTTATAATTCTTTATTTTATTGACAAGGTAAACTTAACTTGTTTTTTAGTTGCTAATCTCTCCTAACAATTAATTACATAAATAACAATTATAATAATCAACTAATGTAACAGAAAGGAAAGGAGTACGCTTTTGAATTTGGCGTGGGGCACCAGAAAAGTGATATAGCGGAGAAGATTTTAATTGTCTTAAGTTTTATGTTAACACACTGCTGTGTGAATTCATCAAAAGCCGATTAGTAACTTTGGCTTTTGTGGGTTTTCCTATTAAAGTGTATAGTGAATGTAGCTAACTCAGTCTTCTTGAGAAAATTCACCACGACCTCTAGAAAAGTCTCAAGTTAGTTGTATTAAAGCTGATTTCTCGTAGCTGGTCTCAATCACTCGATAGTTTAATGTTAGATTAAGAGATAGTTCCACCCCAAAAGTCTATGGTGTGCAGAATTTATGGAAAAGTTTCATGTCTACTGAAGCACCTACAATGGTTTTATAGGTTTATAATATCGCAACTTGATCTAGAATAAATATGATAAGCTTCGGGTAAAAAACATCGAAAAGCTCGAATTTATCTCTTTAGATCAAAGATAGGATTTTTAATAAAATAACATTTACAGAGTTTATGGAGCATAAAGAATTCTCAGTAGTTGCTCTCGACTGTGCCAAGTAGCACCGAACAGTTGTAATAGATGATAAATAATTATAATTGATTTCTGTATCGATGTCTGTTTAAATAGGATAGTGGTGTAGTATCAGCCACCTGTGGAAACTGTTTTTAATATACTATGAACTTACATTATAAAGAAACAATTAATTCTTAGATTATTATTTGTCTAAAGCAATCATGATTGGAAATTAATGAATTAAGTTTACAGAAAGTAAATAAAGAGGAAGCTACCCTTGAGGTTTCTTTAGATATTTTGTATTTCTTTTTTGTTTAATTAAAATCACTTACTTCACCCTATTGTCATCTTAGAATATTCGTTCGCATTAAATGACTACCTAATGATTTAAATTAAGTTTCTTAAAGGTAAGATGCCGAATTATTGTAATATTAAAGTTCTAAAGATAAACTTCGTTATAATTAGCTATTAAAGAACAGCGCTCCTGTAGCTTGAGACGTTTACAGAACATAGTTAAAAGACATACAAAATTGTTTTAAATTAAAAAAATATAAAATACAAAACAAATTAGATACGCCTGACATATAAACTACAATAAACCGCTATCCTGTTTTAACATCTAGATACATAATCTTCACAAGGACATTGTTTAGATTTTAATGAATTTAACAAAGCCGTTAGTGAATATTCATACCAGTGGATCAGTTGCTAGCATCACGAAAGTAAGGATGAAAGAAATAATTCTGTTAAAAACAATTATTCTTTTGTCTTCAATTTCGGAAGTTTTGACGGTAAATACAATTTGTATAATATATAATTATTAATAACAAACTAATTTTTTGCTATAAACTTATTTCAGTATCATCAGAGCGATTATCGGGTTATATCCGAATGGTATGAATTTATTCCAAACGTCAAGTACCTCCAAAACTTTAAATATATTAATTTCAAATACAATCGTACTTTTCATGCCCTTAATGCTTCAGCGTACTTAAAAATAAATGTTGGTAATAATGTGGCTGTAAGTATATCCTGTCACTAAAAAGAAAATTAATTTTTCATATAATATAAATTACAGTTTTCAACACAGGCTTATAAGTTTTCCAGCAATGAATATCGCTTGTTTCCTTTACAATTTGATGCAAATTTATGTGTCTGTTTGAAAGAAGATACTTTTGGGTTACAGAATGTGTATAATTGTGGTAATGCACCACGTTGTCCAATAGTTAAAGTGAGTAAATTATAATAAACAAGATTTAAGAAGAAATATAGAATTCTATTTTATTTTTAGGGAAATTATAGTATGTGTAACTGGCAACCGGACTATAACAAATTTCCCCCATATATGCCAACCGGACGATACCGTTTAGATCTTAATTTTACGTATTTTGGAGATATGATTTGTTTAGCTAAGTGGCAACTTGAAATAACACGAGATATTGTTAAATTCCCTAAAAACTAATTATGGCCAAAACGTTTATAAAAATTTCAAATAACATACTAAATTCTTCTAATATTAGAAATGTAAAATTAGAGGTGGAGGTAAAAAATTGTGTTAATTGGTTTGAATAAAATATATGCAGTGTGTGTTAACTGTTAATTAAATATAATATAATGTAACTGTGTGAGTTTTAAATATAATGCTTGAAAGTTAAAAGTTTTATACCGTTTACCTTGGGCAGTTATGTCATCCATGATGAAATTCCAAATTAAACTAAAACAGTGCAGGTTAAACATAAAAGTTATGTTGTCAGCACTATGCAATGTTGCCAGATATTTTATTTTTGATTGATAGCTTCTGTCGCTATTTATCTGTAATCGTTTGTTATTGTAAATTTTCAAAACTTGTTACACGTTTTTATGACTTATCAAGAAACACAAGAGCCATAAAGTGTCTTTTGATTCATCCATAATTACCCATTTATGAATGTGCGTTGCAGATGGATAGTTCACGCAAAGTTTAATTGTTAATTATGTTGAACGCAATTCATGTATTTGACATAAAAAAGTAATCAAATATCAGTAGGACAGAAGATTATATCCGCGATGAGTTTTACATTATTTTGAAGTCAATTAGTGTTTATTTATCTTTTTAGTTTTCTTCTTTTCTTCGAAGTTAATGTGTTTTTGTTTATAATTTCAGTAGTGTTAATCACATATATAACTAGAAACTTATTGCAAACTGATAATTTAATAATTTTTTAAGCAATTTTCAATAACCACATGTATTTCAGTGATTAAATTATAAAATCACATACAAAATGGCTTGAGCAGAGATAAGGAGATTAAAAATACAATAAAATACTAAAGATAGTCAATACTGTCTGTTGATTTATTTAACGTGATTTTGTAAATTTGCTTTGTTTATCGAGTACCAAGAAGAAATTCGTTGCTTTTATTCGTTTTTGCAATATGTCATACTATTTTTATTTCGTTCTGTCAATAACTACAATAACAAAAAAATGGATATCTTGGTTTTTAAACAAATGGAAAATAAATACAGCATTAACTGATCAATGACTACAAATTCAACTAACATTAACATAGACCCCCCTGTTGAAGGGTTGGCTTCAATGTAGATAAAAGCACTTGTCACATTTAGTGTCACTTATCACTTATTTGCACTTTTTCGGTAGGAAGCAAGCACGCCTTGGATAAGCCACGCTTAGTAACACCCGTCTTTGTTCTCACGCTGACGACACGAACTACACCGTCTTTCCCAGGATGTATTGCGGTAATGCGTCCGAGTCGCCAGTGCATTGGAGGGATGTTGTCTTCCTTAAGCAAAACAATGGCTCCAATAGTTAAGTCAGCATTATGACTGAACTGCCATTTAGTTCGTTGTTGCAAATTGTGTAAATAATCAAAGGACCATTTTGCCCAAAATTGTTGTCTCAAATACTGCAAATGTTGGTAGCGGTTTCTGAAGTTAACTTTGGAATCCAACAGGTTGCGTTCAGGAATGGCAGTTAGTTGATGCCCAATGAGGAAGTGCGCGGGGGTTAGCACAGCTGTGTCGTTCGGGTCATTGGATAGAGGGATGAGCGGACGGGAGTTTAAAATTGCCTCAATTTGATTTAGTAATGTATAAAATTCCTCATAAGAGGAATATTGTTAAGAATTCGTTTTAAATGGTGTTCACAAGATTTCACAGATGCTTCCCATAGACCTCCGAAGCTTGGCGTTCGCGCCGAAATAAAATGCCGCTGAATTTTGAAAGTTGTAAGAAAATTTTGAAATTCTTCGGAGTTTATCCAATTTTGTAGTTTCAAAAGATCATTATTAGCACCAATAAAATTGGTAACATTATCCGAAAAAATGTCTGTACTCATACCACGACGAGATACAAATCTTTTTAATAAGCTTAAGAAACCATCCGTTGTTAAGTCCGATATTAATTCTATGTGAACAGCCTTAGTTGCTAAGCAAACGAACACGCAAACGTATGCTTTAATTGTTTTCCTCGTGCGAGTCTTTCAGTCCTTAAGATCGAAAGAGTCAGCGTAATTGATACCCACAGCGAGAAAAGGTCGAGACGGATTTACGCGCTCAGAAGGAAGGTTTCCCATTTTTGGCATAATCGACTTAGGGCGTGCCTTGCAGCATAGGTAGCACTGACGTATGCAGCACTTAACAACCTGTTTTCCTCTAATTGGCCAATATTTTTGCCTAACAAAAGATAGTGTGGTCTGAGCACCAGCATGTAGACTCCGCCGATGTTCGTAACTGATAATTAGCGTTGTGAGTGCATGCGAGTATGGAATGATAATTTGATGTTTCTGATCATATGAAAGATTAGAATGAATGCGTCGACCGCCAACACGCATGATGCCGGACGAATCTAAGAAAGGTGCTAATGATTTTAAACTGCTGGAGGGGCCAACCTCTTGGTTTTGTTGAAGACAGCATAATTCGTTTGGAAAGGCTTGGATTTGCGCGATCTTAACAAGAGCAATTTTAGCTGCTTTCACTTCATTTATGGTAAGATAATTTGTTTCAGTAGAATCATCAGGTGTCGTGTAATTTTCGTTTGTTTTGTTTTAACAATGCCTTCATTTTCTTAATGAATCGTAAGCAATAAGCTACTGATCGGATTAAGGTTGTTAGTTTTGAACATCTATTCATTATATTATTGAAGGTGAAGATGCCTACTGAAGTTGTAAGGACAGTTGACATTCGTGCTTCGAGCAATTCTCGTGATTCTAATTCACAGGTAACGGACCTTATACTAGAATTGGAAGGCCAATGAGATTCGGGGAAACTTAAGAATTGAGGACCATTAAACCACAAGCTTGATTTGTCTGATGTGTCAATATGAGTGCCTCGACTAATTATGTCCGCGGGATTATGAGAGGAAGAAATGTAATTCCAACTTGAAAGATCTGTTAAATTCTGAATTTCTGCTACTCGATTGGCGATAAACGTTTTCCATGTTTGTGGTTCCTTTGCGATCCATGATAAAACAATTGTGGAGTCCGTCCACAAATATATACTGTCGATATCAAGTTTAAGAGCATCCAAACTCTTCTTGAGCAGTCGAGCAAGTAGTAGCGCACCGCAAAGTTCTAAACGAGGCAATGATACCGTTTTCAAGGGTGCCACCCTTGATTTCGCGCAGAGCAAACGCACAGATAATTCGTTATTGATATTTAACGATCTTGCGTAAATGCAACTAGCATAAGCCAGCTCGCTGGCATCAGAAAACCCATGAATATGAATTTTAACAGCTTGCTTAACTAGCATGTGACGTGGTATTTGTATTGACCTTATTAGCGAGACATGTTGCTTGAATTCTGCCCATTCGCTTTGTAATTCGACGGGTATTTGATCGTCCCAATCTAACTACAACTTCTATAATTTTTGTATTATTAATTTTGCACGAATCGATATTGGGCCTAATAAACCGAGAGGATCAAAGATTTTAGCAATGAATGAAAGTATACTTCTCTTTGTTGCCTTAACATTTTCATACGCGTGCATGTTATGAGCGTTACATTCGAACTGATCCGTGGATGGAATCCAAGATACGCCTAATGTCTTAATACTAGCACTATCGGTAATAGTGTATTGCAAGTCGTCTGAACTCATTGAATCTGTAAGGCGTTCCGAATCATCATTAGATTGAAGTTTTCTTAATCCGAACCCGTAATTTTGAAGTAATTTGCAAATATTGTTCTTTAAATTAATCAGGTCTTGCAGGTTTGATGAACCTGTTAATAGATTATCTACATAGAAATCGGACCGAATTACCTGACATTCAATACGGAATTGTTCGGCATTCTCTAAAGCTATTTGATACAAACAAGGTGTTGCTAGTAAAGAAGACGATGCCATTTCGTACGTAACGGTATTTAACTGGTGGTGTTTTATTTGTTTTTCGGGTGATTCTCGCCAGACGATTCTTTGAAAATCTCGCTGGCTTGCATCTACTAAGATCTGACGATACATTTTTGCTAGGTCTCCTACCAAGACTACATTGTGTTTGCGAAATCGGAGCAAAATCGAAACTAAATCGTCTTGGATAGTGGGGCCTATCATAAGAACATAATTTAATGACAACGAGGTCGATGATTTGCATGAAGCATTGAAAACTACACAGGTTTTAGTGGTTGTGCTATCTGGCTTTTGCGCACTATGATGAGGCATATAATAGATTGGCATTTCGGATTTTAACTCGCAGGAAACTTCGGTCATATGTCTAAGACTTTCATATTCGGACATAAATGCGGTGTATTCAGTTTTCATATTTGAATCCTTAAGAAATTTGCGTTCCTTGGCAAGAAGTCTACTTATTGCTACTTCTTCCGCAGTAGCTAGCTGCGTATATGTAGGTTTTAATGGCAATTTTACAACGAATCTCCCCGTGGAGGTTTGAGTAATCGTTTTTGCGAAATGCGCTTCGCACGCAAGCTCCTCCTTTGTTAAGAAGGTGTCGCGACTTGGGACAATTTCTTCCATTGCCCAAGATTTCTGTAGTTCGACATCAATTGGCGTTTCACAAGTAAAAAGACAGCTTGTCGGCATAGCATTAACGCTCGAGTTATTATTATTTTGGACACGAGAGATGCTACCAGAAACTATCCATCCCAATAAAGTATTTTGCATCGAAGGCATATCTTTTCCGAGCCTTATTTGACCGTCAAGAAGTAATTCGAAAAATAAGTCACAACCTATTAGCATGTCTATAGCTGAAGATAGGTAGAAGTTCGGGTCAGCTAATGGTAGACCTGAAGGAACGTTAAAACCTGATGCATTGAGATGAGTGAACGTGATATATTCCGTGATACTAGGGACCACCAGAAAGGTTAATTTTCTTTTAAAATTTGTATAGCGAGAAGAGATGTCAATATTGACAATTTGATTGATATTTGTTTTTATGTGATTAATGCCTGAGACAGGAATATTCACAGGATCGAGTTTTAAACCCAACCTTTTGACGAGATTATAGGTAACGAAATGAGATTGTGATCCACTATCAAGCAATACCTTGCACACTATTGGTTGATTGCTTTGATCATAAACATTTACAAGAGCCGTGGGTAACAGAGGACATGTATGATTTCATGGATGCGATGAATTTTGCGATAACGATATGTGATTGTTAATTTGGGAGATTTGTTCGACTGCATTTGTCCTTTGACTTTGAGTTTCGCGATTTGTTTGAGATGCCGCTGATTTTTGCAAGTCTCAATGTAATAACGTGTTATGTCTTTTACCGCATGTCTTGCAATCGCTTGATTTGCAATCTGCATTGGTGTGTCCGAAACTTAAACAATTAAGACAAAGTTTTAAACGTAGAATTTCGTCATACCGAGCCTTAACAGATAGATTCTTGAATTTTTCGCAGTGATAGATAGCATGCACGGACTTACAGAATGGACAGTGCGTGTCCTTATGCTTGGGCGATTGCATTGGTTTGTTGTTGATGTTTGATCATAAAAATTTTTTGCTATCATTTTTCCTTGTGCAATTTGACCTTGCGTCGAAATGCTTAGCGGATGATTCAAGTATCTTGCAACGCTATGGCTTTCCCATTCACGTTTAGTATATGGGCCAAACTTGATGACCGATAAATAGATTAAAATGCGATCCCAGTGTTTAACCGGCACTTGAAGAGCTTCCAATGAATGATAATTTTTGGAAATAATATTGTAAAAGGTTAGAATAGCGGTATGGGATTTTTTATAGAGTTGGGGCAAATTATAAATTTCGTACATATGCGCGTTGATAATAATTTTTTTGTCTTCGTACCGTTCTTTTAATGCTTTTCAAGCTATCGGATAATTGTCATTCGAAATGGGAATAGAAGAAATTAGCGCGGCCGGTTCTCCCTTTAAAGCACCTAACAAGTAATAAAATTTTTCGACATTTGCTAATGAAGTTTTATTGTGAACGAGAGCTTGAAAGGAGTCATGAAATCGCTGCCATTCGTGATAACTACCTGAAAACTCCGGTAATGTCAGTAACGGCAGTTTCGCGGTTAATTGTTGACTAGGGTTTGATTCGATTACTACCGCAGCCGGTCTAGAAAGATTACTCGCGGGATCTGAACACACGCTTACGTTGCCTTGAGCATTGGCATGAATTATTTCATTTGCTTGACCGTTTGCTTCATGAAATTTGTCTTCAAACGATTCGCGCACCGACTGAGCTAATTCATGATCAAATGCTGATTCGTCATGAATAACAGCATTTCTGCTTCAGTTTTCTCGAAATCTTGCAGAACCTGTTGTATTGTACTCGTTCGTGATTTGAGCTGAGCAATACTTTTTTCTTTTGCGTTAAATTCTGCTATAAAATTAAAAAAACGTGTTAATTCGCCGCGTAAATGGCCTCTTTTTATTGTTAATTTTTTAAACGCTGCTGATCGTTTGATAACTTCGTATGTGTCAGCATTTAATTCGAAAGAATCTAATTTGTCACTAGTCTGAGTCATTTTGTTAATACGATCAGGTTTGCAATAATTAGAATTCTAAAGCCGAGATTTCGAAGCAAACTTGTTGAAGAAAACGTGAAATCTATTGTTTGTAATAATAGTTAACTAAATGCTAATAGTGAATTGAGGCAATTTATTTTTTGTTTAATTGAAAACGTGGATATGAATTATTGCAATTGTTATAGAATAGGATAAAGGGAACTGACTTTAATCTTTGCTGCGCTGCTGCTTACTAACTGATGAACCCCGTGGCACGTTTTTGGGTTGATAAATCTGCCTTTTCTTTCGTTGATATGTTGATTCCAATCCGTTTTGAAAATAACCTTAATGATATCCGGCGAGTGAAAGACCAATAATTATGTTGATTTATTTAACGTGATTTTGTAAATTTGCTTTGTTTATCGAGTACCAAGAAGAAATTCGTTGCTTTTATTCGCTTTTGCAATATGTCATACTATTTTTATTTCGTTCTGTCAATAACTACAATAACAAAAAAATGGATATCTTGGTTTGTAAACAAATGGAAAATAAATACAGCCTTAACTGATCAATGACTACAAATTCAACTAACACTGTCATGTTATGAGGAAAAAAAACAAACAAAAAAGACAAGAAATTCAAACAATAATAGGGCGCCAGTGTTTTTCTCAAAAGAACACAAAAGTTCAAAAATACAAAAAGAAATTGGTAATGTCAAACCAGCTACCTAAGATTAGTTAATAATAGCCCAAACAGTAAATTTGAAGTAATGATAAATTGACAAGTTTAACTATTTAAATAAGATTTCCATAAATAAATTACCTGCCTTTCTCACTTCCTCTCCCCATTTTCGCCGTGGTCTTCCTTTCTTACATTTTGCACTTTCTCTTGCCTCGTACACTCTGCATTAGTTTGTCTTGTTTCGTTCACTGCACATGCCTCATCCATCTTAGTTGCCCGTGTTGTATCGTCGCTTCTACTGGTGCTATGTTTAATTGCTTTCTGTACTCTACATTTCTTATTCCATCTCTTCTTGTCTTTCCCTGTATCTTTCTCAGAAATCTCACCCCTGTAGCTGTGAGTTTTACTTCTCTGTCTTTCCGTTGTCGTCCAGCCTTCGCACGCAAATGTAAGGTTGGTTTCACTACTTTTCTTACGACTTTAGCCTTTACTTTATTCGATATTTTCTTCTTGTTAAGAAACTTCGTTCTTATTGTATTGAAAAGTCTACCTGTTTTTGCAATTCTTTCATGAATCTCATGTTCTATGGTTCCTTTCTCAAAGAAATATTGTTCTTAAGTAGGTATATTTTTCAACTTGTTCAGTGACCTCTCCTCCAATTCTGATTTGGTGTTGCTTTTTAGTTGCTCCTACTATTATCATTGTTTTAGTTTTCGATATAAGCACTTTCATATTACTCTTTTGTAACTTTTTATTTAATATACCTATGTTATGTTGTAGATTTGCTTCATTTTTCCCCCAATTACCATATCGTCGGCATAACACAATTCTGTTATGTTTATGCATTTCATTCTCCAGTTTCCAACGTTGTACTTTTTTAGTTCATTTCTGCATTCTTTTTATACTTCATTCAGGATCACGTTAAAAAGTAGAGGGCTCAATATGCACACCTGTTTCAATCCCGTCCTGCTTATAAATCTCTCCGAGCTTTCTCCTCTTACTCGTACATAGCTGCTAGTTTCTTTGTATAGACTTTGTGTATTTTCTCTTATTTCATGACCTACTCCTCTTTTTCTTAATATCTCCCACACCTTTTCCCTCTTTATCCTATCAAAAGCTTTCTCTATATCACGAAGCATACATGTAGTTCTTGTTCATTTGCTCATATTGCCTTCTTGATCTTCTTTCTTTGATCTTGAATACCTCTTTCTTTTTCTGAACTTTGTCTGTCTTCCTTCTAGTTGTTTCTCCACTTTTTGCCTTAATCTTGCTTCCAAAATTCTTGCATATACTTTCTCCACTGTAATTGATAGAGTAATGCCCCTGTAGTTGCCACTTTTTTTACTATCTCCTTTCTTATGTATCGGTGTTAAGATTCCCGTTTTCTAGTTCTCGGGTGTTTTATTTGCTTTTCTACCTTGATTCATCAGGACCAGTAATTTCTGCTTAAATTCCCTTGTTAAAAATTTAACCATTTTCCCTCTTATCTCTTCGTGTCTTAGAGCCTCTTCTAGTTTTATTTTCTGCGTCGCTTTTTCTAGTTAATTTTCTGAGAAGAAATTTTCTTCATTATTTTGTTGTAATATTGTTTGTTGGTCTTGTATATTTAATTGCACTTCATTTTGGTTTTTATTTCAATTTCATTTTTCTCTTGATCTTCCAATAATTCCTCAAAATATTCCTTACATGTATTCATTATTTCTTCCCCTTGTGTTATAATATTCCCGTTTTGTTCTTTATATTCTTCAGCATAATCGGTTTTTTTGTTTCTCATTTGTTTTAACATTCCATAAAACAACTTCTGATTCTCCCTATGTGCAATCACCATTTTTTGTCCGAATTCTTCTCGTGTCCTTAGTTTACCTCTCTTTACCAGACCTTTAACTATTTTTCTTTGATTCTTATACATCTCATAATTTTCATCTTTTCTTGTTGTCAAGTACTTATTCCATGCTTGTTTCTTCTTCTTAACTTCTGTCTGAATTTTTTCATTCCACGATGTTGTTCCTTTCATTCTCCTGTTTCCGATCTTAGTCGTACCACATGTTCTTTCTGCTGCTTCTTTTATTTTTTCTTTGAGGTTTTTTTATCCTCCTTTTATATCTATATCTCTTTCCCTCCATTCAGCTCTATTAAGTTCCTTATGATAACTTTCTCTTACTATCGAATCTTTCAGCTTGTAAGTTTTGATCTGTTTCTTCACTATTCCCCTCGTACTAGGTTTTTTTTGCTTTTTTTTAGTTATGAGTTCCAGCTGGACCAAGTAGTGGTCACTACCTGTCTCTACTCCTCTCTTCACTCTTAGCGTTTACTATGAAGTGGTCTATTATCGATCTCTTTTTCTTATTTGGTTCTTCTCTTGTTATCTTGTGTACTTCCTTATGTTTGAATTTGATGTTTGCAATTATATAGCCATTCTCTCTGCAGTAGTCAATAACTCTAGTTCTGTTATCATTTCAGGTTTCTTCACCTTCCCCTTCCAGCCATCTCTCCAATCCCTCACTTTTCTTTCCTACTCTTTTATTTAGGTCTCCCATTATTATTGTTATTATTTTCTGTTCTGTCTATTTTTTTTGTAGATTTTCATAAATTTAAACTTTTCTCCTGCCTTTCATTGTCATTTGGGGCATATACCACCACAAAGTACCATTTTTCTAATTCGATCAATATTTCCAAGGTTAATATTCTTTCATTTATGCATTTTCCCTTTCTTTGCTTCTTATCACTCCAGCCCTCGCATATGTCTTTGAGTCTACGCCACTCCACTCCATTATGTAGTTATCCGTCGCTTAGTTTTATTATTCCACTATTTTTCCTTTTAGCTTCAAAGATTGCCAGTATTTGTATATTCACTGTCTTCATTTCTTGAACTAATTCTTCTTCCTTCCCGTTAATACCTCGCATGCTTCAAACACCCACTTTAGTTATCCTGTTCGTTTTTAGTTTTTTATCTGCTTTTTTTTCCACGCGTTACATAAAATTTTACCATCGTGTCCTTATCCATTGCTTGGATCTTCTTCGTTTTTCTCCCTGTTTCCTCTCTTCTGGTTGTTTTGTACTGGAATATGTAGCATCTTTTCTATGTTCTTTTAGTTTGCTATCTTCATAACTCCATCTCTATTCACGCTCATCAATCATTACTTTATGGTAGCTCACCTTTACTTGTTTACCTTTCTTCCTCTTTTTGTCCTCAATTTCTTTTATTTTCTTTTGAGTGTCATGTTTTTCCTTTGTCAGTTTGCTGTTTATGTAATTTCTTAACTTATTCTTATTTTTCATTATTATTTGTTTTTCCGTTGTATTATTCAACGCTATTTTACATACTGCAGTACCTATTTTTGATGTTTCCTTTATTTGAATCTTTGTGCCTATATTTCTCTATATAAGACCAATAATAAAAAAGTTTTTTCTCTTGTAAACTCAATCCGGGAACATACTGTATAATAATGAATTAAACAAATTTCAGCAAAAATGATATTAAAGATTTTTAAGCTGATCATGGAAAAACTATTGGAAACGGGAATTTAAAAGTACAAAAAGTTTACAACGGAAGATTCTTCGCTGCAAAGCATATTTGCTCACAGAGAGATACAGCTGTAACAAACTAATTACAGAAACAACAAATTTCAATTGGCGTTCCAAGTTGAGATAAGATTTATATTACCAGAAATAAAAAGAAATTTTGTTAAACACACAACATTGAGTCAGGAAACTGCAATATATAATAATTTTTGTAGTTTCAAGGATAGCAATAGTAAACAAAGGGGCAAAATAAATCGGATTTTATGTTCTATGTTCTTGAGGAAAACAGGCAATTGCACAATTATTTTAAGTAACTAAAATGATATCTTCCTCACAAGTAACCAAAGATTCCTAAGAGCATCTTATTCACTCAGAATAATTGTACAATGGGCTGTTTTTCTCACGGAATTAGAAAAAAATGTGTTATTTATTTGTCTCTTAACTTACATTAGTGCTTGTGATCGAAAAAGTCTCCATACAATTATTATATTTATAAAATCTTAGTTATTAACGTTAGGCGCAGGTGTGGTGTTCCCATATCGTAGAAGGCCAAATTTAGACGCAACGCTGGACCCAGATTGCAAATATCTAATTTTTGTCCAGAATTTTTAGCCGATGAACCGCAGACCTGTTGAATTAAATGAGACTTCTAGAAAGCATCTGTTGGGGGGTGTTTAGGAAATCTTCAAAACCGTATCAACATCAATAAAGAAAACAAAGAAGAAAGGATAACTTATTCCATTGTGTAGGGCCTAGCACACAATAAAACTACCGAGCTCACAACAAATACAACCGATAGAATCGCCGGGCGCAAACGGTCTGTCTTCATCTGAAAAGAGAGCCCCGCAACGTCCTTGTTAAGTCGCTCAACCAATCCAATCAATTTCGTGTAAACTCCGCAGGAAGATTTAAACGCTCAGTTAAATTCAGTGAAAATGCAGGCATGACGAAATTCAAAATGAAGAAACGAATATCCATTATCTCGAAAACTATGCGAGATATTGAAGTGCCGATTATGTAGGTATCTGTAATCAGGAAAAAATTCTAAGTTGATTTCATATATATAACATGTCCTGTAAAGTTACGAGAACATAGCGATAGAATAACAGAATGTACGAGCAACAGACCAACAGAATGTACGAATTCCAAAACGAATTTTTAAATTTCGTCGAGAATCTCTGTTAAAAATTTAATCCAGAACCCAGTTAGCAAGAACTAGGATTAAATTGGTAACTAACATCAATCTCAACATCTGGTCACCATTTATAGAATACATCAGTTGCAAAGGAAAATAATTAAACAAAGCATCAAGATTTTTTTTTAATAATCCTACCCTGATGATATAACCCTATTCAATTTTACAAACTAGATCCTAGGTTTAAATACAATTACCCGCTAACCAGAAATTCAAATTCTATAACCTGTAAAGTAAAAATAAACTCGACGTCGTAAATAATTATACTTTGCGTCCCGCTTGCTTAAATAATGAAATTGCAAAGTTTGCCAACCCTAATTGATTAAAAAAAAGAAGAAAACTACAACAAAAGATTAATCAACCTCCCAGTGTAAATTCATCAATATCAAACACCTCTCCAAACAAGAGAACTATAAAAAATACATGAACACACTGAAAGCGCAGATTAAATATAACACGTGTAACGGAAGCAAAAGTGAACGTTACAAAAGGCAAGAAGGCAATAGAGAGGAAAAACTGGGAAACGGACGGGGGTACCAATAAAATCAATGTTCTCCTAACTGAAGAAGTTTGACGTGTTAGCTTTGACTATGGTGAACTTTTTGCAAGATGTAAATGGAGAGAGCGTTGAAAATTTAAACAAAATTCAGTTGCCAATACATCCAAAGTAAAAGTGAGAAATTGATAGAGAGAGAAGACTGAAACGGACGGAAGAGTCGGTGAGATCTATTGAGATCCATTGTCTGCCTAACTAAGAAATATTCTACATGCAGGCCTTGCCTATTGTAAACTCTTTGCTACATGCAAATGGAGAAGTACTAAAGATTCTAAGCAGAATTCAATTACTAAGGCATCCAAAATAAAAAAGTGAGAAGTTGATAGAAGGAGCAAACTGAAACGAACGGGGGAGTCCGTAAAATTGATATTTGTCTAACTGAAAAGCTTTTCACGTGTCGGCCTTTCTATGATAAACTTTCTGCAAAATGCAAATCGAAGAAGTACTGGAGGTTCTAAGAAAAATTGAATTACTGAAACATGCAAAGTAAAAAAGTGAGAAATAGATAGAGGGATAAGGCGAAATCAGACGGGGGAGTCGGTAAGATTTTCCACGTTTTTTTCTTCAGTCTTTTTACAAAAAAATACTAAAGGTTTTAAGATACTTATCCGCACGGGTCCAAGAGAGGGATGGAACTAAAGAAACTAATAGTCAATAAAACCCAAATTATATAAGAAATTATTAGAAATGCTTAAGCCATTTAGGAAAATTGAAGGGATTAGATATATATATATATATATATATATATAAGCACTAATGGTCTAGAAAGCCCACGGTTTGGGTTGAGACCCTCTTCCAGTCGTTCCAGTCCAATGCTTTTTCTGTCCAATTCTCAATCTTTAAAACCTCCATGCCCTGCAGAACCTGTGTCTTCCGCTTGATTCTTGATCTTCTCCTTCTACGTTTACCATCCTAGTTCATTTCCAAAATGCGACGAGGAGTTATGTCTGGTGTTTGCTTTATCAGGTGTTCCAACCACCTTATTCGTTGCGCCTTAATTACTCCCACTATATCCGGCTCCTTATACAGGTCTTGTAAATCTTGGTTTGTCCTTTTTAACCATCTACCATCCACACACTTCCCTCCATAGATTCTTATTAGTATCTTTCTTTCTCATACCGCTGTTCGCAGCTCGTCACATTTATTCAGTGCCCATGTCTCACATGCGTATGTAACAACTGGCCTTATTACGGTTCTGTATATTTTTTCTTTTGCCTTTCTTTTACTTTACTTTCCAGTATCCCTCTCAGCATGTACGAGCTTTTGTTACCTGCGACTATTCTCGCTTGTATTTCTGATTTATTTCCTGGTTTTCTGTCGAAGCATGTCCCTAAGTAAACTAATCTATTTACCTCTTCGAAATGCAAGCTTTTCTCTTCGTCGATCTGGATCCTGAGATGGTTTTCCCCGGGCTCGGACTAGCACTTGTCCATACTAGGTATTTTGTTTTTTCCTGGTTTATTTCTAGGTCCATCTTTTGTGGAGCTTTTATTAGTCGTATTGTTACTTCCTTAAGTTCTGATTGGCTTCGTGTTATTAGAGCGTACGCCATACATTGATGTCTTCTGTGGAATATAAGGCCTGCTCTGTTTATTGCTACGTCACGAATCATCATCTTCAGAGCCAGGTTAAACAGGAGTGTTGATATGGGATCCCCTTGTCTGAGCCTTCTCTTGACTTCGAATTTATTTGCGAGCCTGATGCTAACTCTGACCATATTTATGGTATTTTGCAAAGTTTTCCTATTAACCGGATCAGTTTTTTATTTATGCCAAAATAATGGATTGCAAAGAGAAGTTGTGTCCTTTGTATACTGCCGTACGCTTGCCTTGTAGTTCCTGGCTTCTTGTTTGTATTTCTTTTAACGTATACATCTGGTCGGTCACAGATCTCCCTTTTAGGAAGCCCACTATTATGCTTTCCACTTTTATGGATAGCTTATTTCTTAGGCATATAGCAAATATCTTGTACAGTATACTTTGAAGCGCAATGCCCCTGTAATTATTGCATCTAGTTCTTGGTCCTATAGCTTGGGATCATGCGTCCGGCATCTTTCCTTCGTTTCACACTTTTTCTATAAGTTTTTATATCTTTTCCTCCAACATCTTCCCTCCGTATTTTATGGTTTTTGCCACGATTGTGTTTCTTCCTCCGTTCTTATTATTTTTCAGATTCTTTATAATTGATCGTACTTCTTTCACGTGTGGTGGATGCATTTCTTCTTGATCTTCATTTCTTTCTTGCATGTAAGCTCGAGTTTGCTCTTCTTCTTTACTGTCTTCTTTCCCATGCTCTATCTGTGTTATAATTATCTACTGTCTGTCTTCCACTTTTTGTTCTAGAGCGATTGTTCTAGTTTTTGGTATCCTGCTTTTAATTATTTTGTTTCTTGGTAGAAATGTCTTAATTTTTTATTTCTATAGTACCTCTCGATTTCTTCTATTTTCTCCTCTAGGTATGTTTGCATTTTCTGTCTGTACAACTTTTTACTCTGGTATCTCCTTTTTTCTTCAGTTTCATCTCTTTACATCTGTAGTCTTAGTTTATTTCTTTTTCTTGTCTCCCTTTCACACTTTTGATCATACCAATTTCTTGTAGGTTGTATTGCGATTGTTTGTATGTCTATTCCTTTTTTTGCTTGAATTATATTTTCGCTTAAGACCTGTATTTCCTCTTTACCATTTAAATTGGCAATACCTCTTTCACATAGTTTCTTTGCTTTTCGTCTTGCTCTGTGGTGTTTTATTTAACTTTTGTTCGTCTTGTCTTCCTCTTTTCTGGTACCCTTGGTATTTGTTGCACGAGTTTGGTGCTCAGCAGAAAATGGTCTGTATTCATGTTTGGGCCTCTATATGTTTTACCCTTGGAAATACATTGTTCTCTTCCGTGTTCAATTAGCTCATGATCTAACTGATTGGTATACTCTCCGTTGGGAGCCCTCCAGGTCGCTTGGTGTATTTCTTTCCTCTTAAAGCCGGTGCTCCTGATTTTCAGTTCATGGCTGGAAGCAAAATCTTATCAAACGCTTTCCATTTTCATTTAACGTCTCATGCAAGCTGTGGACTCCTATAGTCGGTCTGTACTGTACCTCACTTTCAATTTTTGCATTCATATTCCCTAGTGTAATTTTTAGGTTATATTTCGGTATCGTGACAAATTCCTGTTTCGGCGCTTCATAAAAATTAGTTTTTCTCTCTTCTTCGGAGTCTTCTGTCGGAGCATGTACGTTTATTATAGTGATTTTCTGATTTCTCCCTCTCAACCTGATTCTGCACGTTCTTTAAGATACTGGTGTAAAGTCTATTACAGCATTATTGAGTTTTATTTATTATGAAACCTGTTCTCAGCCTTCTGTCTTGTCCTCCACTGTTGCACCCCAATAATTCGCCATTTCCAATATTTCCGTATTTTTTATTTTCGTTTCTTTAGTGCGGTTATATCGTATTTGTTTTTCTTCATTTCGTGAGTTAATTGTTGTAGGGTTCCCAGCTCGAATAGGCTACGAACATTGCATATTATACCTATCTGAATATACTTCGGCATCTTATTATTAGTTTCGTTATTTTTCTTGCTCTTCACTAACTTATTTTTTCCTAAATCTTTGCCTTTTCCATTGCGTGCTCGTCTTCTATCGTTACTGTTATTTGTGGTTTTTAGTTTTTTCCGTGGTAGTTCGTGTGATTTTTCGGAGCTGATCCTGCACGGAATCCCCCATTGACGACCTCAAGTCCACTGTTCGCTTTGTTGTCTGGAGATTTCTTTGTTCTATTATTTCTCTATGCGGTCTCTCTCTTTCCAGTTGGTGTGCTCCGTATAACTGCTGACCTAGCATTATTTTATCATATTTCAATATGGCCCTCTCTCCTCTTTGTCTGGCAAAGGATGAGATACCTAGGAAAAATCATACAGATCGATAGGCCTGATTTAACTTATTTTTATAGCTTCAACAAAGATAATGACCTCAGGGAGAGTCCTCTGGAAAATTAATTTGCTGATTTTTTGTGGTTTAGAAACTGTTTCCGTGGGCTTTTAGCTGTTTGCATATGTATGATGTGTAGATGTAGTAAAATAAAATTGTTTTATGAAAGGTTTTATGCAAAATAATTTTTTTTTCATGTTTCATAGTTTGTTTGTTATTCATGCTTTGAAGTTCCTGTGATTCAACAATTAATGAAAAAAAATCTGTCTTTAAGTCTTAAAGCAAGACGGAGAGCAATCGACACTTATTAGAAACTGTTTATATTTTATATAACTAGATTTTTAAAAACTTTTTATTAAAAATCAGTAGTTGGAATCTTTCTATTTGTGTCCTCTTTGTGAGTTTTATTAAACTTTCAACGCCTTTGATAATACTATTGGAAGCTTTACGTTATAGCAACAAGATATATTCTCTCGTAATTTCAGTATTATTTATAGAATTTGTACCTATGTATCTATCATAAGTGGGCTTAATAAGTACTACTCGTCTTCTATTAGGATCGCGTATACAATGCTTCCTTTAGCGGGAAATGTTTGAATATGATTAGGTAGATACAACAAGCGTAGGCAAAGTGGTTTCAGCATTGCCTTGAATAGAATCAAATCAAACTACATTTATCATTTGCTTTGTATTAATATACCACTGATTAATTTAATTATTCTATACAATTCCACTCTTTGAAGTATTCCACCAAAACTGTTACCCTCATAATATTTGCTACCTGGAAATCAGAGTTCAAAGCTAAATTTTAACGGTAACCACCTTTGTTAGAAATATCTAATTTTATTAATATAAAATTGTACAGTTTATTGACTCGCTAAATACAAGATGAAAAGGGTTTCAGAAGCGATAAACATTTGAAATGAAGTATTACATAAGTAGGTATTTGTGGGTTAAATAAGCACTCTAATATGTAACATGCGGGAACGGGGTGTAAAGGGTTATTAAAAGATACTTGTAATTCTAGAGGGGTTAGAAATACGATACAATTCGAAAGCACAATTTTGTCAAAATTAGATTACTGTTTTGGAAGTGAATTTACATTGTCAACTGTTTCACAAGACTTATTTGCGAGCAAGTATCATTTGCAAAAATAATCATTAAGGTGTAACTCTCATCAAATGTGTTTATGCAACTCTATCACTTTGAAATGCATCTAGATACTTGAAAGCTTTGAATAAAACGAAAAACAGGTTGAATGGGAGAAATGCAAACTGGCGAACTTTAACCTTTAATAAAAATTTAATTTTCATTAGAATTTATTCCTGAGAATCTGAACTATTGAGTTTTATAACGCAAAAGTGTTGCTGATTGAAAAACATCCTAGTAAAATACATTTATAATGAGCAAACTATTTTTACATTTTTAAGATTTTAAATTTACCTCTAATGTAATTGAATAGTATACTAACCGCGAAATAAATTATTACAAAGAGCTTGAAAAGCAATAACTAGTATGTATATACTTGCATGTAAAAGTTATTTCCCTTACTGAAAGATTCCGTTTAGGAATCCTTCCGTAAAAGATTAACAAATTGAGTTTCTGATCCTTTGGAGCTATAATATTTTCCTGAATATCCCGCAGCGGGATTTCGTGGGCGGCAATTCATAGAAATCAGATGCGATTCTGGGAAGTGGTATTATGCAACCGCTCTGAAGCTGCTGTTGACGGGAATCGTCATGTCATTCTCTACCTTTCATGCCATCCTTTCAGCCAGTCACGTTCCTTCACCATGCAAACTGTATGCGATCCTGTACGTGAGAACCACTTTTAGTTTATTTTCAATTCAACATCTGGAAAATTATAAAACAACACGTGACTTTTATCTATTTCTGGCTAAATTGATAAGAAAGCTAAAATAAAAACACTTCAATGTTTATTTGCTTTCCTTCCTTTTTCATTGTGAATACTAGAAAAGTAAACCTCCTAACAAACTAGATCCTTCCATTAGGTTCTTACATTCTGTCCTAGAATGCGCTTGGTTATTTCATATCGTAGCAAAGATTTTTTTTCCGAAAGTGGAATTTAGGAGCCTTGTTTAGAGACCTGATGCTTTTAGCACAAAGTAAGTTCGGAAGTAGAAAATATAAATTTAACCGTACGTAATGAAGTGATACTAAACACTAATTTACTTATATTTTTGTAATTTCTTTTCTTAAAGTTCATTAAGATTTTTCATTAGAAGAAAAACTTTTGTAAAATATTGAAGACTTTGGATAATTTAGAGTTTTTAGAAGCAGTTACAGAATGTATTGCTTTTAACTTTAATGTTCAGATTGTGCGCATCAAATCGGCTCTTAAAGGAATATCGGTTAACACATTTGTGCTTACTTTAATGACATTTTTATTGCTGAAAGCACTTAAAATATGTAGGTACGTACTTTGTTTTAAAATGTTGAATGATAATAGCAGTTTTATTGAAGATTATCAATACTTTAATATTAATAACAATAATGAAACTTTACAATAACAAGTGGATGACGATAAATTTGCCAAATGTTGAATAAATACAGTTTTATGGATTAAACATTGCCAGCTATGAATTCAACTAAATGTAGATCTTTATTAGTCATTAATCGATAGTTTCTATTTCAATTAAATGCCATATTTAATTAAGAGTTCGTTAAAACAATCCCGTGGAAATTTTCCAAGGTAGCTTAAATATTTTTCAGGGTCTTGTTTTCCTATTTCTAAGAGATATTTGAAACCTATTAAAATTCCAGAAATATTAATTCTGATAGAATAATACTTAACCTGTAACATAAGCATTAGGACAAAACAGGATAATAGCAAATAAAGTTAAACAGCTAAAACAATTAGTATTATTTATAAATTATAAGAAAAGCATAGCCGAATAATTGAATCAAGACTTAACATGCAAACTACTATTGATACGTTGCGTTTCAGAAATCAATTCGTCTTATAAACCTATTATTACATGTTTACGAAAATACTAGGTGATTGTCTTTGTGTTTATAGTTGCAGCAAGAATTAACTATATTGATTAATGAAAGTAGAGGAATTGTCTATGATCTACGATCTGGTCCTGTTAAATGTCGTAGATGCTTTTTGGAAACGTTTTGTACAATGCAGAACTTCTCCTCATTTTAACCTAAGAGTCGACGATCACGTAAAAACCTAACTTCTTTTTTAGAGCTGGCTGCGCAAGGGTGGTTTTACACTGTACAATTTTTAGTTGCTTGTTTTATTTCAGATCCGATGAACATGTCGTAGTCAAGGCTCACGAAGAGTACGATAACGCTTACGAAAAGCACCAAAAGCTTACGAAAAACACCACAAATTAAGCCCACGGAAAGACTTGATTTTTAACAACGGGGCCAGAAGAAAGACACCGAGCCCTCAGACTGGCTCGTACGCAGAGACAACCACACTTCTCAGTGTTTTAGTTTGGACTCCCTGAGAAACGCTAAAACATTTGACACGTAAAACAATTTGAGATAATAAAGAAGCTGGTTGTACACTGTATTATCGATGTTAACATGGACAATCATAAAGACCGTGGAAAGTTACAAACGCTCGTGATTCGAGTCTGAACCAGGCTTTCTCTTAAACATAAAATGCTGAAGTATCAACAGAATTCTCTGCGAACTGATAGCTATAAAAAATGTTTAGATTCCTGTGAGACGATTTTAAATTGAAATAAAGCACGTACGCTAATAATTTTAATAATAAAACTTTAAAGGAAGCTTGGACGAAATATCTTTTAGCAACATAAATAACTTACTAAGCATTATAAAACAAAACCAAACGATAAATTCATATTAAATGAATACATTTAAAGCGAAACTCAAGGCAGAGCTCGGATGAGTACGGAAATTTTGAAATGACACTACAAAAGATTATAACGTGTGTCCCGCTTGCTACCATAAATAAAATGGAAAACCATAAAATGATTAACTAATAAAAAAACCACAACAAAATTAATCCACCTCTTAGTGTGAACTCATCATTACTAACAAAAGATGTTTCCAACGGAAAAAGATTATTAAAAAAGTACAAAAACACACCGAAAGCATAAATTAAATCTAACACATGTAACGGAAAAAAAAGTGAACGTTACACTGTTTTTGTCATACTTTTGAAATAGACTTTATTATTATTATTATTTGGTTTCTCAGCTAGATGGTTGGTTCATTTTCTCTTTTATGCCACTTAATAGTCCCCAGAAAAGTCTAGAAACACTAACCTAGATTTTGAATGCTGAACACTGACTAAATTCAAAATTGTTTTTCCTTGTCCTATCATAAAACATGGAACATCCATTATTCTTCTTTCTGTTCTCTTGCACTTGCTTAAAGTACAGTTATTATTTTTGTACACTGACCAACCCTTAACTACAACTAACCAGTGTACAAAAATAATTTTAAACATGTGTGTAGGTACAGCAAAAAAGAAAAGATGTACGTTCCACTTTTGTGGGACACCCTGTATATTGTAGAACCAAGAATTTAAGGCCTTATTCACATTGTAAAAAACCGCAAAGACTAAAAAACAAGGAACAAAGAGTGAAGCGGAAAATTTCATAGATATTTAACGTTTGATGTGGTTCATGTTCAGTTTTTTGTTTGTTTTGTTTTTCAATCTACGTAACATTAAAATTTAAAGAATGTTATTTAATCATAATGAAAAATATTACACCAAATGTCTTAGGCAACTTTATTTTTTAACTGACTCTGGAAGAAGATATGTTATTGAAATGAAATTTTTTTCAACGGAAATAATAAAAATGGTAATTATCAGGTACACCCTTCTACTAAACTGTGACCTTTTTGTAAAGATCTAGTATCATGATGGGGAGTGGAATATGAAGTTGGCCCTTTGTTCCTGTTAGAAGTGTTCAATGGAAAAGAATGATATTCTGTTTTTAGTTTATCAAGATTTTGTATCTCAAGAAGAAATAGAAGATTATGAGTAGTTACATAAAAGTGTGACAATCACAAAACAGGTGTAACATGCAGTTATTGTCTGCTTCTACTAATATGCATAAGTCTTCCACTACCTATATATTACACTGGGGAACAATTTGTAACACACTGTTGAGTTTGATTTTTGAGCTGTTTTATGATTAATTAGGCATGCTAGTTTCAAAACTGTAGTTAGTTTTCTTCTACCACGTCAAGTTTTTTTTCTACATCTTATGAGAATGTGACCACTCTCCGCGGAATCAAGCATAGATCAAAGGAAGCACTATTGCTCTCCTATTGGCTGACACAAACCTTCTCCGATTGGCGTCGGGTGAATGACGCGTAGGGGAACAGCGACAGGTTTATACTTGTCTGAACTTGTTCAATTACACCTGAAATACTGTAGTGAGGCGTAGTGTGTTACTCTGAAATAGTGAATCGCATTCCGACTTGGAGTTTGAGTTCTTGTTTATATATATATAAGGTTAACAGTGTTTAGTTTTTATTTATATATGAACTGAAACTTTTCCTTATGGCTACCTCTGCTAGTTCACGTTGTAAGTGCTTAAACAGCCCCGATTCGTTTTGTTATATATGTGACAGTTTTACCATTCCCAGTCAAAGGACAAACATCACTACATTTGTCAGACAAGCCTATTATGCCTATTTTAAAGTGAAATTTGGTGATCAAGATAAATTATGGGCCCTTCACAGAGTGTGTAAGCAATGTGTTGAGGGTTTACGGATGTGGACCAAGGGAACACGTCATAAATTTCCATTTGGTATACCTATGATTTGGCGAGAGCCCAGAGATCATTCAAGTAATTGTTATTTTTGTATAGTGAAAACGTCAGGGTATAAGAAGAAAAACAAATGTAAACTAGAGTATCCTAGTTTGCCATCAGCTATACGCCCAGCGCCGCATTCAGCTGAAATCCCAGTACCAGTTTTCAATAAATTACCCTCTTTGGAAATACGAGAAGACGAGTCGGGTGAAGATCCAAGTGACTCCAACGATGAAGATTTTGAAATTGAATATGATTTCGTTCGTAAGGGATTTGATCAACATGAGTTGAATGATTTGGTACGAGATTTGGGACTATCCAAAAAAGTTTCAGAACTCTTAGCATCAAGACTGCATGAGAAAAACTTGCTTGAAAAGGGAGCCAAAGTATCCTATTTTCGATCAAGAGAAAATGCATTTCTGAAACACTTTCGAAGTGATGATGGATTTGTGTATTGTCATAACGTACATGGTTTAATGGAAGAGTTGGGAATTTTAGCCTATAACGCAACTGAATGGCCACTTTTTATCGATAGCTCAAAGCGGAGCTTGAAGTGTGTTCTTCTCCACAATGGAAATTTATTTGGTTCAGTCCCAATAAGCTATTCAGTTCGTTTGAGTGAAGAATATGGAGACATAAAGAGAGTCATTGATTTGTTGCAATATCGCATGCATCAATGGATTATTTGTGTTGACCTTAAAATGGTCTGCTTTCTTCTTGGTCAGCAACGCGGATATACCTGTTTTTTGTGTATGTGGGACAGCAGAGCTCGTGAGAAACACTGGCCGCCAAGATCTGACCTGAAACCTAATGATCCAAACATTGTACATCAGCCACTTGTCGACAGAAAGAACATTATATTTTCACCTCTGCATATAAAATTGGGTCTCATGAAACAATTCGTTAAAGCTTTGCCAATTGAAGGAGACTGTTTCAAGTATCTCATTTCGGCATTTCCTAGCCTGTCATTTGAAAAGATAAAGGCCGGTGTTTTTGATGGTCCACAGATTCGGCAGCTTGTTGAAGATGAAAATTTCATTGGAACAATGTCAGAAATTCAAAAGAATGCTTGGTTGGCATTCAAAAACATTGTTAAAAACTTTTTTGGAAATACACGAACACAGAATTACGCCGAAATTGTCCAGCAACTCTTGGAGAGCTTCAAAATACTTGGTTGCAACATGAGCATCAAATTGCATTTTTTACATAGCTATCTTGCTAACTTCCCAAAAAATCTTGGTGCAGTCAGTGATGAGCAGGGTGAGCAATTTCACCAAGATTTGAAGGTCATAGAGGCACGGTATCAAGGTAGATGGGATGTAATACATATGATGACTGACTATTGTTGGAGCATCAAGCGAGAACGTCCACAGATTAAACACTCCAGGAAAAGCTATAAGCGAAAATTTTTACCTTAATATGTATAATTACCGTTCGATAAAAAAACAACTACTATTTGTATGAACACAATTTAACTTGCAGTAACTATTACCGCCTTTGTATGAATAAAATTGTTCTTTGTAAACAGTATATTTGGTAAGTTTTTACTTTATTTTCCTTAATATGCACAATTTGTATGACTTTTGAGGGTATCCTGTAGCTTAAAAAGTTGACGTGATAGAGAAAAACTGCGATTATTTTTGGATCCAGAGGCCAAAAGTTAGTTGAAAAGAAGTCACAGATTTAAGACAACGAAATTGCTGTTCCCCAGTGTTATCTTTCTATAAGTAATTAGATTAGAACTTATATGTGCTTTGTAATCTGGAAACAGAAATTTCTTCTCACGGGTATAAATAATTTTGTTTGTATCAATTGTCTTGACAATGGCGTTCAAAGATCTGTACAATCATTCAAAGTAAATGATGACTTTCTAAAATTGTAAAATTTTAATCAGAAAGATTAGCCATCTATTTTAAACGGAGTTTACGATAAATTCTAACCTTGCTAACCGGCCATAAAATTCCAAGCATCGTTAAAGCTAGGGCCAGCTATGTTTGTGTTAAAAAACTGAATGTGGGCTTATTGTCGCTTACTAATTTTTATATACCCGTTTGTAGGATGATAGCTAACATGGGGCGTGATCAGACTGTTAGATGTGAACAAGCAGGGCCTTATTGTCAGTCAAACAATGTGAGCTGGTCGGACTTTTTAAGTGATTGAATTTTGAGGATCAGTTTGCTTTTTCGTGCTAGATAAAGTGTTTGTCGAGTCAATGTTAAGAAACATTGATAGACTAAGGACTATCTGTATAACTGAGGATCAGCTTTTCAACTGGGTTTAACTCTTGCTTATAGGCTGGTATTAAAAATTAAACGTATTTAAGCATAGCAGTTTCCATGGTACTAAACGTAGCATTTCAGCTGACCGTAAGTAAGAAGGCAATTATTGTACAGCCGATCATTAGAGATACTAACAATTAGTAACTTCTAGAACAATGCACTGTGTGTTGTGTTTAAGATGAGCCATAGGATCTTACATTTCTACCATCTGTTGAATTTTGTTTTCGTAGGAATTATCATTTTAATGTTCTCTTGTAATACGTAAGAAGCAGATTTTAAATTCTCACTTTAATAACCTCTACTCTAAGAAACAAAGAACAAAAGACAAAAAAGCAAAATACTTCAATATTACAGTGTCTTCAGAATAGTTTTTGCATGCAAAGCTGCGAGATTGGCTGCAGTTTCACGATTAGATATATGCTTCTTGTACTGTATACCCTTTTAGCGTTTCTCTAAGTTCTTTATTGGTATAAATCAACATTCTTTTTAAATTAATTTTTTTTTAAATCTGGCATTAACGGATGAACACTTATAACAGACTTATAACTGCAGGTCTACTTAATAATTTAATAATGTATCTTCGAGTTTGTTTAACTGAAAACATTGTTCAATTATAATCGCTTTTGTTTCGTTTATTGCATGAAATCTTCGTGCCTAGTTTTAATAATACAAAGATTTGCAGGGCATCGCTCTTGATAGCAGCTCATCATTTGAAAAATGTAATTTTGGTATCAAATATTTTGATATGTATGGTCCATGTTGTAGTACATTTGTTTAGTTGTTTGGCATCACTGAAGATGTCCATTTATTCGATTTTTATTGATAGTGTTCATATATCCACTACCTGTGCTCTAAAATTATTTTATTCACCTTAAGTTTTCCTCTACAAAAAATGAAATGTACCTCTTTATTTGATTTTCCTGTGTTGGTAGTAAATGTTGCAAAACTTAACTTTAATTAGAATATTTTTTTGCCCTTTTATTTACATTCTGAAGTAAAATTAGTAGCCTTAATTAAACAGGAAATTTGTTTAATTTTCCTTACGATGAACTTGAAGTTTACACTTTTAATTACTACGTCAAACATATATATGCTATATTTATCAGGCTAGTACTCCATAATTGCTAATGAACTAATATAGGAAGTTCAAAAGCAAAACATAAACGAAATACTCTCTGCTTAGAATTATCCTACATGTATACATTTCAAAACCTCAAGATTTGAAATTGTTTTAGTGTAATATATACATCCATTCATCGAGTTGTTTGGCTTAACAGTAACCCGAGGCGATATAATTTGAGGTTATAATAACAAGAATACCAACCAAAAGTGTTTCAGTTCACCGCGGGAATTCTGTTATTTGACGCTGTAACTGTACAAAAATAAATATAACGGTTTTAGTAATTATATAAAACGTTTATACTAAATTAAATCATTTTTCATAGATTATATTTTAAAGTAAAATTAATCAAATTGATATTAAATCGTTTTCACTGAATTCGAGTTATTTGGAGTAAATCTAACAAATTTACTCAATGTATCATTTGAACTTCAGAACTAATGAATTTCACTTCCAGTTAAAACTAATCGCTTTGACTAATTAGAAATTACAATATCTAAACAGAGAAGTCGAAGTCACAGTTCCCCGTTTGTATCATTTATTTGATTAAGAACCGTTTCAATTTGTATAATTTAATTCTTTGTGTACCTTTAACAGCTGATCTTGCTTTTAGTTATAAAAAAATAAAATACTAATAATGCACTTAATTAATGCAAAAGCAAAAGGTAGGTTTTTTTTATTAAACCAACTCAAATGGTTGCATTACGAACGATGGAATGTAAAGTGTTGGTTTATTATTAATAAGTACTATTTTCTTTCTAAATTAAAAATTTTTTAAATAGCTTTAATTAAATTGATGAAGAAGGTTTAGGGTTCTAATTTATTTCCATTATACCAATGTTGCGTAAAATTGACACGAAATTATACCATTAGAGAAAAAGAACTCTTGTGGATGTCACACATTATTTATTACGTGCACAGAGTAATTGAAAGCAGACCGCTCCCTAATAATGAACATAATACTTTTTGTTCAATTCCATCGAAGCATCACAAGTAGGGACGTCAGCTTGTCCCATAAAAGACTTTCCTGACCTTCAAATTACTCCTCAAGTCTTGTCTCCTTATGTTACCCCGATATATCCACAGGATGTTGTTCATTTGTATATCGCATAAGGAAACTTTTCGCATAGTTAGTATGGGGGATCAAAGTTCATATATTCGGAATTCCACGTTCTGGTGAATTTGAAAGAGATCTTTGCAGCCTGATATTATTTAAGTTGACAAACATAAAGAACTTTGATGAGATTATAGTACTGTGGGATTTTTGACGGAAAGGTGATCTTTCATTATGCGTATCGTCAAGTGCTTTACGGAGAATTACATTCTGTTCCCCAAAAAGTTTCACAACTGCATAACTTTACTAAAAGTATAAGGTGCGGATTGCACATGAGGTGCAGAAGTTTTTGATTTGCAGATTAACATTATCTATGTAACAGAGAAATTTATTTTCTAATTGCAGCAGGGCGAATTATCTTAAATATGACTTGTTAAAGTGTAAATACGTTAAGAATTAAACTCCAGATTTTCCAATTTGTTATTTTTTAAAAAGAAAGCCCAAAAATTATTAGTTCAGTAATGATAGCAATACGGATTTTTGATGAAAATCCAGCAGTCATTCTTGATTGGGGTGAACAATCAAAGCTTGAAAAACCGTCTGACTGTCAATGCAATACAAGCTCGTTTGTGTTTCCTCTACAGATTATCAGAATAGTTGCGGCTGCATACTTCTCAAGGAAGAATGAGGATTTCACTTGGTTTGAGTATTAAGTCCAGGATACTCTACTGAATCCTGTATGAGGCCCCTTCTCGCCTTTCTTTCGCCATACTAAGCAATGCCTTGAGTTGATAGTTAAATGCTTGACCATTTATCAGATCCATCAAGGTTCCACCTGTAGAAGGTATTTTATAAATGATTCATGTAGAAATCTGATATAGAATGTCTAATTGCTGCTGCCTTTGGAATTCCAGCTATTGCAGCAATTTCACTAACTGTAATGCGACAATCTTTCCTATCAAACGTTCGACAACTGTGCAATTGTCATCCGTGTGTGGAGTCCTCACTCTGCCTCTTTTCTTCTTCGAATCATCATTCAGCTCCGTTCGAGTTTTCTGCACCAAACGCTGACTTCTTTTCAGCTTAAAACGTTTGGACCATAAACGCCCTGTAACCTGCGATGAATTTTGCTCTGATTAATTCCTCCGGCTTGCAAAAATCTGATAACTCCACGCACCTTACGGTTCAAATACTCTGAGATTGCCCATGCCATGTTTGTTTTCTTCCCGGAAGATAAATACTACTACACGCATAAACGTCATTCACATGGTGCCAATATTGCACATGCACAGTTTATATAACCGCCAACTGTATCTATATGGTGGGACACCCCTTGTATACAGAACTTTCCTAACTGTGTCATCATCATTATGGGCTAATTTTTATATTTCGCAATTTTTTCAAACACATAATAACAATTACTTGTTATTTCTTTAAATTGTAACATTATCTTGGATAATTAATTAACACAAACATCAAACTATAAAGCAGACCTTAATAGAAATTCAGAGAAATTAACATGCAACTAAATAAAGTTTTATTGATTTAATTTGAACACTTGTAGAATAAATTTGAATGGCTTTTAAAATATACTATAAACGCTGATTCTGCTTTCCTTACCTGCATGCGATAGTCTTGACTCAGGCTAATAAGGCAAACAGCGTTTTTGTTATCTATAGGCTTTATAAGGTTGTAACGCCCTATTCAGCGCTTTTGCTTATTTGTGTTTCCACCAAGTACTTTGGTAAGGGTCAAAAGTGCCAAACCCTTTGCCAAGGCAACCAGTGGAAGGAAATCCAGAAGTTCATAGTTCTAAATAATGAAAACTTAAAATTATTACTGTAATTAAAACTCACTTTATTCAATCTTTTGGGAAAAAAAAGCGAAAATAAACGGAAATTCGGATAGGGAAATGGGGATACATTTATTCATCAACTTATATACAAAGGAAGCGATCAGCTCAGAGTTCAGACAGTTAGTAGGCAGTAGACGGATTGGTGAGGTCCTCGATAGCTGGCAGCCATATACCATCAGTGGGACTGATCCCAAACCGCGTTTGTTCTCCGCGGCCAGGAAGAGTTCGTCGTTCCCGCCGCAACGACAACGCCTTATCGGGAGAATGGCAGCGGTATCCGCCACACAGTACAACGTACGGAGGAATAGCCTCTTTAGGATCCGACCAGCGATGCGCAGTACCTGGATCCTAGATTCTTCGGCACCAATGAGATATGCACTGCAACTGTTCACCAATATCCTCGGACTGGATCTCTTAGTCCCTTCTGGAGCTGGAGAGGTTCTTCTTTTATTCCCTCCTTAGAGGTTCTTCTCGTTTTCCGGGTTCTGGAACCGGATTGAACTGGAACGAATTGCATAGAACTGCCTTTTTGGTTGCGCTTCTCACGGATTCACGCATATAGAGAAGTAGAGACTACATAGGAAGGAAAACAATCTATTCATTTGCGAAATATACAATAATAATTACAAGACTACAACTACAAATTTGAATTACAAATTAGCTCAACATTCCAAGTTTGTTCATTGTCAATTTATAAAGAAATACATATGTTAACAAACTAAACTTTGGCTTCCATTTAAAAGATTCAACTTTACCTAAAGGGGCAGTTTATTTGCAATGAAGTGAAAAAAGTATTTAGTAATAAAATTAGATTAATTATGCAGGATGTCCCATTTTATTATTTTCAATATTAATGTAGTCATAGACATTTTAAGTTGTAGACGTGCACCGTGGCGAGTATTAGTTGTAGAGTGCCATGAAACAGAAACCTGAAATGTCAAACGTATTGTTAAGACAAAGTTTTGATTTTGGATGTTTGCATTGTCAGAAGTTATTGTATTACAGTTTAGTTGTTGAGTATTTAGTTATGTTTACTTTCACAAATGCTCGATATGCTGAAATTTTATTCTTATTGTTACGTGGGTGTGTGGTTTTAACACGATGAGACTCCACCACATTTTGCTAGACGTGTACGATAATTTTTAAATCATCAGTTTGAAGTGCGCTGGGTCGGTCGTGGAGGGCCCCAAGCCTAGCCACCGAGATCACCAGATTTGGCGCCACTAGATTATTATCTATAGGGTCATATGAAAAGTATGGCTTATGAAACCCCACGTCAACTGCTGCAACGCGTGTTTGACACAATCCAGAGATTATTCGCAGAGCAACAATGTCTCTTTTAAAGAGAGCAAGAACTTGCTTACAAGAGGATGGCAATCATTTTGAACAATTATAGTAGTAGGTTGGTGCAATTAAAAATTTTGAAAAGTAAAATTTGTTTTTTGTATCTTTTTCAATTTAAGCTAAAAACCTCTAGAACTATAGTAATATTGAAAATGATCCAAAATTTTACTCTTCATTTTTTATTTAAAATAACCTAAACTATACATTGGTAAAATATTGCAGGTACGTCATGGAACACCCTGTATAAGCAAAAATGTTATGTACGGAAAATTAATTTTTACAATAAAATCTTTAATGCATGTTAATATATACGATAAAGATGATATATGGGATCCATATAGTCAATAGAAAAAATCGTTGTACGTTGTCTAGACGCAACAGTATTACGCTATTCATTTCCTTTTAAAAATTTAAAGAATTACCTTAAATGGGTTGTAAATTCAATGTAAATTTATTTCATTACAATTTAACACAATGTAATGCAACAATGTTATAATTCTAAAGTTTATTAATAGTATAGTCCTTCTTTAATGAAACGCAATTTGTTATTAGTGTATTTCAATTTTTCTTAAGTCAAATATTATTTTCATTTTAAACTTTTATTTTTTTATTTTTATTTTAAAAGCTTGCTTGCAGCGCAATTCAATTCTCAGATAGTTTTAAATTAACCTCTTTACTTCTACATGAAAATTAAACTAACATCTACTTGAATTCTCTTAAACATATATTATTTACAAATAGCTTTTTAAATGAAATAAATAAACCATTTAGATAATCTTGTAGATCTTTCGAAAATTTTTAATGGTAGGTATAATACAAGTGAAATTTGAAATTTATTATCAAAACACGAAAAGCTCGAAATATTATTTCTTTTCTCTTCTACAAATTCTAAACCAAGATCAAGAATTCAAAAAGCTATTAAGAATAGAAATTCAAATTTCGTTTAACTACACTGCTCCAAGAAATAAACGAACCACTATAAAATATCAATAAAACTTTAGTAATAGGAGTTGAGTATTTTTATTGAGTAATTTACAGTTAATTACAACTACGTTGCTGTCCAATAAACCGGTAATAGATAACAAAAAACAAATTTTGAATTTTTTTTTAATTGATTAATATTTAACATTTCCACCTCTACTTCTAATGACAGCGACGACCCATACCGACTATAAGCAATCTTATGTCATTTTGGTCAAGACTATTCCATATTTCTACCAGCCGCTGTTCCACCTTCTCTAGGTTAACAGGAGAATCTGGACAACTCCTTAACCGCCTGCTAAGCATATCCCATATGTGCTCAATAGGATTGAGGTCAGGGCTACGTGCTGGCCACTCCATAACATGAACTTGAACTTGGTGTAGATAATTTCTGACTACTACAGCGGTGTGCGGCCGGACATTATCATGCATAAACAGAAAATATAGGGTCCAAATGGCATCACATGATCTTTCTAGAATGTTCACTATGTAACGTTCAGCGTTGAGGTTTCCATTCTTTTAAGACTACTAAGTCCGTGCGGCCGGTTAAATAAATCCCTCCCCAAACCATAACCGAATCGCCACTAAATAAGGTGATATTTATCACATTACACAGCGCATATCGTTCATTTGGTCGGTGATATGTGCGAACGCGTCAATTACATTACATTTATGCAGACAAAATCCGTATTCGTCTGAAAACAGCACACGTCTCCAATCAGCTTCAAATTAGCCCCACGGAGACGCTGACGAACAGTTTCTGTGCTGATTCGGATTTCATCCACATGTTAAACAAAACGTTGCCTAGGAGCCTTAAAAACAAACTCACACCAATGTTGTCGCCCGATTTCTGCCAGCACCTGGTCTTCTCAAGTGGCTTCTAGTCTCCCTGAATTTCTGAAGCATTCAAGACACTGAAGTGTGAGTTTTCTAAAGACATTAAATAATATAATTTTAGAATAACATACGATACTTCAATAATCGTTTACAGCTGTGAAAGATTTTTAAATTTTCTAAGTGGTGCATTAATTTCTTGGAGCTGTATAAATTGGACAAAATCGAACATAAAGATTACAAAGATTGGGTTGATGTGGTATGACCAACTAGTGAGAATGAACTAAAAACGTCAAACAAAACAATATTGGATAACTCTAGATAAAGTTAGTTTCATAGAGGACAACCAAAACTCAATATACTTTTTGAACCTGTCAATATTTGATTTGCAGAATTTCCAGGAACGAAAAGTTTCATCATTTATTTTGAACGGACAGATCTCAATAAATGAACAATTTTCATTTTATATTTATTTTATTTTTGCCACTTTAAGCAGTCACATCTGGGGAGTTTCAGAATTTATTGAAAAAAATTCAAAAGTTAACTTAAAAATTAAATTTTGATATTTTTGACGTCTATAGCTCTGGTGCTTTGGTTGTTATGTTGACTTACTTGTCTTTAAGAATAGAAAAGATTAGTTCTATTACACAAATCTTTTTGTCAGCAAAAGCTATTTGAACTTTTACATCCAACGATGTTAAGAACTTAATTTCTCACAGAATGTTTTTTAACTTGTGTGAGCTTTTGCGAGAAGGTACAGATTATGCTTTTTACGCATACAGAGTTTGCAAAAACAGCATTAGAACAAACATAACATCTTTTGTAATAAAAACATTTAATCTGAAAAGCAGTCTAGTTCTCTATGAGACCAACTTTATGAGTTTCAGAAAAATACTCTTTGCTTATAATACTAGTTCACTTCTTTGTTAGCTAAAGACAGCGTGTGGCTTTGTGTGTAAAAGATCAATTTTCCCGCTTCTGTTACATTTGCATGTTTGTAAATTATTGTGATCTAAAAGTAGATTGCAAAACATTAAAAGTCCGTAGAACAATTATTATTGCCCATATAAAATAATTAGAATAAACTAATAATACTTAAACGAGATTTCACGAAATGCTATGTAACGAATAGTTATTATTATAATCAATCTATCCACCCTTAACTATAAATAATTCTAATTTACGTAGGTACTTCAATAAACCATCAGGGTTATAATGAGTTCCAGATATAAACATTATGGCTAATAAGTTTGATAGAAATGGCAGTTTTAGAATTAATTAAATACAACATTAATAACTCTTTTGATGGATTGTAGAATATACTCTCAATTGCTGTATAAACGTTATTTTTATGTTTACAAATAATGCTATCACTGATATCTAAAGTAGCCCTCACATTACTGTTAATGATATTGAAAATAATGCTTTGATATTTATGAATATCGTTGTGGATTTTATACAGGTCTAAATGTTTCTGAGTTTCTACTTACATTACAGGTGTATAAAATTTATTTTTCGTGTTGTTTATACCATACACAATTTAATAAATTGTAATGAAATTAAAATTTATATAATTGAAAGCACGCAACACACATCCCAAATGGTACAGGATCCTGGTTGTTTTTTATTTCTGTGTGCTTTGTGTGTAAATATATCGTTTGTTTTAATATTTATGATTATTTTTAGACATTCCATCGCCTTCTACTCCACAAAAGCTGGTAACAACCACAATAATTCCTACTAATAAACCCACAAATAAAGGTAATACAATTACAAACACAATACAACTCGAATTACCCTATATTTTCTTTATTATGCAGACGTCGTAAAACAACGTGGTCGTCAGAAAGAACCAACTTCTAACCTCAGTACAAACGAAATATTCTTTCCTGAAACGGCTAAAGAAAGAGGTAAATATAGTGATGGTGTGGACATTTTAAATTTATAACTGATTGTGTATTAAAATCCCGGTTTGCTTGGTCTTTTATAGCCATATCGCACGTATTTTTGTTTTATTTCTTTCAATACGCATGCCAACAAGTGCAAAAAACAAGGCTATTTGCCAATTTATTTTAATATTTCATGCAGATTTACGACTCCGGAGCAATCCTAGTGACCCTAGCAGCCAAGAGCTCGACGCTACAGACGACTTTGCGTTTCCTTCGTCTTCAAGCCAACAAGAACTACTTTGTAATCTCATCTATTTAACAGTATTGTTAATATTATGTAAATAGTGATACATTCTTCTTTTAAGAATATATTTTTAGTGATGTACGTACATATTATATCTCGCTACAAAATGTAGCGAAATGGTGTTTAGATATACACTGAAATATGGTACAATAATTGAATGTTTTTATGTTTGATATGTATATTTTCTAAATGTAATATTATTATAAATAGGCGATAAAGCGATCCTGATGGAAGTAATGAACAATCCCATTTTTTGAAGTTGTAACATATAAAACACTAGATTTAGCGATTATGCTTGCTATGTTAAGTACTTTTTCTTCCTAATTTTTGTACAAAACGATATAAATAGCTTGAATCTAAGACTGATTACTTATATTTTTGTTGTATAAATGTTAGCGACGTATTACATTAAGTAGATATTTTGTGAATTATAGGAGAATCCAACGAAAATTATATTAGTCATTCCAAAATAAATTCTATCAACTTTATCTTTTAGTTTTATTTATTACCAACTGATTAATTCAGGACCAATCGAAGATATTTTATAAGATCTACAACGACGCAATAAAACTGAAGTTAATACATGAATCAATACTAGCAGGACGCAGCAACGTAAAATAAAATTCAATTCTGAGTTATTTCATTCGTAATGGTGAGGATAAATTTAATAATTTAGGTCTTTAGAAATAATTCATGTTTTGTTCACAGTTCACATTGATTATTTGAAAATTGAATGCTTCAGAAGGTAAGTACGACATTCAGAGTGTATATTTTGTGGCTTTGTCATCTTATGAATGCACGTAGATCGCCAACCGAGATGCACTGAAACCCTGTGGTTGCTCTGGTGAGTAAGGTATTGAAGCGCATTTCCAGACCTTTGCTGTAACTCAATGCTAATGAAATCTCTCGTCAGAAAACCGGCTCCCGTGATACACAGCCACTAGATATAGAAGTAACCGTGTTTTCGCAGTAGGTTCTGAATTTATGGAAAGAAACTTTGATGAAAAATATCTATATCAGAATTTTGCCTGCCTCCGTTCGTATGGTTTCCTTTCCAGGACACTAGTGGGACCAACGTGTTTTGATAAAAACTAGGTATGTTTCTTTTGCGTTGTCTACTATCTGTTTTTCTTCAATAAAGCTCTCCACACTAAGGCATGGTAATTTTGTTTGAAAGTGGCTCAAGTATATAAACGTATTTCGCCTGTCATTACTGAAAGTTACTGATATCATCCAAAAACCAATGAATTTTTTAAAGAATCTAGACCAAGAGACCGAAAGCCATTATACTATTCTAGAACAATAATTAAAAGCTCTCCGAGGATAACTGTGTATTCAAATACCTATCTGGAAGGAAGGATAGTAGTGCTTGCCTACAGTCATCACAATGACTTGTGTTAATGAGAATTTCCAAATCTGAGTTGTATCAGTAACTTCTGTTATTAATCAGAATGAGGCAGCTATTTCTCATATTGTAGATCTTGATACTGTAAAATGTCTTTCATAGATACCTTCAGGACACATTGCAATTCTGCATAGAAGCTTTGAGAAAATTCGTGTCGACTTGGTACAGGAAGCTGCTGAGATTTTCTACTCTACCCAAGAATTAATTATCTACAATCATCTTGGTGCTTAGGCCTGCAATTTACAACACTGACCATATGAAAGCACATCCATTTATAATTTTTTTTGCAGGAACCAGCCATGACAACCTTGGAAGATTCAGAAAAGATTTATCACGAAGGAGAAATCTTAATTTTTTACTATCAGTATTTACAGTAAACCAGCATTAATAACGTCCAGAAAGAAGCTTTTTTTGAAGCGTTAACTAGACTTAGTTGCATGACTGCATAAACCATCAGATTTAGAAATTCTGGACTATCCAACTGCAGAAAAATGAAAGAACAAACAATGAAACATAAAACGGCAATTTTTTGCAACAAAAAAGTTCTTTCAGGATATAGAATCCTCAATAGAATTAGCGTTCTTGTCCTAGCTGAGCCAGGATTCACACCATAATGTAGATGTCGAGGCATCCTTCTACAATGTTGCCCGACAGAGGAGTAGGCTGTTCCTTGCTTTCCTTGCAAGTAAAAGAAATTGGGAGTCTTTTTCCCCCACTACCACTGTCTTACGCTACTGACCGCTATCCAGCTCCACCTTCACAAAGTGCACGTGTGAAGATACAGTCTTCCAAAGTATCATTTGCAAGGAGAGGCAGCAATTACTTTAAACGTCATATCAAGAACTGATGACGTAATAGCGTCAGCGGTGCAACTTTAACTAAAGGATGAGTGCATTTAAGGAGTGCAGAGATAAATACGTCGAAACCAAACGAGCCATCGATAAACAATTTGTTTCGTCCAGTTAAGTAGTATCTCATGCGCAATGTGTTTATATGCATTGCAGTTGAGTATATACGGGCAGCCATCAACTAAGTGATGCTTCTCTTTGGCAATTTGTGACGGTGGTACAAAGACAACCAGCAACAATGTACCACCTAACCTATGCTCTTGTCTTTCACAAATCAGTGTTATACATAGATATCACAGCCATGGTATGTATTTCACACCCACTTGTGGTCAACCGAAATTTTCCACGATACCATCAGTCATTTACTCTGTCAATAGTAAAACTGATGTCTATCATGTCACTGGGTCACACTAAGCCGGCAGCAACTTTTGTTAATGTTTTAACGGTTAACCACCACTCAAAATATTTAACTACCTACAACAGTCTCCCAACTCATTTTGAAGATTAATATGTCAGAACAGTAAGCGTTTAATTCTTCTTGAGTATCTAGAGAGTCTAAGAAGAAAGAGAAGACAGTAGAAGTATAGATATGAATTTCAAGTTTACTTGAAGCAGCCGAATGTTATTAAAGTGGGACGTCAAACTTACCTGTTTAATAAGTTTGACTAAATCTAAATACCTAGCCTAGTCATAAATTCTATCTCAAAGTTAAATAAATACAAAATAAAACAAATGAGACCAAGATAAAAAAGTTTTATTAGAAAATAAATAGTATAAAGTTGTGAACACGTTGTTGGTACATAAATTAGTCAAAATGACCTCCTCGTCGAAGCCAGTCAATATTGATTATTGTTTGAACAACAGATAACTTTAATTGCTTCAGACAGAGGCTCGTAGAGCACACCTTCTCCTCTAAACATCGTCAAATTTAATAATTCCCAAGGGATTTAGGTCCGTGCTTCATAAATCGGTACTTTAGTGATGAAGCCTTTCTTGTGAGCCTTATAAGTCAATACTGAATCTTGTTGGGAAACCCTGCGTCCATATTAAACATAATGGCACTGACGGAATTTACAACTGCTTGTAGAATGTCCGCTTTAGCCTTGACGAAAATGAATCCAAATAAGAAACTCTCAGCTAAACCATTATGGATACCGGCTGACAGCCTTGTTGCACACGAGCAACCCTTGCAGCAGCCTCTCAGCACTAGAATGGACATTCACTCTACCATTTTGTTTGTTTAGATGTTTTTCAATTAAAAAAACTTTTCCGACTGTAGAAAGCAACTTTACTGTTTGTTTTCTACTTTTTTCTAAACGTGAAGTAAGCAATCGAGTTGTTTTATTGATAACAGTTTGAGATCTTGGTTAATCTCTTGTTTCAGAGTTTTTCTTGACAACTTCGTTTGTAGAGCCATAAAGATATGTTTTCGATTAAGATATACATTGAATTCGACCCTCAACGACTTTTATTACTATGCTGATCTTTGCCTAGGGCCAAGTCTGCCAGCTCGCTGTTTATCAGCACCAGGGTATTATTTAATAGTGCGATAAACACATAGATTTTGCAACAATTTGAAAATCGTCGTTGGTATGAACCACACTTAAGGATGTTGGGATACGCATTTAACTATGACATTTGTTGTTTTCAAACTGTTACAATCAATGTAATGAAGAATCTAAATAAAAACAAGAGCCTTTAGCTGATTGCGGAATTTTATAGTAAACTTCAAAATACGGGAGAATCTGTTACTGTAAATGCTGCTAGATGCTTTAGAAATAGTAACTTATCACGCTTGAGATAGTACAGGGAAGAATTTGAAGGTAAACAGAAAAAACAGTTTTGAAATCCATCAAGCAAGATACGATATAAGAAAATGAACTGGGCAGAAGAGTTAACACTGATAGAAGGTATGTAACACATATTTTAAAGGTAGAGATAGTGCTGTAATTTCACTGAAAACTGGCTCCAAATGTACTCGAAGCAAAGACAGTAATAAAAAAAATGAGTTGACCAAACTTTTTTGACCAAATCCAGTTCCTTACCTAAACTTGATTTGTCGTTTATTAAAAATAGACCGAAAATATACGTATTATGCACTTCTAAAGAAACCTTAAGCAAAATGGTTTACCATGGTGAATAAAAGCGTCAGCAAATGCAATGTAGAAAGCAAAAAGTCATCCAAAGTTCTGGTAAGCCTTAAAATTGACTTTTATTTGCTATACTCTGTATTTTACTCTTTTGTTTTGCTGTTGTCGTCCATGTTTCAATTCCATGCGTTAGTGTTGGAGTTACTATCTTTTTGAAAACTTCAGTTTTTCATTTTGTGGCATTTCTCTTTTTCCTAGATACATACATTTTTGTTGCTTTAAAGTTGTATTTTCCAAGATGATTTTGTGTTCTTCTTTTTGTTTGCTGATTATCATTGTTTTTGTTTTATCTATATTTATTTGCATGTTTATTTCATGTAATTGTTGGCTAAATATTTTCAGATTCTGTTTTAAGTCTGTATCTATTCACTGATCTTTCCGATGTTCATATTTAGATATTCCACATTACATTGGTTTGATCTCAGCTTTGCTTTTTTAACAGCTACATCGGTAAATAAAGGAGGGCTTAGTATGCATCCCTGTCTCAACCTAGAGTTTGTTTCAAGGGGTAGGAGATTTTATTTTTGCCATACGACACTTAACACGGTCAATAGTATCCCTCTGCTTCTAAATAAGTTTTTAATTTTATTGAAAGTCTTTTTAAAGTCTATGAAGCAATGATGAATTTCGTTATTATCTTCTAGAGCTTTTTCTGTTATCTGCCTTAAAATGAACATTTGATCTTGAATTTTTCTTCCTCTTCTAGATTCATTTTGCGTGTCCTTTAGTGTTGTGTACAGGATGTCTTTTAATCTCTGTTTTATTATCTATTCCTAGTGTACTCAACATCCCTGTGATTCTTGCATTCTGATTGGTCATCTTTTTTAAAGATTGGGTTTATAATTCCGGTTTGCCAATTTACTGATGTTCTTTTCAGCTGTGCTGCTAGGTTCACTCTGCTCAAACGCTACTCGAGTCCTTTTTCTCCTGAATATTTTATCATCTCTGCAGCTGTATCGTCATTTTATTTACAGCGTTATACAATTCTTCTTACGTAAAATGTATTATTTGATCTGTATAACTTCTTTCATCGTTTGTGGCTTCAGTTTGTTCTTCGTCTTCCAATAAATCCTGAAAATATTCTTTCCATCTTCTTATAATCTTGTTTTCATTTGTAAAGAACTATGCGCTTTTATCTTTGATGTTGTTAGGTAATAGTCCTTTTTAGTTCGTAACTGTGTCAACATCTCAAAGAAAAGGTTTTGGCTTTCGTATGTCAGTGTCATTTTATTTTCAAATTCCCTCCAAGTTTTTCCTTTTCCTTCTTTCACCAGGTTTTTGACTTCTATGCGATTTTCTTTATATTTGTCGTAGTCTTCTGGTTTTTTGGTCTGTAGATACTTTTTCCACGAATCTTTATTTCTTCTTATTGCGTCTTTTATGTAATCTGTCCACCATGCAGTTTTTTTAATGCTTCTGATTGGGATTTTTGCTTTTCCAAAACTTTTCTTTTAATTTGTCTGCGAAATCCTCTCATTCTTGCTCTATATCATTATCTTTTTTAATTGGGTTTTCTAGTGCATTTCTTAAATTGCTTTGATATTTTAATTTTACTTTCTCTTCTTTTAGTTTGCGTGATCTTATTTTTTCTTTCCGTATTGCACCACTCCTCTTGCTCTCTCTATTTCATTCACCCCTGACCAAATTAAAAAGTATCCTCCATTCGGCTTTGTCATGCCTTCAACTTTTCTCTCTGTTTCAGTGATCCCTAAGTAAGGTATTCGATATTATATCTTTCCGTTTTTTCTATCAGTTTGAGCTCTTGATTTTCTGGCTTCCTTGATCTTATCTGGTAAAACTTTATACATACGTTATCTTTTTTCATATCCATGCATAATGTCACCAAGGAAACTGTGGTATAAATCATCAATTTCTCCACATTGAGGAGATTATTAGAGACCTATTCTATATTTATAACTTCCACGTTTCCAGATACAATTGTTGATAAAAATCTTATATTTGCTTGTCGCTTCTTTAGTAAGATTCAAGATTTACATATGCATGTACACTCTTAACTTATAATGTAACTGTTCTGCTACCACGCTAAGAACTATACTGATATTCTGATTTGGGTGGTGGTAAAATATAGAATCAAAAGTTTCTCATGTTTCTTTCTTTTAAGAAAACAAACAAAATTTGGAAAATTTTGGGTATACAGGGTGATTCCGAAATAAAGGGTATTCTCTTAAAGGAGGATAGCAGTGTGATAGTACATACATTTGCGATAAAAAACGGTTGGTAAAAATTGCATAGTTTCCGAGAAAAATGCGATTGAAGTTTAATCGCTAAGTCAAGCCGGTCCTGCTCTCATACTTTTACTTAAGCAAAAATCGATAGGGGTTGACTGACTGTCCTTGTCATTGGCAGGT